>JAWWES010000041.1:42240810-42277260 GCA_035583135.1 Lophotriccus pileatus | reverse complement strand
CGCGGCGGATGAACCGGGGGCCCGGCGAGGCCCAGAGCGCGGGCGCTCTGACGGGCCGCAGGGCCCCGCTCCGCCCATGGCCTCCCTGCTGGTAAGGGCTCGGCCCCGGGCCCCGATCGCGAGCCGCGGCCGGCGCGTGTCGCCCGGCGCCGAGGGCTGCGCGACCGCCGCCCCCGCCGGTGGGAGCGCTCCGTGCGCCGGGACCGCCGGGCTCCCGCCGCGCGCGGGGCGTTAGCGGCCCCTTCGGGGGCCGCCCCTGCCCGCAGCCTGACGGTGCGCACCCTCTCCCCAGGAGGACCCCGTCCTGATCCGGCCTTTCCGAGGCCACACGGCGGCGGTGACGGGCGTCGCCTTCAACGCGGACGCGGCAGGGCTGGGTGAGTGCGGGGCCGGGCGCCGTTTGCTTTCCGGGCGGGGCAGCCCGCTCCCTCCTCCCCTCCTCTCTCCCCGGCAGCTGGCGGAGCCGCTCGGCGGTTCCGGGCGCAGGTCCGGGCGCGGAGGCGGGGCGGGCCCCCGCGCCGGCCAGGCGGGCAGACGAGTCTCTGCCCCTTCCTTAAGCGACAACTTTTTGAGCAAACCACAGGGCGGGAGGAGGGGTTTGTCCCGCGGAGAGAGAGGAGGAGGAGGAGGAAGTAAGGGGAGCGCCGAGGCGGGAGGGGCAGGGGGCTGCTCCGTGCCTCCGCTGCTGCCCCGCTCCCCGCGCCGTGCCTGTGGAATCTGCTGGGCCCGCCACGGCCGGGCTGCTGCAAACTACCGGCGGCCCGAGCCCGCAGCTGGGATTGCCTGCGGTCCCCTCCGCCCCGGGGGCGCGGAGGGAGCCGGCAGGACTTCACGGAGCCCCTCTCTGCTACGAGCTGCTTTTAACCACCTACGATGAGGATCCGTCTGGCGAGAAGATGGACGTGGGTCCGTAAAAGCTGCATGTTCCTCGGCTTCTTAATGATCGCTTACTTTGTGGTTGAGCTGTCGGTTTCTTCCTTCGGTGCCTCCCTCGCCGGAGAGAGCATCACTAAAGGGAAATGGGAGAGGCGCTTTTCTGACAGAGCAGAAGAAGCTGTAGATTTGGCTCGTCCAGTTTATGACAAACCCCCGCCTGATCCTCATGCCCCAGGAGAATGGGGTAAACCCTCTCGCCCGCAGCTGAGTCCTGAGGAAAAGAAACAGGAAGAAGAGCTAATTGAGAAGTATGCAATTAATATTTATTTGAGTGATAAAATCTCTCTCCACCGGCACATTGAAGATAATCGACTGAGTGGTTGTAAGACTAAATCTTATGACTACAGAAGACTGCCCACAACATCTGTTATAATTGCTTTTTACAATGAAGCCTGGTCAACATTGCTGCGGACGATACATAGTGTTCTTGAAACATCACCTTCAGTGCTTCTGAAAGAAATTATACTAGTGGATGACCTGAGTGATAAAGTGTATTTGAAGGCTGAACTTGAAAAATACATAAGCAGTTTAAAAAGAGTTCGCTTGATAAGAACCAACAAACGAGAAGGATTGGTTCGTGCACGCTTAATTGGCGCTACCTTTGCTACTGGTGATGTCCTCACATTCCTAGATTGTCACTGTGAATGTGTGTCTGGCTGGCTGGAACCACTGCTGGAGAGGATTGCTGAGAATGAGACTGTTATTGTTTGTCCTGTCATTGACACAATTGACTGGAAAACATTTGAATACTACATGCAAACAGCAGAGCCCATGATTGGGGGGTTTGACTGGCGTCTGACATTCCAGTGGCACTCAGTGCCTAAACATGAACGTCTCAGGCGCAAATATGAAACCGACCCAATCAGATCCCCAACTATGGCTGGTGGCTTGTTTGCTGTCAGCAAGAAATATTTTGAGTACCTGGGTACCTATGATACAGGAATGGATGTCTGGGGAGGGGAGAACTTAGAATTGTCATTTAGGGTTTGGCAGTGTGGAGGCATGTTGGAAATTCATCCATGCTCCCATGTGGGCCATGTGTTTCCAAAGCGTGCACCCTATGCTAGACCAAATTTCCTTCAGAACACAGCACGTGCTGCTGAGGTGTGGATGGATGAGTTTAAAGATCACTTTTACAACAGAAATCCGTCAGCAAGAAAAGAAAACTATGGAGATATTTCTGAGAGAAAGATACTTAGAGAGCGTTTGAAATGCAAGAGTTTTAACTGGTATTTAAAAAATATATTTGCTGAGTTGCATGTACCAGAAGATCGTCCTGGCTGGCATGGTGCTATCCGCAGCACAGGAATACCTTCAGAGTGCCTTGACTATGTCCTACAAGAACATAATCCTACTGGGTCTCACCTTTCTCTCTTTGGCTGTCACGGTCAGGGAGGCAACCAATTTTTTGAATATACATCGAATCAGGAGATTAGATTTAACTCTGTAACTGAGCTATGTGCTGAAGTCCCTGAACATGAAGACTTCATTGGTATGAGAAGCTGCCCAAAAGATGGTTCTCCTGTACCAGAAATTATTATCTGGCATTTCAAAGAAGATGGGACTATTTATCATCCTCATTCAGGGAAGTGCCTTACTGCTTATCGTACAACTGAGGGACGTGCTGATGTGCAGATGAGAACTTGTAATGCTGCAGATAAAAACCAGATGTGGAAATTTGAGAAATAGTCACTGCTGGTAGTATGAATTGAATGGACTCTCCAAGGTTTGTGGAGTAATCTCCAAGGTTTTTACATGTGTGAACAGATAGCAACATTTGATTGAATACCTTGGAATGTTTTCAGATGTGTCTGTAGTGGTGTAGAAACTATCTCTTGTGATCAGTTGTATAGAAAGCAAAAGTAAATCCTGGAGTTTGGTTTCTAAAACATAGAATACTGGTCTAATGCCTTTTATTTTTGTAAAATTTTGATTCGTTATTTTCTTACTTTGGCCTGTCTCGCCTATGGTGAAACAAAAGCTTTTGAGTGGACTAAGACAGGATTTTTTTGTCTTAATAAAAAAACAATTATGCAATAATCCTGCAAGATCATGTTACATGTAAGTAAAGAATCTTTACTTAGAGAAGTAAAAGTTAAGGTTCTTGCAGTGAAATTAGGTGACCTGTGTTGCAGATACGTTATAACATACATGTCTAACACTTTAAGTAAGGCATGTGATTGAATGGACATTGATGTGAAAAATTGAATCTAAGCCTTGTAATATTCTGCATTTTTCTAGGAATGTACATGCTGGTAAGGGTAACAACTAGCTGTATCACATAGGAGAACAGGAAGTTTATTCAGGAGATGGGCTTTGGCACTGCTCTGCATTTTGTATCTATTGTAAAAATCTTACCTCATAGGGTTAGTCGGGAGCCCTCATGCATTTAGAGAGAAGAGTGTGGTGGCAGTGGAACCAAGGACATGCTGATGGTACCACAAATGGGAAAAAATAGGGATGGCTACAATAAAGAATTCTGTTTAAAGGTAATGGAGAAGGAAAGAAAGCACAGAATTGCATTAGGTACTATGGTTTCTTAGCTATATATTTAATATTTACATTGCCTCTGTGTAAGCTTTTCCATGTTCAGCCTCACATCCTAGGGACATAAAAACTTGTGTTCTAGACCATGTATCACTTTTTTTGTTTTTCCTTTGATCTGTCAGTGGAGGAGAGGAAGGTAACAGGGAGGAAAACTTGGGCTGTTTTGTGTTTTGGCAACAGCTGGTATTGATCAGTCCTGGATAAAATTTTGGAATAATGCAGCATAAGCTGCCTCTTTCTAGTTACAACAGTAGCACAGGAGACCTAGGATGAGGTTAGGAAGCTGGCATTGCTGACGTGAGGGGAGTTGAAAAGGCAAAGGACAGCTTGGAGGAAAACAAGATTTGTGGGTAAGCTGGTTCACATAATGACTTATTCAGAATGTTTTGTCTATCCTGTTATGCTGAGTTCTGAAGCATACTGATTCTTGAATCATGTCATTAATCTGTTCTGAGCGTGATTATAGATGGTAGATGTGATAGATACATTGTGTGTTTGAAGAAAAATCTCCTGTTAGTATCTGTTTTTTAGGTTTATGTGATTTATATGATTTAAGTTGAACACTTTTCTTAATATTTTGGGCATTCCAGCTTTTTTGATTGCTTTCAGTGAAGTGATGAATATTCTTCAGTAGCCACAGCATACTAATTCTTGACATGGGGCCGGTACGTAGGAACTCGAGCTAGTGAGAAAGTAGGTGTGCATTTGCTGCAGGTGTTAGTAGGTAGAAAGGTTAAAAAGGGGTGAGACCTGATGTAGTTGAAGTTTTGCTGAGAACAAAGCAAGAGTAAATTAAGACGTATTCTTAAATCTTAATGGTTTGAAAGCATTGAGAGGTTCGGGTGGAAGCAGGCTAAGGCAGTAGATGAACAGAAGAAGAAAATTTGGAGCTTGGGATGTTGCACTGAATCATGCTAAAAACGCTTGCCACTGTGTGGCACAGTTTCTTTTAAGTCTTTAACTTATTTTCAGGCAGTTACTTGCAATTTGATACTTTTTTCTTTTTTTTCCCTAAACTGTTTTTTTTATTTTTTAAGAAGGGAACCTTTTGCCACATAAGGGAAACATTCCTGAAAAATTCCATTCCACTCTGCAGTAAGGAATTCTTTTGTGAACCTTCAAGTTGTGAACTGTTTATCAAATGTTAAAAGGCAGCCAGTCATTATGTACTGGAACAGTTAATTAAATAAAGTATGTGCTTTTGTGAAAAGCTTTCTGTAGATTGTTATATTCAATAGAAATGACAGGAAAAAGGCCTAGGTTCTCCTGTATGGCAGGTCATAAGTCATATATGCAATGCATATTTCCTCAGATGAAAGTAATTAAATGGTGTGAATGTAGACTATGCAACTTTTATACAGTTAACTTTTTTAGCTCTTGGCAAAAACTGCATTTGTTATAAAGAACTACCTTCATGTTAAAACTGACATTCAAAGTGTTCCTTATCTATTTAAGCAATAATTCTAAGTGAATCTGTCTCTCAGTTTGAAAGTTATTCTCTCTGTGTGTGTCTAAACCCTTCTTCTTCCCCATGACATCCCATTCTATTTTTGGTGTTATTTATAAACTAATTGGGAAAAAAAAAGTGAAAGTAAATAACCTGGCCATGAAAAAAAAAATCTTTCTGATGGGAGTAAAAAATATGGGAATAAAAGGAGGAGGGACTAGAGAAGGAAAGAAAAAGAAGGAAGAGAAAGAAAATCTACCTTGCCGTTTCAAGTTCAACTAGTTTTGAATTGAGTTGCGGCAAGTACAGAAATACTCGAGTTATTTTTCAGTATGTACAGATTTCTGGAAAATCTGAAACTCTGAATGGTTTTCTATTCTGTTAGACTTTGGAAATTTGGGAAACACTTGTACATATTTTAAACTACTGATTCTAAGTGACTTAAAAAAATTGAATGTAAGCTTAACACTGAATAAATATGAAGGGCTTTGGGGTTTCTTTTGAAGTAATAAAATCCAGAATGATAATTAAATGTTTACTAGTGTGCTGACTCTTCAATTCTCTTTCTCTTGCGTAATGCATACAGTATGCGATAAAAACTGTTGTGAACTTGAACTTATGTGAGTTATTAGAAGTTCCCTGTATTTTATCCACTGTGCTTAGAATTCCAGATTGGCTTTCTTGACAGAAGTTTAATTAATAATTGTTTTTTGCCAAGTAGGAAATTTTGCAATTCACAAATATGTTTGTATTGTGATGTTATACCTTATGACATTGAGAGTTGCAGAGTTCCTGTAAAGTGTGAGGATTTGTTGGTAGTGGTGATATTTGAATATTCGCACACCCGTCATGTGCACAGCCCTGTATGCCATCTGCCCTGTAACTCTTGCATTGAGCAATTAATTATATTAGAGATGCTTACTTTGAGAGAGGTACATCTAGCTGTTAAAACCTGGCTGAGTTTGTCTTCTCTGATCTTTGCATAACTTTCTTTGTCACCACTGTGATACTGTGGGAGTGAAATGGTAATTCTGTATGACAACAACTTGTGTCTTCATATGTATGTGGTATATATGAAAATGTATACCATAGTATACAGTCACAACTTATGAACTGAACTTTGTTTCATTGCAAATATCACAGGGTTTTTTTTCGTAGCGTATGTGAAGCTCAGATATCTGGTTAGAGATCTGCACCAAAGTGATGTGTAAACTTGGCCTTTGCTTAAGGCCAAGTCTTTATTCTTTGGTGTTCAATTCTGTAATGACTCATCAGCAGAAAAGCAAATTACCCAGTGACGTATCAGCTACACTTGGGTGTGTGCAGAAGCAGTGATGTTTAACAAAAAAAAAAAACAAACCAACAAAACCGGCTTATAGACTGGACTAAGTTGCATATTGGATTCAGCTCAGTGTGAATTTTCAGCTTTCTAACTTTTAGTTGTTCTTTGCAATTGATCAAATATTTTCATAGCAGGGACGTGTCTCTAAACACCGTTCTGGTTATGTCGTGTGTTCTCTGAGGAGCAACAGACCTGTTTGTGCTACGGCACATCCTAAAAATTCTTATGGACCTTCTGTATTTCTTTTGTTTCAGATCCAGTACTTTAAATTAGCCTTGGAGATCTGTTGTGGACTACTTAGTGGTGATTTGGTAACTGAATATCAGACTGTAGGGTGCCAATATACTCAGTAAGGGCTGTCAGAATGCATCATCTGCGCAGCCTTAAAGTACTGTGCCTGATTAAATTGAAGCAGCAGCATTCTTATAAAGTAGGCAAACCCCCTTAGAATGGAATAAAGAGAAATAGTGATGTTTACTTGATAAAAGTACATTTTCATGGATAAAACTGGTTTTAAAATTAGTATTGCTGGCAATGTAGTTACCCTATGGACTCTTGTATTTTCTGCTTGTGATTAGTTAAGGTAAAACATTTACCATTACAGTGAAATGTTAGCCATATGCACCAAAATTGTTTTCAGCCTGCTTGAACAGGGAATAGTTTGGCTTGGCTGAGCCTCATTAATGTTAGAGGAACTGATTTCCCTGGCAGGACAGGGGCCAAAGTTCAAAATAGAGGTAGAGTTTTGGCTTAGAGTTTCTTTGTTTGAGTTTGTCTCTCCCATGGTGTTCAAATATGGAGTGACATCAGCCTGTGTGCCTTAAGAAAATATTTCTGTAATGGTCTGTCAGTTACTTTTTTGTGCAAATCCTGAACTTCTTCCCTCCATCACCCCTGGAGTGGTGTTGGCTGGGCTGGAACTGCTTATTAGAGATGGTAATAGTCTTTGTGTGTCATGGTAATGGGCAGGTGGCTTCAAGAGAGACACATACATAAGGATGGAGAGAGGATGCCGTGTAAGCATAAGCAGCATAGTCCAGAGGGAAAACAAGAAAGATTAGTGTGGATGTCCCATGAAAAGAACTTCAGGTCACTGCTTGTTTCTCATTAACTTTGGGATAACCCATCTGTGAGAGAGCAAGCTACAAGAAACTAGGCTTTGGATGTGTTGTACTGTCATCTTTCAAAGAATATTTTCTTCAATTTTTAGAACTGAAAGCAAAGACAGCTGGTATTGCACAGTCCTCTTGCAGTTCATAGGGTACCATAGGTATTTGGTAGTTCATTAATTATTTGTTTTAGAAACCATTAGTCTTGTCTGTTTCATATTTCCAACTTGATGCCTTTGAATTCTATTTTAGTTTGCATTTCATTTTTTCCTTTCAGTTTTATGCCACTCTAGATCACGTTTTTCTGAATGAAAGTGAAAAAGGAATTCTTTCAATTAGAAAGATCGTGCTGTAAAAGAGTTCTGAAAAATTGAAGCAGGGAGAAAATATCCTGTATTTCTTTGTCAAATATAGACCTATTGATATGGGTATAGAGATAGTCTGCTCCCATGTCTTTTAGCAGAGGGTAGTCTTTGGGGAATAAAAATAATATTTCTGTATATCAAATTCATAAAGAGAATTTAGTATCTAATATTTAAATATTCTAGCATTTTGTTTGAGGATTGCCTTGACACACACGATAATAAACAAACTCAATTCCTTTGTTCTATGTTGGTGCTTGAAAAAGTCTGGGAAGAGAAGAGCCATCCTCTTAATGTCCTCTTCAACTTCTAGGAGGTCTCTGTTTTTCCTCTCCCTCCTTTTCTCTATTAGGGGTAGGAATTTGTAGATGAGGGGTGGGAGTGTGAATACCTTGTTTTTATTTATGTTCTGCATACTAGCATTTAGTAGAGCTGAAGATAATAGGGACGTAAGAATATTGCATGCGCCAGTTTAATTCAACTGCTTATTGCCATTGGTGCTTACAGTTTCCTGAAAATGATCAAACTCTAGTAAAAGTTATGTTTGCCTTTTCAAATGTAGATAGTATGATCCACCTGTAAAGCGACTGCAAAGAAAAAAAATATTCTTTCTATTATCAGACTGACAACTTTGTGTTTTGAACTAGACAAATATTAGTATTATAAAATCGGTACTTAAATAGGATTATAGAATTATCAGATATGGATATCTTCACTTTAGTTTAGATATCTGAAGTGTTAGAAACCATGTCTTGAGTTCAAGTTGGCTTGTTTTTTCAGAGTTAAACACTTGATGCATGAAACAAATTCCGTCTCAGAGATCAAAATGAGATTACTGAAGAATTTGTCTATTCATCGTAGTATTTGGTAACACCATACCTGGATTCATATTTAATGACGTTCATGGTGTTTGGCTTTGGATTTGTTGTTCTGTATCTTGCAAATACTTGCAAGGGAGTTTGCTTAGTATGTGAGAGAGCTGCCTGTTAGGAATTATCCTTTACTCCTCCCAGTCTTGTGATAACATTTGAAAAGCCCCATTTTGGCATTGCTTGCTGCCAGGCTTCTGCTTAGGCCAAGTATCCATTAAAACCCAACAGCTTCTCCCTCCTCCTAAGACTCAGTAAATTCACTGTTGAATCCAAATCCACAGTCATTAGCTCTGGTTTTTATAAGAACAGTGAAGAGACTCCTAATATCTTTTACTTCTTGCCAGCTACCTGCTCTTTGGATAGGTTTCTTATGGTGTGGAAGCTGAAGACACAATGCAGAGCTTACAGATTTGTAGGCCATGTGGAAGCGGTGACCAGTGTAGAGTTCTCACCAGATGGGCAGCTACTGGCTTCATCTTCTCAAGATCATACTGTCAGACTATGGGTTCCTTGCATGTGAGTAAAACTGGGCAGTGCTAGATATGTGTTTCATTAAAGTGCAATGTGAATACTGGAGTCTGCTCAAGAAAAGTTTCTTTTTCCTTCCCGCATGCCTGGGCTTTGACAGCAACAGAGATTGGAGAGCACAAATAGCACAGGTCTTTACTGTGTTACTTTTTTCTTTACTGAATATGCTGTAGTTTCAAAAGAAAAATGTAGCAATTGAAATGTACACGATTTCATGTGTGTAGGACTATGCTTTGTAGTATTTGTCTTGATTAAAGATTATATTTTAGTAAGGATTTCATGGTTGCACTTCATTTTGGGGAGACAAGTGATGAAGCAAATAAGATAGCTTTTTGGGAAAAAACTGTTTTTAATCTACTTGCCTTATTAGACTGTTCTAAGTAGTAGTGATTACAAGCAATTCAGAATAATCGTAGAAAAACTGATGTTACTTTAACTTTTAAGCATTTTGTAGATTACTGTATAAATAAATTCTCTTTCAGATATTAATGCGAATGGTACTAAAGGTTAATGCTGCTAGTTATTTGCACAGTTCTCTAAAATTGTGTTATATTAACTGCGATTTAAAGAATGTTATTCTAATAATTAATATCGAAATAAGTAAAAAAATAATGGTGGCACTAAGCTGTATGTTGCTTTTTCATATGGGTGAGATTCTGAATATGTTAACATTGAATTTTACAGGGTTTTAAAGTCCTTAATGTAATTGTGATTTATGACTTGGTGTTTGGGGTTTTGTTTCTTTTCCCCCCTACCCCCTTAGTCATGGAGAATCATCAGTGTTGAAAGGTCATACAGCGTCTGTTCGTAGTGTGAACTTCTCCCATGATGGCTGCTCTGTAGTTTCAGCATCCAATGATAAATCAATAAAAATATGGAGTGTTTTCAGTCAGCGCCTTTTGTTTACCCTATTCCAACACACTCATTGGGTTCTCTGTGCCAAGTAAGTGTTATTTTTATTCTCTTGGTAAAGTAGAAGAACTCCTAACAAAGTGTTTTTATGTCCCAGGGCAGAACTAAGGGAAGAAAAATCTGTGAAAGACAAATGATTATCTATCACTAATAATTAAATTTTGATCAATCAATCTTTTTTACAGAAGTTTTGTTTGTATCTCCTAGTTGAAGTATGAAAGCCTGCTCTGTGTTAATATGTGTATATATTGAATCTGTTGCTGTGTGTTAATTCTTTTACTTTAAAGGAAAAACACTGTCTTCTGTATTTATTTTCAGTAAGTATCAAGTCTTTCCCCAGTCTTGTTTGGTTTCATGCTGTATTAACTTATTTCACAGCATTCACTTGTTTTTAGATTTATTATGCGTGGTAAGGGTTTTCTCAGCTATTCTTGTTCTTCGCTGGTTTTTCTTTTCCTTTTTGCCATATTGGTGGGAAATTTGCAGCTAAGAGATGCCTGATTTAAACCTTCTGAGAAAGAAATTTAACCCTGCTGTGAAGTGCAGAGCCCTGCACAGTTTCAAAGTATCTGATTGTTGAAAACAAAAAAAAAAAAAGCTCTAGGAAATCACATGTGGAAGTTCTTGAACAGTTTCCTAATGTCCTTGTGCAGTTGCCCAAGGTGTGAAATAATAATGCTTGAGCAAATTCTGCACAGATCAGTTTTACTATTTAAGCACCTAGTCTGCTAGTCTAGGAGTAATTGTGAATGCTTTGCTAACAATTTGTAAGTCTAGGGAGAACTCAGAGGAGAACATATATGTAAATTAAAATGGAACACAAGGTTCTACTGTGTTGTCTTTTTCTTTTGCCTATAGTTTTCTATAATAATCTCTTTGGCATCTAAAGTGACATCCTTAGGCTGTTGATCCTTCCTCCCCTACCCTTCTCTTTCTCTTGTTTATGGCTCTATTTTTAATTGTAGTTGATTTTGAACTGAAGGGGGGAGGAGTAAGGGGAAAAGCTTTTCAGTTTTATTAGTCCCTGAGAAATATGAGAAATTCAAATGTCCTTTAAATGTTGCACATCTTGATTTCAAATGGGCTTTCTTGGCTCTGGTATTTTGCGACTTATGTCTCTAATGCTCATCTAGGTAGTATCAGCTGTTTAATAACGTATACACATGCATGTTCCAGATTTTCACCTGACGGAAGAATAATAGCATCTTGCAGTGAGGATAAATCTGTTAAGATCTGGGATACAAGAAATAGAAATTGTATTAATAGCTTCTCAGATTATGAAGGGTAAGTGTTACTAGAAAAAAAGGAGAAATGTAAATATGTCATTTTAATGAGATTAAATGCATATTCTCTGGTATTAACGTATTTATATGTTAAATTTGAAAATAGATCAAACATCTACCACCCATATGAAGTAAAATAATTCATACTGAGTTTTTTCTAAAGAGGTTAACTGGCTGCACTTATCCAGCTGTTTTCCATCAACCAAGAAATAGTCCAGGCAGAAGTGGGGTTATTCTTGGATTTTTGGAATGTTTTTGTGTTTTCCCTCCATTTTGATAATGTTATTTGATATTGGATGCTTCAACAAGAAGAAAAGTTGAAGAATTTTCCATTTGTTGATGAAAATAATATTCTGTTATCTTCAGTGATCTGCCTTCTTTAAATTTAAAAAATACTTGCTTTTACTTATATGCAGTTTTCTTAAACATCTTGGAACCAGAGTTTTAATTAACAACTCAGTGGAATATATATCTTGTCTATGTGCTTTGCTGGTTTAATGGCTGCCGTCATCCTTTTTACCAATTTACAATATTGTTATGGCTAGATATTCAGTTTTTAACCATAATTATTTTACTTGTTGCTTACAAATCTTTGCAGCACTATCTTCTAGGAACTTTATACTCGAAAACAAACTCTGAAGGTTTGCGTTGGGTCAACTATACTATGTTTTCAACAAAAGCCATGTTATATAGTCTGATTTATCATGCACATCTGGTTTTCTTATGCTTATTTCAGTTACTTGAAATGCCTTGAGTTTCCGTACATGCGGATTTCACACAAGTTTTTGGTGGCTCAGTGTTAATATTGTGGGGTTTGTATATATATATACACCTAAATGTTTCTATGGAAACACATAATCTGTTTTCATTAATTATATTTAGATTTGTAAATTTTGTGGATTTCAACCCAAGTGGAACATGTATAGTTTCTGCAGGTTCCAATCATACAGTGAAACTGTGGGATATTCGAATGAACAAGCTACTGCAGCATTTCAAAGGTAAAAGTAATGTAGTTTGTTTTGTTTTCTTTACAAGGGAGCTCTTTGCAATGAAATGTTATTTATTAAGAGTATATTATTTCATTCCTTACTGGGGAAAGTGGACAAACAAGTCATATTGGCATATTATAAGTATCTTCTTGTAGACTAGGAACCCTAAAAATCCAATGTGAATCCTTTTTATTTCTTTGCATCTCTTAAGTTTTTGAACAAAACTAAGCAAATACTTTTGAGGGTCTGCTATTCCCCAGCACTGGTTGTTTTTCCCTTAAATGACGTAGTCTGTTCTTTGGGAAGTAGAAAAGAGCAAAGAAATAAAGTGTACATTTCCTCTTAGTAGATATCTACAGCCTTTGAATATTGTCTTCTGTAAATTAGTTCACAGAGCAGGGGTTAATTGTGTATCATTCCATCCTTCTGGTAACTACCTCATCACTGCTTCTACTGATGGTACCCTTAAGATTCTGGACCTCTTAGAAGAAAGACTTATTTACACTCTCCATGGACACAAGGTATACACAATAATCCCCTTTAAATGGAGATCTTAACAGACTGTTCAGTATCTTTTCAAAGGGAAAGTAACGTTTATGCTGTTCTGTCTTGTATCTGACAACTTGAGGACAAACTTTAGTGCACAGCAAGGTGTCGTATTAATGCACCTTGTTAAAAGTGGTTAAGGAAATGCATTGGTTTTACCTGTGGCCATGGTTTTTATCTGTCAGTATTACATGCTTAATGTTAAGTAATAGCTCGTGTTCTGAATTCATTAAAAATCCACTCTTAATTTTCAAAATCGTGCTATTTGGTGCTTAGTCTTTTTGTCTATTGAAAAACAATGCTTTCTAAGGAGGGAGAAGCTTACAGAAGACAACTTTGGTGAAGAACGGCAGGCATTTCCTCCCTTTTCTCTTAATGCAACACAAACCCTATTTTTGATAATGAATCAGCCAAACACATAGCCTTGAGTAATGTAATATATATTTTGTAATTTTTTGTTGCAGAGTTGAAGTATAAAATCTAATGAAAATGCCACTATTTTCCTAGTATTGATTATAGTAATTATAATGCACTATCTTACTAAAAAGTGCAGTATCAACTCTTCAATGAAATTGTTTGGCAAAAATTTCACTATAGTAAAGTTGTTCCTTATTTTATTAAAATTGAAAAGTCTATTATAGTAGGCAATGGCATCAATGTTTTTCTCTGCATTAAAGTACCATGATTACAGTAATAGTGTAATTTTACTGTATGCCTTTTTTTTTTTCCCCAGGGACCTGTACTTTCTGTGGCTTTTTCAAAAGGTGGTGAAAAATTTGCCTCAGGTGGATCAGATGCTCAGGTTTGTGGTATTGTCTCTTTAAACTGAATGTCTTAATGTTTGTTGTAGTGGAGGGAGTTATGGATAGTATGTCACAGTAACGTGCTCACATGCATTTTGTCTACTAGTGTGTAACAGAGACTGTGTGTACAGACTTTCCACTGGATGTTATGATGAGGAGAGGACCACAGTAGTACCCACTTCTATTTTGAATATTAAAATAAAGGAATGATTTTAAATAAAAATATTTTAAGTGTTGCAATTCAGTGTCAACAAAGTAGTTGTGCTGCAGTTCATATTAAGGCCTAGCTGCTCCGTTAGTTTTCACTTCTTTTAAAGTCCCTACTCTGTAATTGCAAGAATTAAGTTGTATTACTGGGAAAAATTTGTGTAGAATTGGAGAAAAACAGTCTTGTGTTAGATTTGCTAATTTACTTCAGTGAAACAGTAACGTAATGGATTTTACATGGGGAAGAGTTGTTTAAGCATTTAAAACAAAAAAGTTAAATTAAACAGCAAGTCATATAATTAATCTTCATCTGCTGTGATGAATCTCACAATTAAAAAAATACTGTCAAGCCTGGAATCATCTCTATCAGGTCTCTACATTTTCCAAATTAAAGAACTTCTGTAGCACAAGGCTTAAATTTTCCATCTGAAATGTTCCTTAATATTAGTTGTCTTTTCCATTGTTTCCTGTTGGAAAAAGCTGAAAGCTCTATGTAGATACAGAAAGCCAGGATGTAGAAATTAAGAACTTTTGAATTTACCATGATTCGTGTTTATATTCTGTTTTGTGGAGTTTGAAATAAATGTCAGCTATTGAAATAATAAATATTTTCAGTATCATTAAAACAAATGCAATCTGTTTCTGGTTTTTACTTATTGCTTCCAGTAGCACACTTTTCTGGAATGTCTTGAAAGCAATAGAATAAAAAATAAAATTGCTTTCTGTCACAAGGTGTTAAGTAAGAAGCACTGCCAAGATTTGCAGTTACTTGAAAAGTGAAAATGTTGTCAGACTTCAATAGTAATTTTACAAGTGGAAAAAAACCCCAAACAACCAAGAAAAAACCCAAGAACCAGGGAAAGGGATTATTTTCTTGACCTACCAGTATAATCTTTTCTTTTCCATAGTAAAGTTTTTAATAAGTTTTTTTTTAAGTTACAAGATGCAACTTAGATTGCCAAGTAACTCTGAATTGTTTACCTTACCTTTCATGAGTACTTAATTTGAGTTTTATGATGATTAGTATATTATACTTAACTTGAGAAGAAATGAAGTGCATGTATTAAACTAGGTCACATGACAGAAGAGTTATCTGAGAAGCTCTGATGATGGAAACGACGTATTGTGTTAAGCCTAACACAGCCTCCCAGTTGAATGCCAGCATGCCCTGGGAATGCCTGTCTTATTTTAAACTTCCTTTGAATTTGGGGCACCCTGAATGAAGAGGCATGTTCAGTGCAGTCATGTCATTGCCTTTCTCCTGCCCTGATTCCATCCTGTAGAGCTGGTGCACGGCATCATGGAGAGAGTAGGTAAAAGTCTATAAGGTGGCTCATGTTTCTCAGTAGTTTGATGTAGTGGTTTCATGCTGAATGCAAGAGAAGGAAGATCCAGTTTCATCAGGAAGCACTTTCTTATTTAAAAGTTGAATTAAAAAAGTAGTCCTAGTAGGTCTGATAATGAATCCTGGGTTTAGTTACCTTAAAAACAGGCCCTCCTGTATTTGTTGAAGTTTTCCCCTTTGTTTTATGCAAGATTTGGTGGAAGAGGGCTACTTATTTTGTTGTAGTTTTTACTTTCTAAGTTTAAAAGGTTCATTGCTAACCACTGTTAGGTAACTAGCAGCATATATATCTTTATCTATAGTAAACATAAGAACTTGATTCTTCAGTGCCAGTTTCCTGTTGGTGTATATACACATATATTCCACAAACATCCTATTTTGCTGATCTGTCCACAGCCCTCTTTCAGGTCTGCCAGGAGAATAGCTGTGGGACTTCTTGACTCACTCTGTTGGTTTACTGTAAATGTAGGGTGTGTTATGGTTTAGTTTCCTGGAATATCCATAAGACTGGATGGATAGAACACCTTTGGACTACTTCTCCATTCTGTGACCTCACTTCTGCATTTAGCCATTGTGTGACTGTTGTATATTGTTTCCACATAGAGTATAATTGGACAAGGTTCAGAAAACAGATTCCTGCTGCTAAAACACTGGAACCAGGTGTTTTAGAGTTCTGTGAAACTCTGTCATTTCCCTTATGCCCTCAAACTTTCTTATTAGACCTGCAAGCCTTTATATGGGGCAGAAGCTTAACAGTGATAAACCACTTGATTTGTCAGAAAAATAATTTGGTTCAGTGGGACAGAAGTTTGCTTTGTTTTATGATTGTGGACATATTTTAGAGTTGTTGTTTGTTGGGTTTTTTTTAATAGACTGAACCACGTCTTTTAGACTTGAAGTACAAGGTACTCTGGGGAAGTGCCTGTGTTGTAGAGATCAGATGAAGTGATCACTGCAGTTTATTATGTAGGGATCAGACTAAGTGACCACTGCAGATTATTATGTTTAATAACAGATTTGACTCAATAGTTACACTTTGAACACCTAATAGGCTTCTAGTAGTTACTGATATGATGGCTTCTTACAGGTATTACTATGGAAAACCAACTTTGATTCTTTTGATTATAAAGAAGTTCTTAAACACAATTTTAGAAGAGCACATATTGATGAGCCTCCTCATCTAGTTGATATTTACCCGAGGTCACCTCATCTCCATGATGAAAAACTTCAGTCAGTTGAGGTGAGTGCAGTAAGTTATCTAATATAGGAAAACAGAAGCTTTTGTAAAGACTGTCTGGCATTTATAGTTAAATGAGTTCTATGTATACCAGAGCGCTTTTTATTATGAAAAATATTTTGTGAGCAACTGTAATTTATGAATCCACATTAAGTTTATTAGACTAGCTGATTCTGTCAGATTTATGCTGAAATTCCTTTCATGCTTCTAATATGTCCGTACATCTGACTTAAAAAAAACATAGGTGATAATCTGGTTTCTGAAGTAACTTGGCAAGTGTTGCAGAAGGTATCTGAATCTGCAATGAGCTTTAGAGTACTAATCAAAATACATCATTATAAGCAGGACAAAGTGACATTATTACTGAAAGTCAAATAATTGATTGTCACAAGTTGTTCCTCTTTCCAAGGTATCATGAGAAGATCTTGATATGTATCTAAAAGTTTAGAAAGACTTTACAGGTTCATAGTGTGTTTTATGTTACTATGTAGACTGATTTCATGATAACTTCATTCTTGAACTATGTTATTGTCAAAGCATCTGCTGGCATCCCTTGAAAATATTGGAAATTTGGGAACCAAAATGAAATATCAAATATTCTGTTTCATTATTTGGAAAAATCATGTTTGTCGTGTTGTCTAAAAGCAAATCGGTAAAAAGTACTATGCCTTCACTGAGGCCATTGTTTATGCTATACTTGTGACTGTCTTTGATAGAGCTGGCTAGCTTCTGCATGGTGATTACCTGCACTTTTATATCTTTTTTGATTTTGTCCAGGTGCCTCTAGTTTTGAAGAACTGTCTCACAAATAAATCTTCAAGCTTTTTGGTTGCTATCATATACTGTCATAGTATTATAGAAATTCACCATTACCTGGTTGAGTTCATGTAAACTATAGATACTGCTGCCATAGCATTTGTTTCTTGCTCAGAGTTTTAAAACATTGACATTTGGAGATTTTTTGGGGGGTGGGTGGGTTCATATGCAATAGGAATATATGAAATATGAATAGTATAAAGATTGAAAACACTTTGGTGAAGGAGGGGACCTCTTATAGGATTCATCACTGATATTTCTCATGTGCCTGGTTCTGTTGTTGTGCTGGATGTGAAACCTTCTGATGCTTAGCATTTTGGTCAGAACAAGAACAGGATGACTGCGTGTATGATAAGCTTCATAACAAACTTCTGTACTGGACTTTGATATTCATTGTAAGGTCAATGAATGAAGTTAAGTTTACTGGTACCAGCCTTCTGTATAGTTAAGTCAGTGCCAGAACAAATTCTATCACAGCATTTGCCAGGAGATTTAAGCCACTCTTGCTGTATCAACACTTTGCTTCAAGACCCATTCAAATTGCACCCAGTTATAACATGTGCTAAGTAAACAGTAGCTTATAGCTGCAGGGTTCAGTTGCTTTCTGTTCAGGTCAATGTTTCCAGACCTCTGCTGCTCAGATGCCTGGCAAAGATGTCAATGTACTCTAAAGCAATTTTTCAGGTTTTGTTCCTGTTCCCGATCCCAGGTAATTGAGGAGCTCTGGAAAAGCATTCCTGAGTTCAGGTTAAAGTTAAACTAAGGCTAGGAAGCACCTCAGTTTCAATACTGAAAGGGCACACCAGAGAAATTTGATAGTTGAATGTCAAGAAATTATTTATCAGTTAGTTTTGACAGATTCACTTAACCTAATGTCTACATTTATTCATGGGTGCTCCACAGCAGTGAAAGGGCTCTATGGCTGTGTCATTTATCATAGCAAAGTTTTGGACTCTTTGTGGTTTATTTTCTGCCCTGATTTCAGGTTTTTAGGAATAGTGTTGTTGTGTTTAGTTTTCCATTAACATCATATTGTCAGTAGAATATCTTTGAGACAAAACAGTGTCTGATAGTTCCACAAAACTCATATTATTGTAATATGCTATATTTTTACTAATGTAAATTAAATATTATAGTAATAGTGATTAGGATCTCTCTTACAGCTAGTTTTCAGAATTAATGTAATAATGCAGTAATTTAGACAAAGTTAAGATGAAGTTACTAAGTTCTGTTGCTCTGTATGTCTTTTACTGTTGTTTTTTTTATTGCCCCTCCTGTCTATGGAGGGGATTTTTGTTACGGTGAGGAAGAATAGACCTTACCAACTGGACAGAAACATAATTTATCCAGACAAAACTAGCATCAGGTTACTACCAGCAGTAATATGCTTTAGTGGCACTAACTGGGCTTGAAATTTTTCAGTGTTCCATTGTCTTAAATGTTTCTTCTCGTAAATGAGAAAAAGCATCATGTCTAGCCCCACTGTGCTATGCTGTACTCTGGATAAGAAAAAAAGAAAGTATTTTTGTCCTTCTTTGGTTAAAACTTGTTATTTTTTTAAAACTTCAACCTCTTTCTAAGGTTGAGGCAATAGACAGAATTTTGACATTAGGCACTTCCACCACAATATCACCCTCATCTTTCAGTGGCTCATCATGTTTTTCGTATATAAGGGAAAGGAGGGATTGAATCACAGACAGATGTGTCCGAGTGAGCTTTTGGAGGTCATCTATTCTTGTTAATGGTACATAAAGTCAGTTGTGTTTAGTTAGAGGGCCTTGAAGAAGGATAGAGATTCTCCAGGCTTTTTGGGTGATCTATTCCACTACAGCAGAGCAATTGTAATGACACCGTTTTTCCTAATATCTACACCTCAGATAATATGCAGAGCTGTTTTCCTTCTCTTTATTTTCTTCCTTTCTCTTCATATTTCTGTGAATGGGGTAAGATAATTGATCTTAACTAAATGGAAGCAACAGTTTTCTAAGAGACTTGGTAACATATGCAAGAATTAGGAGCAGGCAGAAGATGCAGTTCAGATATGGGATATTTAAAAGCATAGATGACCATTTAAGGTTTGCAACAAGCCATACATTGTTATCTAAACATTTGAGATATGTTGTAATGCATTGCCCTGAGTTATGCTGAGCTGCTTTCTTCAGCTGGGATCAGAGACACAGTTGCAGTGTTTTCCCACATCACCTTTTGGAAATGCTGTTTTGAATAAAGCAGCTTGGACAAGGGCATTAAGAATTACATGTATCATATTTTGCCTTCAGAATAGTGACAGAAACTTGGAGCTAGTGTGTACTTTCACCTTTTCTCATAACTTTTCCTTATTCACTCTTCCAAGCTATACATAGAACCATTAATATTTAAGTCACCTTTCCTAGTTTTTTTTCTCTCTCTCTACATACCTATTTTTTGACACATAATTACCTTTTACAAGAAGTCCTCCTCCTCAGACCAGTAGTAGCCTGAATTTTAATAAAGTGTTGAATTTCCTGTTATTGACTTATAAATCTTTACAACCATTCTCCAACTGCACTGATCAATGTGGTTTCTTGAATATTTGAGTAAGTAGAGATTTAATGTTTATAATCATTAGAATTATTCAGACTATTTTGAAATGTAAGTAAATGACTTGTTCTCTGAAGGCACCTGCTTTTTTCTGTTGACCATAGAGGTAATCTTGGGTGACCAGCTCAAATATAGATGTCTAGCAGTATGTCTAAATTTAGCTGAGATAAATCCCAGTCATTGTCTTTGACACGAGGACCTTTTGGAGTTATTTGAAAACAGTATCTTTAAACAATAATGCAGTTTTAGTGAAAAATACTAGGTGACAGTTGTATTTGTGAATTTGCCATGTTTGTACATAATTTACCTTTCATAATCTAGAGACCTCTTTAAAATAGATGGAAGATAGAAAAAGGTTTCCTTTCAAAACATAGCTTTGAGATTTGAACAATATTAAGGTACATAGAGTCCAATCTTGAGCATAAATAGCCTTGGTTGATTTAGTTTTATCTTAAAATGTTCAGTGTAATTTCAGTTGTAAATATTTTCCTAGATGAAGGAAATCCAAATATACACTAGGTGGCAGTAGAAAAAAGAATATATGGCTCGCTTAGTTTGAGGTCTCCAGTCTAGTGTTTAATCAAATTGAATGCTAATTTTCTCTTGGTATGTTTGGAGAGACTATTTCACATCACTTTCCTAGGAAATACTTTGTGTGAGTCATTTAAGACTTCCTCATTTAATTTTATTGACTTCATTTTTTCTAATGCATGGAAGGATTTATAGAAACCTTCCTTCAAATATATTTTCTTGTACTATGGATCAAAATGTGATAATTGTATTATCATATTAAAAGATTATAATGAAAATACTTATATAAGTATATATATATTTATATAAGTATATATAAATGCTTTTATCAGTTTACCAGGTAATTAAAGCAAAGCTTTAAAAGAGTGTTTTTGAAAACCTTTAATACATGACAGTTCTCCCTACCTTGCATTTTAGCATTCTGGTTTTTCTGTTGTGTTTCTTAAAGTTAAATCTTTCCAAATGTGTTTGGGAGGATTATTTTACAGCTAACTAGATCACCTTGTTAGGAAATGTTAAGTCATTTGAAACTTTTACATTTAGAGTCATTCCATTATCTCATTCATTTTTAGTGCAATATTAAACACTAATATTTGTAAGAAAGGTTCATCTACAGCTTACATGTTTTTGTGCTCATTTCTTTAGACGCTTTTTAGATGCCCTGACTAGTTGCTTAATAAATTTATATTTAATTTTTTAAAATATAGCTTATGACAGTTCCTGCACCCCTAGTCAGTGTTTACAGTGCTCCTTATCATCCCCTTATCTCTGATAAAGCAGTAAGCAGAACTATATGCAGAGGAACTTTAATTCCAAGTCCAGGATGTGACACTTTCACATAAACAGCATGTTTTCTTAACTTAATAATACTATATATTTATTTAGCAACCTATATCAAGAAAACCATTTAACTCGTTGTACAATATCTTTGATGTATATAAGGAGATATCTCAAAGAGGATGTTTCAAGAGCTATTAGTAGTAATACTACAGTAGCTCCTTCACATTCAAGTATTGATAGGTAGTAGGTGCTATGCCTCTTCTGCAGAATCCTGCAGGTCCATTGTCCTCTCTTCAGCACCCAAATGATTCATGTCAGAAAACTACTTTCGTCTTAACTACCCATAGTAGGATTGATACTCTGATAATGCATTAATTATATTTATTGCACGACTGACTGAATGTCACAAGCAAGTGACCCTGGGCACTGAATAAATGTAAGCTCTTTGGGACAGTTTCCTGTTTAATCTCAATAGGCATGGCATGTATGGAGGGGAAAAAAGTAAAATTTGGGGTTCCTCTCTGCACTGATAAAGTGGTAAGCAATACTATATTCAGAGGAGACTTTCATGGATCATATTTCTGTTGAAGATGCTAAAGGAGAAGTCCAGTTAAAATGGTAGAACTTTTAGCTACATAGAATGTTATTATGTAGGCCACATTACCTGGCTTTCATTCTCCTTTATCCCTTTATTTCTTCCAAGTCTATTTGAGAATATTGGAAGAAAGCAGGGCTTGATCCTAATATCTATAAATGAGGGAGAAGATCCTAATATCTACAAATGGGGAGAATTTTAAATATTCAGCTTGTGATGGCCCTGTATCAGTATGGGTTTTCTTGATTGTTCCTGAGTCCCTGATCATTCTTGATTGATGCAACTATAATCTGAAGACAATAAAAAAGAGTTCATGAATGAAGAATGGCTTGTTGAAACAGAATGAAAGAGCGAGCTAGTTTGAAAAGTGAAGAAGCTTAAAAACAGAATTAAGGTCTCCACTTAAGGAAGGGCTGCAAAGCGTGAGAATCACTTTCACCTTGAATAATCTGATAATGTCTGTATTTAAATGTTTCTTTACCTTCTGGCTTGCTAGTAAACTTCGTTCATCTTCTTCCTCCCCTCGCATTTACTGAGGAAGATCTTGGTTCTATTAATTTTAAGCTAAATTTCTGCATGTAAGTCATGGAAATCCAAATGAACTGAATGAAAAGTCTTCAGGCACTACAAGATGCTATTGCCCTCCTTCCCTGGCTACTAATTCTAGATTTCAGATTGCATTCTAGCTACTTAAGAAACATGTCTCTGACCTCAAGGTCTATATGCCAACGTGTAGACCCTAGCATCAGGGATTCTAACTTGTGGAAATAGTGCTGAAGCAGTTACTGAGGGAACAGCTCTGGCTGAGACAGAATTTTGACAGTCTTCGGGTGAAATAGTAGGATCTTCTTCTTGAAAAGGCAAAACAAAATGACCCTTGTATCTGCGAAACTTTTAGTGACTAAAATACAACCCTGTCACTAGGCCAGTGTGAGTTTTGAGGGTTTTGTTTATTTTTTCCCACTTTCAGTAAGATGTTTGGAATTAATGCTCTCTCTAATAAGGCTACTGTTGGATTGCTGATAAAAAGTTGAAAAAAGTTAATTTCTGTTTATTACATTAGGCTTCTTGGCAATTTGAAAGTTATCTAGTCTTTCTGTGAATTTTGACAGTTTATAACATAATGAGAATAGTACTTCTGTTCATCATGCTGAGAAGGCAAACATCTTAGGCTATGGTACACCTAGATAATATAATGATAGAGAAGATGTGCACACAAATTTTTATAGGGAGGTTATTCTGATCCGTAAGTGAAAGCAGGAGCTTTCTCAAAATTTATCTCATATTTTGTCAATGCTTGACTTTCAGGAAAGGACATTAGTAAAATATTGCTGAAGCTACAGAGTAAGTCCTATAACCAAAAATAAGCAAGTAGTCCAACTGTGATATTAAAAGCAAAATTGCGGATGTTGTGATGAGATGTCTGATCAATCAGCCTCTGACATTGTCTCAGCATAAAGCAGTTCTTCCTGTGGTTTCAGTAACAGTGCCATTTTTATTTGGATGGTTAACTTATCAGAGATTTCAGTGTGATCTCCTACCTGTTTTCCACAACAGTGTTTTTCAAGTTATTTTGGCAATCAAAGTTGGGACATAACAAGTAAGCATGTCAACAGTCTGTTTGTGTTAGATGGCTTGAGGAACTTGAATGTGGGAACTGACTGACCTGAACTGCTATATGTGTGCTCACTCTTTATTTCGTTCTTATTTCCCTTTCTCTGCTGGTGCTGGAGTAATAATATAATTCATTTTCAACAGGTTGACCCTACATGTGATGTACCTGATACACAAACACCTGACCCACCTGTCATAGAAATTAGAACCTCTTCATCTTTCAGTACTCCAGTAAGTTGCTTAAAAAAACCCAAAAGATATGATATAGCTGTTATCAGAAATGTGCTCTTTCTGTCCATATGAATGAAATATTTTTTTTAACTATTGTCGAGTGCTCTGAGCTCAATATCCTAAATTCTCAACTTAAGCTTTCTGTCACAGTTCCCAAGCCTAACCAGAAGATGGTGTAATAGCAAAGCTTTCATGTTATACAGTAATTTTACCCCTATATAAACAGAAATTCTATTTATAAGCCCATGCTAATTACATCTAAATATTACTGTTAAAATTCGTGGTTTATTCCCAAACACTTTTTGTAACTCTATGGGCAAATAACGGGAAACCTAAAGAATAGCTGTCTCACTGATATAATTCCAGAAGTGCCGTTTTAATTTTTTTCCTTTTAAGGCATTTAATAGTTCTCTAGGAGAAAAAAAAGTAAGACATTTTAAGACAGAATGATAGGATTAGAGCCTTCTAATGTTAGTTGTACGTATGACATTGGTATGGCACGTGGGAGGAAAGGAAGGCAGTGTTTAAGTGGTGGTTTCGTAGGAGGAGAAATATGCTCTCCTGGTATGAAATCTAAAAGACATGCTGTTCTAGAATTCGGATAAAATGAGAATTTTTCTTTTCGCTCTGGACCTATGAAGGTATAAACTATAGCTTGAGCAATTTTAGTTACCATGAAAAGAGTTTGTGTGGTTGAAGGGTTAATACATATGAATAGGCAGCAGATGTGGTTTCTGCTGTTCTGTTTTGTGATGAATGCTTTGTGAAAGGTGGTAAGCTGTGAGGTACTATATAAAATTCATGATACAGAGGTTGATGACAAACCTTTACTTCAAAACAAATAATCATATAATAACTTGTATTTAAGAGGATATAGTATGTATTTTAATGTTTAGCATTTGTTTTGTTGTGTTTTCACAGATAACTTTCTAATGCCAACTCATCTTTTAGTGTCATCTTTCTGTCCCGTGTCTGTCTGCTGTATTACCGGCATCTGCTGTTTGTGGAATCTGTTTCTTAATCAGACCAGCCACCTAGACTTTGTCTTGTTTCTAAAGGGTTCTGGATCCAGTGACTTGGACCTTTTCATCTGAAGCTGGCTCAATTTTCCTAATGTATGGAGGCCCCGTCTATAGAGGCTTGATGTGTTCTTCAAAAGAAACAAGGGAGAAGGACAGATACTGGATTTCTTCCAGTCACACCTTTACTGCCAAATTTTCTTTTGATACTGTTTGTCCTCACTTGAGTGATATTGGGTTTTTTTGATTATTTGTGTATTTTTTTTAATCCTTCTCTAACTTGAGGTTGCCAGCCTCTAGTCTAATTTACCATCTTCCCTAATTCATGCCTCTCTCTGATTCCTACCCCAGTGGGTTGCTCTTTCTCTACTGATTATCAAAGACAATCCACAGCTTTTTTTTTCCCAGCAAACATGCCAAGACCCATTTTAGAGCTGTTTATGCCTTTTTGGTTCTACTTCTTCTCAAAGAACACTGTTCAAATGACTAAAAGTCTTTGATCAGGTTGACAGGTTAATTTACAAATGTTCTGTCTATACCTACTTATTCTTTTTGAAGTGATTTGCTCTAGCTTAAGGAATTCTTTTGCACTTCTGATATTTCAGTGAGAAAAATGCATTCTGCACTTAGGTGTCTTTAGGGGTTCTTGTTCAATGTATTTATTATGCATGTAGTGCAGCAGGGTCTTAAAAATACATTGGCAAGTCTCTAGACCACTGGAAATAGCTAATCAACATATTTAATTTTTCTGCTGCAGAAGAGAGAGACAGCCTTTCTTAGATCACAGTCTCAAAGTATTTAAAGACTCCCAGTTTCTCTGGAACAAGTAACAACGTTGAAGCTTTTGTAGGTTCTGTGTTGAGCTCCCTGAGATGTCTTCAGGAAGATGGGAAGACTATGCAAAACCTTGCAATGTTTCATTGAATAGCTGTCAAAATTTCTGACAGTAAGTGGGCAAATGTCCATAGGTCTCAATCTAGTCTCAATCCAGGAAATAAGAGAAAGTGCTCTTCTTACTGAGAATCTTTTCTTCAGCTGGAATTGTGTCCTGTCCTACTGCTTTATGGGAAATATGCTATTACTGCCCCTAAGATGACTTGTGACAGAGCAAAAAGGTATTACTTTTCTTCCCTTCTGTGAGGGAAAGGGAAGAAATTTTCATTTTGTTAATGAAAATGATAGAATAGTATAGATTGAGAGGGATGCCTGGAGTAATTTCATCTAATCTTTCTCTTAAAGCAAGGCCAACTTGGATCAAGTTCTTAAAAGCCTTGTCCAGTTCATATGCTAGTAATGTGCAAGAATGAGATTCCACCATCTTTCTGTGCAGCTTGCTCTAGTGTTTGACTGATGACAATGTTTTTTTTTCATAATATATAGCTAGAATATCCTATTTTCCAACATGTCTATTACCTCTAATTCACAGTGGTCCTCTAATAAGTATGTGTGTCTGTCTTCTTTCTATCCACCCATTAGATATTTGGGATGGCAGCAAGATCTTCATGTATCCTTTCTTCCTGGAGGCTGAACAAACCTGGTTATCTGCCTCTGGTTATGTATCATGTGTTCCAGCCCCTTCACCATCTTGTTCACCCTCTACTGGACTTGCTCCAGGATGTCAGTGTCTATCTGGGATGAAGAAGACCAAAACAGGACACACAACTCCATACGTTTAAGGTGCAGTGAAGTATCGCTGTCATCTATTCTTGACAATAGTCTGCCTGGAGAAGACTTGAAAAACAAGTACTTAAAAATTTAAAACTCTGATTCCTTATTATGAATTTAAAATGTATGTTTAGATATTTTCTTATCAGTCCATTTATTATTTTGTGCTGTAGCTGTATGAAAAAATTACTGGTATTATATCTTCCTCCTACTCCTCCTTCTCTTTTTAAGGAATTTTAATTTCTTACTTCATCAAAACCAACAATTCATCGCAGCTTCTCCACTTAAAATGCCTGTTTACATGTTTTTTTAAATTTGGTTGTATTTTCTTTCTTCAAAGATTAAACTAAGATATGCAGATATGAACGTTCTCCTAGAGATTTTGCTAGAAAACAATTAAATTATTGAACTATCTGAATTATAAACAGCTTATCTTTTCAGCTTTTGTTCTAGCTTAGTTCTAAGGCCAAATCTTTTTGAACATGATGAAAAAACCTTTTTTCATCTCAAATTCACACTGATGCAAATTCCTTTGTAAACTGAGTGAAGGGAATGTGGACGTTGTGTCAGTGGAAAAACTTCAGTGTGATCTTCATATGGAGTTGCTTTCTTTTGAACTACAATTACAAAAGCATTAAGAACCTCCTGTGTATTATTATGTTTAGGAAGTGGCTTTGAATTTGATGATTCATTTATTCACTTCTTCTGTGTATTACTGAAACCAGTATACGAGCCATGTATACTTAGCTGACTAGTATTTGTGCAGTGCCCTGACTTTTCCAATGGTAAGAGTCTTTATATGTTGCAATTACTAGAAATTATGTGTATTCTAGCCTTTTGCACTTGAAAATGTTCACTGAATTGGAGTCAAGGTTTGAGGGCTGGGGGTGCTGTTTCTTTCTCCTTTTTGTTTCATTGAAGACTGAAAGCACTACTGCCTGTCTCCCACCCTTTCTTCTCTGGATTTCGAGCAACTTAAGCTTAATTTCTGAACTATTGAAAAGGAGAAATTGGAAGTTTTTTTCCCTTTGGGACTGTTTTCTCCTGTTTCATCCTCCAATTTTAGTTTTACTCTTGAGGGAGTTTGTTTTTTTTTCAATTCTGTAAGACAATACATTGGTAACCTCTGGTCCCTGATAAGTTATTGGGAACAAGGGAAAGTTGACGGTGTCTCTGTAGTTTTTACTGACAGCAGCAGGAAATCACTGTAGAGGCTCTTTAATGTTCCATCCCCTGACCTTGCTCATGTAAACAGGATTTGGAGGAAGCAAAGCAATGTACTGAAATCTGGAAGTCAGAATGTCTGCGCTGGCTGGGAGATGTTTGCTGTTCTTTCTCTTCCAGTGCTATTTAACACTGAAAACATGACATGCCTATTTTTTTTTACAGTACGACTTCTACAAAGTTAAGACTGGATTAATTACAGAGTGAGGAAAGATAAGGATTGTTTCTGTTTGGATCAAAAAGAACATACTAAGTTTTAAAATAAAAGGTTTATCTGTACTGCATTTGTAGTAGGTGTCTTGATGCAAAAAGTAGAAGTATCTGTACTCTCCATTTGTCCTGTACATGTTGCTTTTGCAGTATGTATTTCAGTGTTTAGGGATTTTTTGACACATTTTTCTCTGTGTTTATTTTAAATACAAAAAAACCCCCGTAAACCCCACAACCTAAAAGATACCCTCTATATTTGGAAAGACAGCAATTACGAATGCAAAATTTGCATTTATTCTTCCATGGTATACATGAAGGCTTAGTTAACTATTCTTCCTCATGGAAACTTATTTTAAAAAGATCTTGGAGTAATGTCTCCTCCTTGCATGTCTTATTACAACTCCAGAATCCTGTAGGAGAGGATGACAATAGAAATTATATCTTAATTGCTATTTTTTAAAAGCTAAAACCACTACATATTTTCCTTATTATGCAACGTCAAATTTATTCTGATTTATAACCTTTCCTGACTTCAGACTTACATGGAAATAAACACCAACTGTCTTCAGTGAGGTTAAAGGGAGGGGAAAAGGAAGAAAGGAAATAATAGCAATTTTATACATAAATCGTCTCCTCTGGGGCTAAAGTCCAATTCAGAAGGGAACAGCCAGAAGAACAAAACCTATATGTCACTTCACTGTTCAGAGTAGTTGCCTTTACTGCTTGCTATAGTTCATCCGAAAGCCCAACAGCTTTCTGTAGTCTGTGGATATCCAGTTTGCTTGGGACCTCAGACATTTAGCCTTTCACTTAAACTCTGATCATTGCATGATATTCATACCTTTTTCTCTATGAAAGAAAAATGCCAGCACTATTCCCTTTGAAAGGGTGACTGGAATCATTGCCATTGAAGAAAAAGAGAAATGTCCTGGTTTGTTCTTTGTCCAAAACTCAATTGCCAATTAGAATTGAGCTCTGCATTGAGGATTGATCCCAGCAGCAAAGGGGCTTTGATAAAAATTGACAGTTCCCAGCCTCTTCCATCACCTTACCTTCCTTGCTCCCAGACAGAGAAATAAGAAAGGCCATTCTCTTAATAGCTGTGGATTTTTTTCATATACTGCCATTCGTCTGGTTACCAGTAAATCCGTGTTTGAACAAACTGTCAACCCCCTGAACTTCCAATCACAAACCAGAATGAAATTTGGAGAAACAGGATCTCTTCACACTATTTCCTGAGTTTTGAGGTTAAGTGGTCTGCACCTTCTCCACAGATGAGCATACCAGAAAACTCTCAAACCGGCTCTGAATCTTTCATGCTAAGTCTTATACAAGCATAGAATAAATACTGTAAATAAAGGAACTCAAAAGTGTTCAGTGCAGCAGAATAAAAATAAGATTTGTGCTTTTGTGTCTTTGCAAATGAATCCTTCTCTCTGTCCAATCTTGCTTTTGGATAGGCAATTTTTAGTGTCATCTTGGCTTACAGCGCACTCTACCAGACCTTTCTACTCTCTGCATGCTATGCAGGTGCAGTGTGTGGGGCTGGTGGAGGATAGGCTGCCTATTCCCTGCCACAAGGTCTCAGCCGGACTGTCCCGAGCTGAACTAATTTATTCAAAATGGAGGGATATTTAAGGGGTCGGCTAGGGAGGTTTCTGGAACTTGGGAGGAGTATGCAAAACTAAGAATGATGATAGGACAGAGCATACATAACAACTGTGCAGCTGAACATGTTCAGCTGCTCTCAGGGAAGAGAAGCCTCCCATTCCTCCCAAAGGCTACACCTAATCCATCTGGAACAACCACAAGGCAGTAGAGACAGCTTTTTCTGTTGCCCAGTGAAGAGCCTTCCAAAGAAGATATGGTGTATGTGAACAAAATGATTCATCTTCTGTCAGAAGTGCCAAAAAGGCGAAGTGTTTTGTATATTGAACAGTGAACTTCTAAACTTGCATTTTAACTGCTGTAGTGGTGCAGGCATTTTTAAAAAGATTTGTTTACTTAATCTTAAAAGCAATGCTTTAATACCACTAGCATCAAATAAAGCTTAAAGATCAGATACTTGAAGGTGAACTCAACATACGTAATAAAAAAGGAGTATGATCCAAATGGTCCTTGCATTTTACAGTGATGATATTCTAACACAGCATGTAATTGCTGCTTTACAAGGAGAGAGCAGGAAATATGTTGTGTCTCTACATAATTAACTAATAATACATGTCCTGATGTTCCTTAATAGGCTTCATTATATTCTCTCAGTGAACTGGAGCTTGAGAGAAAGTCAAGTTTTCATTGGAGACTGAATTCTGAATTTGGGCACTAGAGAGTGCAAGAATATTTCCTATACTATTTTTAGCCTGCTTTCCCGAGGAAATGTACCTTATGAGATTGTACTGTTTATTTGTATGTCACTGTTCTGTCTCCCTAATAATTTTAGAATCAAATAGTTGGTGGATTGGTTTTTTAATAAAGTTTGGAACTAAGCAGTTAGAATAATATATTATCGCTGTAACTTAACAAAAAGCCAGTGGGATGTGACACTGAATTCAGTGATACTGAAATAAGCATGGACTAGCTACTGGTGACCCGCCCTGTAAAAATGTCACAGCACACAGGGAGACAGCTTGAGTTGCTATAGAACAGGAAGTTCAGGAGAGGGACCTAACAGGAAAAAATTACACACACACACAGTTTTTGTGAGATAACTGCCTTTTTATAGCTTGCAAAATTTTACTTCATATAGGGTCTTACTCATGGCAACAGTGCAGTGCTTCAGGAATGCTTTTCAGATTGATCCATGTCTGTATATTGTTCCTTTACTAAATTAGCACATTTCTGGGAACCAAAGGGATGGAAGTTCCAGGTATTATTTTCTTTCAGTTTCCTGAGATACTTTACATGCACGCTCTGACCTTGTCTGCTCAAGCAGCGTTGTCCTCTGCTTGGACTGGAAATCTAAGCTGTATTCACAGTTCTCACAGCTGATTCTGCGGCATGCAGAAAATGCCCGACAGCTATCAGCCCACACATCCAATAACAACTGGTTCCTTCCTCTTCCTGGGGAAGAGTAACATCCTCTGAGAAGAAGTGTCCCCTGAGGAATGCAGGAACAGCAACAAGCCTTTCACACAGGAAATTACTACTATAGCACTTGTAAAAAAGTGTTTCTGTCACTTGGATTGTCAGTCTGTAATGAGCTTCCTGCTGACCAAGATGATGATTTACTACTGATCTAAATGCCATTTTTGAGTCATTTAGCTTAATGGAAGTTAATGATATCATTCAATAGCTCTGTTACCCTGTAAGCACCTGTTTTATTTTTTTTCATGCAGTAACACAAGTTAAGTTTGAAAGTTCTTAGTGTTCATGGGATTTAAATAATTCTGAGATTGCACATTTTGTGTTACTAAGAAACAAGGTAATACTTAGTTTAGTTCATAATGCATGCATTAGAGAAGGTTGCAAGGTTTTATTTTTCTTTATCTTAAGTTGCATAATAAAGCTGAGCTATAGATGAAGTATGTCAGAAAACAAGATATTAAAGCTAAACTACTGCTCTTGAATTATCCTTTGTTCCTAAATGCTACTGCAGTCTAAGTTGAGCACAACGTGCTTGCAACAGTATGGTAGAAATTTGACTATAAAATGAAATTTATATATATATAAAACTCATGTGTTGTTCAAAATTGTTAATGCAAGTTTTTAACAAAAACAAGCACTTTAACACTCCTTAAATATTTTCTTATTTTTTCCTAAATGACAATGCTTGAACAAGTGCTAGCAAATTCTGTTTATCACTTAGAGTACAGTAATATCTAAACCCAGAGGGTGCTTTCTGCCTAAAAGCTTGTTTGAGTGTTTCCAAATATATCAGTTGTTCTAATACAACACATCTCTCTTTGAAGCCATGCTGCATTGCTATCTAGCTTGCAGTAAGAAATGTAGTTACTTGCTTAATGTGAGATAATGGAAACACTGAGTCAGATTCAAAAATTACATAGGACTGAGAGACTGAGACTTTTCAAATAAAATTCAGCAACGGCAAAAGTGTTCCTTCATCAGATAGGTGTTTGATATAGAAAAACTTTAGAAGTTTCTTGGCTTCTATCTTCCACCAAAAGACTTTTGGGGTCAGAAATTAAGTAGGACAATGCTAAAAGATGATTTCACAGTCATTTTAACTTAACAGCTGTTTTTATTTGGTTAATTCCATCCAAGTCAATTCCCTGATCTGCTCAGCTATCTGAACACGAATACGCGCACAAAGGAAATAATGAGAAAAAATTACTTAGAGATTAGGGAGAAGATTAGTACTGGCTGCAGCCTGACTGAATTGGATGATGTCCATGGAGCTAAGTATCCAATGTGATTGTGCTGTAACACATACAGGTGTGTTACAGGCATGACACAGCTGAACATCATCTTTCTTAAGATGCCATGGAAAAAATATGAACAAAGGAGGTAGTAGTAATGACTTCTTTTTGTGCAGGCAGTGGGTGTGTTCAGTTTTGGTTTTTTTCAGCCTAAGAGGATTCAGCTTGCTTTATTCTGTCTGGATGGCTGTAACCTGAACAGCAGGTATTAGAGGCAGAGGCTGAATGGAGGCAGCTCCATTCTTTTGCTTGAATTAGAAGCACTGTAAAGTAAAAGCTGAAAGTATATGACATCAGAGGAAAACAAGTGAGAAACAGTCTATGGTTAGTGATGAGGGTCTTCTGGAACAGACACTGGATTCTGTTGCCCTTATGCATTTTGCAATAAATAATATTTGGGCAAAAAAAAGAAGAGGAGCTCTCTGAGTGACACCACCAGTGAAGATACATGGCATTACTGTTCTGAAAAGCTGTTTGGCTAATTTGGATTTTGTTCTTTTTTTCTCTGTATACCCTCACAGTATGGTACTCTGGTTGTAGCAGTTTGGGTTGGTGTGAAGAAGGGAGGTAGCGATAGAGAGATTCTCTCTTCTAGTTGCATGGAGATTGTACTTCCTGAACAGCAAGATGTGAGTTCCACACTTCATGTCAAATACCTCACCCACAAGCATCGCAGTGCAACTCCGAGTTAACTGTTGCATATTATTTGTAAAGGAAGACTCCTTTCTTGCTGCGGAGATTTAACAGAATTACTTTGTCCTTAACCAATTCTTAGGTAAACCAGTATCAAATGTTCCTCACTGAAAAGATTACTCTTCCAAGACATGTTTCATTCTTATAGGTGTTCCTCATTTCTTACATAACTCTTAGGACAGGAGTTCAGTGTCCATACTTCCAATTTTTGCTAGTGTAGTGGGACAGTTCAATACTATTTGCTTAGTAGTTTCAGCTAGTTGCATGTAAGAAGATACTGTAATTCTTTATTCAATAACCCGATCACATCAAAGGTTTATCATTTCGCTCAGTTATATATTATGTAATTGTAGATATTTTCAACACCTCTGCTTTTTATAGCGTTATTACTCTGTAATGTCTTCTCTGATGTCTTGTATGTGTACATCAGGTTGCATTTGGACAGCTGAATGAAGTTAGATTGCCAAGTAACCATGACTGTTTTAGTGGTTTCCAGGATGCCTTTTTGTGTCGCCTGTAAACTGGATTTTCCAGATTGCTGGTATGTTTTCCGTGGGACTAAAACAGGACCAGATTTCAGTGGAATCACTAAAGCCAGCATAATTCTGCAGTAACTTTCTGATTTAACTGTTTTTGAAGGAACACTAGCTAGATAATTGACTTCATACTACATTAAAACCTAAAATGTGTTAACAAAACTGTAGTGTGCATATTATGGATTTAAAAAAAAAAAAGTTACTTTTATCAGGAACAGTTTGACTAAATATTTTATTAGAGAGGTCTTCAGTTTGACAGACCATTTCTTTTTATTTTACTTTCCTCGAACCATGTTGACTTGCTTGACATTAGGCCTTAAATACTTGCTATATGTGTCCTAAATCAACTTTTCAGGTTTTTTTTTTCCCTGAGACAGTTCTCTAGCTGACTGTGACCTGTGACCATGCAATGATGCTGTTTATCCTTTCTGTTTATTGATGGAATTTCAGCATTCCCATTCCCATTTTCTCAATTTTTACAGGATATATTAAAAATTAATATAATTACCTGACTTGTTATTTCAAAGCCACTGAGTTCAAACTGCGTCATCCAGGATATAAAAGTATTTATATACAGTGTAAATTGTTTAATAGTATTTTTGCTACGGTTGGAAAAGTATTTTGCCAGAAATACAATTACAGTATTTATTATCTTCTGAAATGGAAGATGAAAATACTTCATTAACCACTGTAAAAAAAATATGCAAAATTCTTTAACGTCTCTAGCTAATAAGTATGCCATTGTTGGGGCTTCTTTTGTTTCTGATATTTGTAAAGTACAACTAATCCTTGAGTTATAGAAATTGTGTTTGCCTTGCTTCCTATAAATCTGTTTCATAGCTGACTGTAAGGTTTTATTTGAAACTTTTCTCTTTCTTTGAAGTAATTATAAGTTCTGTATCTCTCATGCAATCTCTGGTCTCCAGTAGTGTGTAAACTTATGCCAGATCCCTGTGGCATTACTTACTGATTTCTCTCCTTTAGCCAGCAGTCTGTTCTCAGGGACCTTGTATGAAATCAGCTCCTTCTAGGATTTCTTTTCATCCACCAGACCCTCTTACATCTGCAGTAAGTTCAAAACCTAAAAGTGAGGTCTGGGGACAAGCAGACAAAAATGGTAGCCTCAGCATTGTTTGCTTAGGAAAGTGAGCTAAAATTTATTGCTCCTAATTCTAATGTCTTTAGAGTTTTGGTAAGACCTTCAATTATCCAAATGAGCTGTGTTTCATCACTTTTAATTTATGGTCATTTGTATTATTCTGCCTTTTACTGTAGTAAAAAGCAACAGAATATTTTATCTGTCAAGTCTCTAAATCCCGAACAGGAATTTGACATTTAGGACTGGAATGCCAGCTGTTGATCTGGGATTATAGTGTCAACTGCTTTCATTTTACTGTCATTTTCACATCAAGTGTGGAGTGCAGCACACAGTCAGGTTGTACATTCTTTCATATCCCACTGAGTGTGGCATCTCCACATCTTGACTAGACCACTGCCTCTCACAGCTGATACTGTACAGTTGATCATTTGTCATTTAGCTCTTCAGTGCTGTGCAAACACAGAGTCAGCCTTAACCAAATGAAATTGACAAAGGGCATGCACCAGTATGATATTCTGTTTTACATGTCTTTTAGCATAGTTGGGTTTATATTTCTTACCTGTATCCTGGCAGATAGCACTTAATTCAGTGTTTCATTAATGACTTCATTAAACTTTAGTGAAGTATTTGTTATTTATATCCGTATATATCTTTCTTTCAATTCAGTTATATCCCTTATCCAACCCTAACCCATGCAACCAAACTCTTTAGAGAAACGTGCTTTTCTTTCAACATGCCACGTGGGCATGAGCACAGGGGAGCACAAGCACGTTTTAAAGTCTGAGCTGCTGTTCTTAGGGGGAGTATCTTATGTGTAAGCGTTAAGTGCTTAGCTTGGTTGATCTCTAGAAAATACTTATGTTAGTGTTGTCCATTATTATTATCAGTTATTTTCCTTAAGATGCAGAGATGCAGAAGACTGGGAGTGCCAGCGATGCTGTATTTTCACTAGCGTATGAGAAGTGATACATCCTCTTGTACCTTGCCTGGACACACCGTTCCATAGATTCTTGCTATCACCAGGCTGCTGCAATAAAATACCAAAGCAATCTTTCAGCAGTTTTAAAAGATCATAATATTAACAGGAATAAGGGAGTTTTTTCTAAAAGCCAAAAAAATGTAGAGAGACTGCAACTTATAATTAAGAGGAGCATCATCAAGAGGATTTTAGTTTGAAATTCGTGGTGAATTTAAAGAATCTTAAAATTTCTGTTCTGTTGCTCAGTAAAGCATCAGACCTCAATGCCCAAGAAATGGCAAGGAGGAATAGAATAAAAGTTTCTTGTTTCTCTTTGTCCCAGTCTAACCAGAGGACTTTCCACAAGACAGACATGGGGTAGTTTATTGAGATACAGTGACATGAGCAAGTTCTACCCTTGTGTTCAGTTCCAAGTTGTATATGTACCTGTGGCTTTCAGTCCTGTCCATGCAACATACTGATGCTCCTGGTTTGGTCTGCCAGTGTGATTATAGTCATGTCAACAGATGTTCCTTGACACCAAAAAGAAATAGGTTGGTGATGTAGATTTGTTTGTTTGTTTGGTCAGAACTTTCGTACAGCATTCATAGATGAATACACTGAATTAATAGACCTATATAAAGACAGTTGATACTGAATGTTGTTTTAGATTGTGATGGTTTTGATCTGGATGTCACTAATACAAATAGAATTCCAAGACACGTTTTGTATGCTAGACCAATAGGAAGATAAGTTAAACAATAACTTAGTGTATATATATGTGTATATATATATATATATGTGTGTGTGTGTGTGTGTGTATATATATATATATATAAAATTATGTTGTAATATGTTTCCCATTTTGAATACATGGGGAATACTAATGTTAATGTTTTGTGTGGCTGTTAAAAACAAACAAAAAAATGCCAAACACACCACAGGTGCTAATAACGTAACAGCAAACATAATTAAATATGGAAGGTATGTGGAAGAGTTATATGGGTGTTACATCTGGATGGATGTATTACTAAAATAATGCTCTGTGACCACTGGAA
>JAWWES010000041.1:42214767-42236408 GCA_035583135.1 Lophotriccus pileatus | reverse complement strand
AGCTGGATGCAGCCCCGTTCACCAGCGCTCTCTGGGCCCGGCCATCCAGCCAGCTCTTAACCCAGCACAGAGTGCCCTGTCCAAGCCATGGGCTGCCAGTTTTTTCAGGAGTATGCTGTGGGAGACAGTGTCAAAGGCTTTGCTGAAGTCCAGCTATAAGATGTTCCTTTGGGTGTATACACATGCAGTCCAAAGTAATTTGCCTAAATTAAAACTGGCTACTTTATTTTGTAATTGTAAATAGTGGAAATGCTTCTACAGTTTCATGTTGTCTGTCCTTTGTCCTTTGCTGAAGCTGAAGATATACTGAAAGTAATTTATTACCTTCCTTCGCTTTTTTTTCCATAGGCTGTATTGCTGTTTTTTAGTGCCTGTGGTGCAAGAAATTTTATAATTTATGAAAGGGTTTGAATATAGTCTTCCTGAACTGTTATTTTAGAATTGACTTCCTGGCAGGGGATTCTTACCTTTGGCAATTGAACTTCCAGTGATTTCTGTCTAGTTTTTGTTGTATGTTCCTGACATGCTTTGGGTTTGGTCTTTGTTTGTTTGGGTTTTGGTTTGGGTTTAATTATCAATTATTAATTTTTTGGCAGTATTGCTTGTTTTGTGGGAGGAAATCTTTAGATTTTCTAAAAACTTAAACTGATGCAAGGATGTATTGTGGTTAGAAATTAACACCAATGAGCAAACTGAAAAGAGAAAATTACCTGGTTTTAAGTAAAGCTTATTACTGATGATGTGAGAGTTTAGAAAAAAAAATTCAGAAATATTATTTATTTCTAACTGGATGAAATCAAATATCTGTGGACTTCTATGAGTTTTCATTAGGGAAACAAATATTTTCCATATTTCTTAGAGCAAATAAGGCTTATTTTTGGTTTTTTTTTTCTGTTCTTTCTTGAAATGAATGGAATATGGAGAAAATAATTTTTTTCTGTACTAGATTCTGTATATGTGGAATTGCAAAATACTAAGTGTATTGAATGTACTCTGTTTTACAGTGTTTTCTCAGACCATGAGCAGCACTCTGGGAAAAAGCTGACATAAGAAAACCATGTAGCCGGTTTCTCATTATGCATGTGAAAGAACTGTTGTAAATTATGATATAATTTCTTTGCATAAGACTATCTGTTCGGGATACCTTGAGATGGGCCTCAGAAGAGAATAGTTTATTATTTCATGCCATCACAGCAATGCTAAATTTAATATAGAAATCCTAATAGAAATAAATAAATAAATCTGATTAATCAGACCGTAACTGTACTTGTATCAGGATTTCAGTCAGGATTTCAGGATTGTACAGTATTGTACAGGATTTCAGTATTGTACAGATAATAATATAAAAAACTCCACCAAAGTTAGCAACTAGTTTTTATTGTACTGTACTGGTCTTGTGGCCTCTATAAAATCAGTTAGAGTCAGGCTGAATTTGTTGTTTTCAAGACTTGAAGTGCTGTTCCATTTTAGGTGAAAATGCCTGGTTTGCTAAAGATTACAGTCTGATAGTCTGGCTTGGTTTGTCGGCTGTGAGTTTGTATCCTGATACCACTAGTGGTTGTCAGGTTCTAAACTGAGGGGTGTGCTACCTTCAGTGGTGCCTCATGGTATTTCCAAGTTAGACTGGATGTGATGCACTTACATTAAGTGCTTTAAGTTTTTGGGTTTAGCTTAGGCATTCTTTTAAGAGCTGGAGAAGACTCAAGTGCCTAAGATGACATGAAAGACTTTTAATTCAGTGCAAAATTCCATATTACAAATTCTGACAGAGCACTACTCAAACTAGAAGTGCTTAGTAGAACTTTGTTTTAGGTGCACCAAGTAGTTTATCTGTATTTTACTGTTTGAAAGCAAAACCTCAAATAAAGTTTGCAAATAAATGATACCAGAACCACCTCATCAGATAGCAGGGGCAGAAAGCCACAGTTGGCACATGGCAGGTTGTTGCTGTGCTGATTCATGTGCATGCAAGAGGAGAGGAAATGAAGAGTGCTGTCATCAGCTGAAACTACAGGGAAGTTTTCCTCAGTAGGAACTGTTAAAACAAATAGCAGTTTAACATACTTAGTGTTAGAGCCTACTTAGTTCTAACCTAATACACTAGAGAGCTCTGATTAATGTGAGCCACTCACTGACTGAAAAAAATAATTTCAAAGCAATAGAAGTGATCTGTGAATAATTATGGCCTACAAAAACAACAACAAAACAACCAAACAAAAAAAACCAGAGAAAAAACAAATCCCGAACAGTTAAATTTAGCATATCCACAGTGAGGCATTTTTATTCGACGGTGGGTTCACAAGAGGAGGAAAAAAGCAGTGATAATGATAGTACTATTAGTTCTGAGAAACTTCCCATGATTTCAAATAACCAAAATACACAGGAAATCAAGGTCTGATAAGGTGGGAGACTACTTTGTTAAGCCTTTGCTCTTCAGTCTGAGCCTCATGCCCTACTTATGACTAACTGTTTGTAGTTGTTTTAATCATAGTATCAGAAATGTTTTAGTACTAGTAGACAAATGTACCATGTGTTCACAATTTAAGCGATTATTTTTAAAAAGCAGACCATGCCAATTTTTGTGATTCATTCGGAAGCTTACCAATGTCACTTTTTCATATAAGCCCATCTTAATTATGAGATCATTTAGATATGCATTTGGAAGCTGTTGTCTGTATTTTCCAAATTTGTAGCTCTTAGAAGATTGAAAACTGTGGATATCCAATTGAGTGACAGAGATTTGTATTTTTTTTTCTATTTTTTTCCCTTGAGGGAATTTTTTATCTCTATAAATAAAATTGCTCAGGCATCTTTATATATATGGATGCAATTTAGTCTGATTCTATTCTTAACCATCATGAAGCAAAGGGATGCAGTGTTTGTTTCTATCTGTTCTGTGAATGTTTCATGGGAAAACATTTGGGAACAGGCAGAGGTGATAAGGTTATGTGTAAGGATTTTTCACAAATTGATCAAGTACCACCTACAGAGTTTTGGCTATTTTGCTTGACAGAAAACAAAGATGAGCAATTATGGCTTGCTGTTTGTGACATCATTTATAAGCTAAATTTAATTTTCTGCTGAACATCCGCTGGTAATGTCATGGTAATGACTTCCTATTGATTTATTAAATCTGTTCCTTCTCCTTCTTATTTGTAACATGCATGGAGTTGCCCAAATGTGAGTTCATGTTATTACTAACAGGCTGTGAATTTTAATTTTCTTCTTAGCTTTGTCAGAAGTAACAATTTAAAATTGATTGCCTTATAAGAATTTATTCTCTCAAAATAAGCTATAGTTCTGATGTCTCTCAGAATAGTTTGGTTTTTTAATTATGAGACATTTTTGCTACATTACTGGCAACATATAGAATTGTTGTTTATGAATTGTATTCAAAGTATTTAAAGTACTTTAGAAAGGGGGTAATTTGAAGAAAAGGCAGCATCTAATTCTTGAAACACTTCATGTGACATAGGCTGTGGATAGAAGAACTTTCTATAAAAAGAACTTTTTAAAAATAAAATATTATCCTGAATAAAAGTGCTGGATGTGAACTGATTGGTATTCAGAGGTAAAGGAAATCTGTTTGGACACAAGTTAGATAAGAAATGGTCTCATTTCATTTCTCTCTTACAAATTTTGAAAGTTCAGAATTCAGTTCAGTTCATTATTTGCTTGTCTGTGTTTGCTACTTTGAGTTTGACAAACATCAAGGTCTTTGCCTTACTTCTGTAAGTATTTTCATGTTGCATACTGCTCATAAGTCTTTGAGACTGTAACAGAAGAATCACAAGAAGACTTTTCTACTAGTCTGACTTGCAATGCTGGTGGCAGTTTACAAAGCATTTTTTCACAGCCTATTTGTCCAATACGTTGAACTTTGGATCAATTTTACTGTAAGAAAAAAGTGTTTGGTGAGATTTTTACTAGCTTAGCATTTACTCTGTTTACTGAATTGACAGCTTTCCTCCTTGAGCTGGAAGAATCTATTTAGCTTTGGTTTATAAGAGCAAAATTTGTAATCATTTTGTGGGAGCTTAAGTTGAAATCTCTATTTTCAGTACGAAGTGCAGCAATGTTGTTTGAAAAGAAACTGAGAAAGACCAATATCAGAGTAGAACTGTTTTTAGAACTTGGCAATGTCTAATAACCTCAGATTGTTTTTGTCTCCTGCTCCATTCATTTAAATTAATTTTAAATCATAATACTTCAAATACCAACAATTTTTAAGTGCTACTGGATGTTAAGTCTGTTTTTATTAATTTTGATTACTTGAAGATTCATAGATTATCCTTTGTACACTGAATTTGCAAAGCACAATGCCTTTAAGCAAAGTCAGAGAGTATCAGTTCAAGTTTACAGTTACATCTGTTTTGACAATGTGTTAATTAATTACTTGTATCATGCAAAGGCAAGAAAATGAATGTACTTCCCAAAACATTACTGTAAGTAGCTTTGTTAACATTAGACAAATGATACATTATTTACAATGAGCTTATTGTCATTGGTGTCTAGGAAGACCTGGGTTCCAGCCTTGATCTTACACACACCACACAGGAGCTAAAGCAAAATAAAATTAAATGGGAAATTCATTCTCTACCTACCTTGTCCAAAAATCAAGCCATTTGTATTCTATTTCATTACACAAAGGTGTAATTAAACTATCTAGTTAGGAGTGGGAATATGATTTCATATCCTTTCTGCTATGGAGTTTTTATTTTTTTTTATCCCCGTATATATATAAAATATAAAGCCTCTCACAAGAGCAGGACTTACTTGCTCCTGAATAAGCATCCTAACCATTGAACTAAAACTTTCTGTTGACCAGTGACAAAACTTGAACAGCAATGGCTGGAGAGAGTACCCTTTCTTCCACAGTTTCATGTCTTTAAAAGGCAACAGCCTGGCTGACAAGGCATTGGTCTGTGAGTCATAAGTTTAAATAGGCTTGTACTAAGAAGGCCAGTTCTCTGTAGTCCAATGCAAATGTGATAACCATTAGGGCATTCTGTAAAACAGCCTTGGATGTTTGATGTTTGGAATCCGTAGTTTGATGTCTAGCACACTTTTTTATTTTTTGACATAACCTGGTGTCAATACACGTCACTGATGTATTTCAGTATTATTTGCTTCAGCCATTTATTATTTGACATGCCTAGTTCATTTGCCTAAATCAGTTACCAAGCACAGAAAGGAGAGCTGAAGGGAAACTGGAGATATCTTCTTGTTCATTTATCTGTTTCTTTCTTCATAATGAAATCAATGAAAGTGACACCAGAAAATACTGTGGTACTCTCAAACACTGAGAAGGGTTCCATGTGGTTTTGTGGCATTGTAAGTTAAGGTTAAAGTATATGCAGGGCTATCTCCCCCTGTCCCTATCAACCTTATGCTCTACACTTCATCAGTTCTTGCCTGGGGGCTTGGGATGTGTCCTTTCAGAACTTAACTGCACAGTGGAACTTTTACCCCAGAGAGGGCGGTAAGACTTTCTTCTCTGCCCTCTTACCTCACCACAGTCTCTGCTTTCAGCCATTCCCCACCCGAGACCCATGATCTTCTACTGACTCTTGTGGCATTTTTGGTTTGCTCCTGTGCTCTGCAAGTAAAACAAAAAGCCATTCCGGGTAGGTGGTGGGCACAACTTGTCTCTTGTTTTGCTTTCTCCCATTGACGTTGTTGTGATCAGGTTCTTATTAGAGAGACGTCTCTGCCCAAATTAAGGTGCAAATAAGACCATATGCTGGAGTCAATAGTACAGATTTTACTTAGTACAGTAAATGTGAGGTAAAGGGAGATGGAAAGAGATGAAAACAGAGTGGGGGGAGAGAAAGAGAGTGACAGAGAGACAGATTAAGTAGAAAAAATATCACCACTCCATGGATTCTGATGGTCCTGTTGATCCTCTTCTTGTGGTCTCCCTGGTGGTGAGAGTCCCAGTCTTGTCAAAGTGATGGTTGCAGTTTGGATCTGTCGAGGGAAGCCCAGGGTCATGACGGAAAAGCATTTAAAAGATTTATTTTGTAAATGTGGATATTGTAATGTAATTAGAAATAAATATTAACTACCTCAATTTACTTCCGTGTAAAAATATACTAAAATTATCTGAAGGCAGAAGAAGTTTTCGAAGAAATCTCAAAGTCATTAATAATTCAGATAAAGTTGTTGTGAGGGAGTTTCTAATGAATTAGTGATGATTTAACCTTTCATGACTCAAAAATGCCATTAAGAACTTTGAGGCACAGACAAAACCAAAGTGATTGGAAAGATCATTCTCTATCACCCTGGAGCAATGTTTATACATCAAAGTTACTTCTCTCAACTTTACATAATCTGGGTCTTTTCTGTTATTTACTTCTCGCATTTTCTGAAGGAATCAGTTTCTCAAAAAGTAATGTCACTGAAAAAGTAACTAAAAACTACCTTTTATGCTGACATAAGAGGTTAATTCGTACTAAACATGTTAATTCATGTGCATGTATGTGTAAATAGATGTTTTGGTTTTGTTTTTTTTAAATTAAAAGCCAGACTTTTCTCCCTATCTTATTGGATGGTTCTACTTAAATGAGGACAAAGCCAACTGAATCTTCAAATGGTGTTTTTGTATTAAAGGTTGATGGCAAAACTGAAGTGCTGCACCAGCCCCCTGCTTCAATCTTGGCAAGAAGTTCAAAAAGGAAATCAGAGAATGAGAGCAGATCAGCTGTGCGTAATGAGAACAAGCAAACAGGCATCTCCCCCTCCCTGGACAGTGCTTTGGAGCACATTGTGGGGCAGCTGGATGTGTTAACTCTAGTAAGTATGCAATAACAGATAACATTTGCAGTGGGAAATGACAATGCTGTTAATTGGCAAAAAAACCCAGGAACCTTGCTAATAAATCAGAACATTAAACACTATAGGGTTATTTTGAATAGTTGTGTACTCAAGTGACTCTTTTGGTGTTTTCCTTTCAGCAAATATTGATTGCATGTATTGTGTTTGCTAAAGTGAAAGCTTCCTGATACATAATCATAAAGATTTTTGCACTTTTAACTCTGGAGGAAGAGATTCACTATTTTTCAGTAGTGAAATCTAGCATAGGTTTGTCAGAAGCCAGTTGTTTAGCAGACGTTGTCAGATTCCAACTTGAACAATCATGTACTAGCAGGGGATGAACAAAGTAAATTACCAATGTACCATTAAATCCCTTTTCAAACTTAGTGCTCAAGGTGTTGGCTTAGGTAGGAATCTAAGGAGTGGAATAATTCCTAGTGTCAGTGAAACTGCACAAATACTGGTTTCAGTGACTCTGAGTCACTTGTTTGCAAATGCTCAATACTTTTCAGTAATAACAGATTTAGTCAGCCCATGTTTTAAGATACTACTCTGTAGTCTGTAATATATTAACATTAAGCCAAATGAAAAGGGGGCAGCTAAGGGGATTTTTTTGTTTGGTGTTCTTTTGCAATGTGTATATTAATTGAAGAAACAGGTTTTTGGAAGTTTGGCGTCAAGTCATCTGTTGGAAATTATTTGTGTGGTAAGTTGGATTAAAAAGAAACTGCCAGCCTGGATCTGAAAAACTACCTTTTCTGATGAAGATAGTCTCTTAGAGAATGCCTTTTAATAGTATATTTTTTTCTCACTTCATTTTTTTGGAGATGCCTTAAAAGTTTCTTTTAGGTTTTTTGAAAATATTGTTTGAGGTCACCAGTGATGACTGTTTTTCTACTGAAATATGGAAGCAATTTTCAGAGTCTTTCAGAGTAATTGATGTAATGCATGTATGTATTTCTATCTCTCTCAGAGAAAATATTTTGTGAAAACAATTAGAAACCTTTAGACAATCTCCGTGGATACCAAGCCATAATTTTTAAATACAGTTATAAATAGTGGAATAGCTAAGGACATGCCATCTTATGATTTTTTTTCCCTACTGAGTTAAAATTGGTTTTATTATTATTATTATTATTATGTTGCACACTTCTGTAATACTATGTGAGTAATATAAAACCAGCTGAAATTACTGTCCTCTTCATGCAGACAGTTTCAGTCTTGGAACACCGTCTGACTTCAACTGAAGATAAATTGAAAGAATGCTTAGAAGATCAGCAAATATTACTTAAGGGAAGACAGGACAAATAAAAGCTGAAAATTAACTAAATTGGTGAATATGTTTCTGCACTGGATTTTGCTATAAGTAAAAATATCAAATCAATGTAATAAAAACTGAGGAAATTAAAAAAAAGAAAATTTTAAACAGTGGTGGCAAGCAGAGATTCTGGTTATATATTTAATGAAGTGTAGCACAATCAAAACGTAATATTTTCTAAAATAATTTTCACTGACTGTTACAGGACTCTTATTTCAACCCAACAGGATCTGTGAATATAACTAAGCCACTAACCACATATTTTTAGATGAATAGCAGTTATTATGGAAGTCCACCATATAGGTTTTTAAAGTTGGGCAAGGGTTGTGAAAATAATGTTCTTTGTGCTAAGGCAACATTACTCAAACACCTAAATTAAATAAGACCTATTTCCAAACATGCCAGAGGTTTTCTTTGTCCTTTACATACTCTCAAGTATTTTACCAAAAAGTAGCAAGTTATTCTCTGTCTTCTAAATGTTTCAGTAATGATTGCAAGAAGAGGTAGTATGCAAACTTTTAGTCACAAATATGAAAATTAAGTCACACTTTGAAGCATCTGTTTGAATTCAGCTATAAGACTGATGCATTTGAGCCCTTCTGCTTATCTCATTCCCATCAAAAGGAGTTTTTCATATTTAGAAAAAATCAATTTCATACTTTGAAGAATATATTTGAGTCAAACACAAAATCATAAAAAATCTAGGTCATAAATACAAAAGATCCTTGCCGTACAAGAATGTCTGCAAATGTTCAAGCTTTGCATGCTATGAGTGTCCCCCATCAGGTAATGCATTATGAGTGCAGATGTAAGTCAGGAAAGACTTTGCAGTGTATGTTGATTTGTGGTTTATTTTTAATGAAAAATGCAATTCTTAGATGATTTTACATTTATTTTTTTAATGGAAAACATCTATTTTCCTTATGTCTATGTATTATTTTTTTAAATGGCAATTGCGGAACACCTATTGTAAATCCACATTCAAAACTAGGTAGTCACCCAATTTCGGCAATGTATGTAGGAAAATGGGACAGTTTGAATGGGGGGAGTATTTTAATCCAATTCTGTAACTGACTGTAGATAGATAAAGCTCATTTTCCTGGCTGAACCTCATTAACATCAATGGAGTTCAGCTTAGGTACAGAAGCTCACTGTGCAAATACTATTGCAGTTCACACAGAAATGTGCAGTCATTTTTTCTTGTATAACTTTTCATTTTTTTTCTTAGTAACCACCTTCAGATAGCCAGACATCACCTCACTTCCTTGGTAAACTCTGAATTTTACCAACAGTTACTACATATTTTCAGCTCAGTCGTAAGTACTACTGTTTATGGCAAACAAGCAGTCTCTTATAAAAATTTTGGATGCAATTATTTTTATGCAGCATCCAGGACACAGATTTTTTGTGAAAGAATGATCTTATATATTTCAGCCTGACCTTTGATTATGCAATTGTTTATAATGCTGTATAACACACTCAGTTATGTAAATGCTGTCTTTTACATCCAATGTACCTTGCATTTTGCATTTGCAGATACTCTTGTGTTCTTTTCCTGTTCTTGTCTCCATTAGAAGACACAAAACCATGTAGCTATTAAAATTTTTTGCTTGTTTCTTTTTCTCTCTTAGTGGAATATATATATGTTTTAAATCTGTAGGGATTTTTTTTAAGCTTTTTCAAGATTATGTATCAACAAGATTTGGATATTTGTTTTACTTTTGTATTTTTTAATAAAATCTCTGCTGAAATTCTCCTTTCTGCCTTAGCTGCTATCACTGTTCCTTCTTCCTTTTCAGTACCTATTATCTGGAGCATTTACTACGTAACCCAGTTTATTCCCCTGCTATTTGTAAATCTGGTGAACTAACATAACAGTTCAAAATTAAGACATATTGTTGTCATTCTATCGGACTGTCTGTTGATATTGGAACTCAACATGCATGACACTTGTGACATCTGTATAACTAGTTGTGGTTGGTTGAGAACAGGACAGATACATTTTCCTCAAGTTGTGATGGCTGTCCTAAAACACAGCCACAAACAGCAAACATGATGTTTCTTTTAAAGAAACACTGATGTGGACTGGTTATCTTGTTCTCTTGATCCATATAATTTCAAATAAAGTTATGGAATAGGAAAACTTCCTCTAAAAGCACCTGAAGAGGCTGGTTGAACTCTCAGAAGCATTTACTCTGGCGTTTGTACTCTGCCAAATAACTGGTGACTTGACTAATTTGAATTATAAAACCAGAGGCACATGACTGCTATTTAGCCTTAGTTGTTCTTTTGCACCATGGGGAAAATAATTTCATGGGTCCAAAAATTATGAAAATTATATATGTATATTGTATAGATACAATATGCTGCATTGTATCTATATCTGCAGTGAAGTACTGAGAACCCATGTGTATTCTAAACAAGCTGAACCATATACCTGGTGTAGTACAGCTTTCCTGAAACTTAAATTATCCCTCTGATAGTAAATGTAAATAGGCCACCCTGTTGGAGAAAGACTGCTTCCAACATTCAGGCCAGCTACTGCAGAAATGGCTCAATTACTTATTAAAAAGAATAACCACCCATGTGTGAATGACACAGAGTAGATCCCCAAGGTTTGTGTGGTGAGAGGGAGAAGGTGGCGGCAGGAATAACCTCTCCTGCTGTGGTTGCTGGGAGACTGTCTCTGGAGGAACCCAACTTCAAATTCCTTTAGTGTCAGAGCACTGTGCAGTAACTCAGCAACTCTTTGCAGTGTACTTCTGCAGACATATTGAACCAAAAATGCTCATCCAAATTGAAAGAAATTACACCAATTATTACTGTGTCTTAAATTTTATTTGTAATTCCCGTCAAAGTTTAGTGGAATTTTTATCTTGTGTAGTACATAATGCAATAAGTTTTTCATTTTGGATGGCAGTAGGTATTTTCTTTGTGAGCACATTTAGAGGTTCCTAAGTATCACCAAATGGCAAAATGTTGCAATGCTGTACCTTAAGGCACTTTACTTTTTCTTTTGATCTGAATATAGTTTCTGAAATACCAGGGCAAAATCAGATGGAGACATCAGTTATGCCAATAATCCATTGTGTTTTATGGACCAGCCTGACAACTCAAACTGTATTCTGGGTTTTCTTTATTATTATTTTTTTGAAGGTTGTTTCATTTTTTGATAGGTTTTCTTTTTCTTTTTTAAGCACACGACTACATTCTCCACAAATCTTCACTATTCAGTATTTACTTTTTACTATTGTTGACATATTTTTTATAAACATAGGGTTTTGGAAAACTTGTTCCTAGATGTGAATGTATCTGAACAACTGCCTTGTCTTTGGGGGATTGTTGTTTCTTGCTTTTACAGGTATAATATAATAATTCATCGTTTCATTATCACCTTTATGGTGAGAAACTTAACCTGTAGTTTTGAATTTTGATTAAATTAATCTTCAGGCAGGAAAAATTGTGGTAGAATAGGTTCTCACTGCCATTTTAGGATGTCCTTAACAGATCTGTGTAGCATGAGGGATTTGAAACATACCACTTCTCATATTTATATTTATTTAAATAAATAAATATGCGGTCATATTTTTAGAGTAAACAATATTCTTTTTTCTTTCTAGAAGTCTTTTACAGTGTTGCTGAATTATTTTCATTGCCATTTCATAGCATAAAATCACTCTTGATTTTTTGATTGAATACATAGCTGGGATGGGACTATTTCCTGGGACATAGCTTTATGTAACCTGTTTACCTTGTAAGACTTGTAAAAATCAGAAATTCTGTACTGATTGCCCCAAACAATTAATGAATATGTATGTTTGCATTGGATCCAGGAACAGTATGTTTTTGTCAGAGTACCCCCTCAGGGACTTTTGCATGCTTCGGGTGGATAATACAATTGAAGCTGTTTCTTTGTGAGAAAATAGGTTAATGACTTGCCAAAAGGCAGATGTTAATTGGAAAAAGTGCATACAAGTCCTTTTCTTTACAACGTATATGGGTTGCGTTTGTTATGACTTGCATCCAAGAACAGGTGCAATTTCAATTGACTCAGCTAACAGGATGTGCTGAGTACACTCCTCACCAATTTCACCAGAAATTTTAAATCTTGCAGGAAAGAGTTTCTAAACTAATCAGTTTATTAAAGCTGCATTTATTATCTGTTACAGAGCATATTTATAACTTAATATTATACCTACAGTTAAAGATCTTAATAATATGATAGTAAAATCTTTGATTGTTTATTGGTTTTATCAAATTTTACTGGTGAGCACTGGAGAAACCTTACATGAGACAAAATGTGTTATCCCTTCTAAATTATTTCCTTTTAAGACAGTCAGCCGTGCTAGACAGGGTACCACCAGTGTATTTGTAAACACAACTTTAAGCAGAAAAACTGTCTCTTTCACTAACACATATTCTGCCATGAAGCCACACAATTGGGCTAAGGTCTTTGCTTTGCCTTGCTTCATTTTCTCTCTTCTCAGAAACAAAAATTAATGAGGCAGGTGGAAAAAACCCATGTGGGTATGTCAGGGTCAGAAGACCTGCTGTTTGATAGTTTAATAGTTTTATTCAGGAATCCGTGGGAATTTCTGGGCTACTCATAAAAGTCCACTGCAACAGGAACTTTTGTGTGGATCCATGTGCCTAGCCTAAGCTTGTTCTTCAAAAGTCACTGACTGACCTGAGGAAGGATGAATGTAAAATTCCTCTCTTTAGGATGCAGCAATGGTCTACCCCAGTGCAGGAACATCTAGTTCAAGAATCTTCTGGGAGCATTGGCATTAGTGGGCGTACCAAGACTGCTGATGACTGGGGTCACATGATTTTCCCATGCCTGTAGCAAGGATCTGGGCATCAGAGTGCTCAGTGCACTTGCAGAAGCAGGAGAGGATTGAGGAGAAACACTGAGAGTCTCAATGCCATCTAAATATAGAATTCTGCAACTCCAGGTAGTAGGTTTGTAAGTCCTTTTATAGCCTGTGCCCTTCTGTACAGACATGGCTAAAACAGAGAGACCGAGCTTTGCTTCAGGGCTGCTAAAGAGGAAGCAGTAGACAGAAGAGAAGACAACTCTTGGTTATCTTTTTCACCCATTTGTGCTTTTTATTGTAAAGAAATAGTATCTCTGGCTCGAGTTTTTCTTCCTCCTAATCCTCAGAGGATATCCCTGCTCCTTTCAGAGCGATTAAACCTTAGGACCCAGAGAAAGCAGCAAAAGCTGGGAGTCTCTGTGCTAAAGGATGTCACTGAACCCTCTTCTGGCCACAGTGGTGGAAGCCAAAGGCTTACAGTGTTTATTCCAACACCTGTATCAAATGTTGATTCTCTCAGAAGATTCAGAAAAAGATTCATAACATTCCTAAGCAAAGCATATTTGTGTAAGTCTGCTGTTTATTGGGACTTCATGAATAAGTGTCATAGAGACAGAAGTCTGGGAAGGTCAAAGCAGTAAAATCCTTTCTCTGATTTCTTCTGAGAAAGATTCAGATGAGCCACAAGCCTGCTGCTACTTGCATCTTGCACATCTCAAATGGGAAAATTTAAGGTACAGTGGTCTTGAATGCTAAAAAGAACATGAGTACACTAGTCAAACATTTTTTAATCATCCTTTATTTAATATTTTTGCCCTGTGATACACGCTGGGACCACAAGACCCAAAGTGTTTGCTAAAGCCTAAAAAGAGTAATTTGAAGGATTAGATGATTAGTGATGGTTTCTATGTCCAAGTTCTGTACTGATTACTGGGGGTATTCTGTTAAACTTCAGTGATGCTACACCTAGAATTTGAGGTTGTGAGCAAGAGCAGGCCTTAGTCCTTCGTAAGACTTGAAAATTCGTGTACTTCACAAGAGCAGCTTTTACTTCTAAGAAAATTTTATAAATGCAGTAAGATGTCATTAACTTTCCAGTTAAGCAGGGAGTTTAATCATGCAAAACATAGCAGATTATAATTGATTATGTGTAACCATACTGAGTAGTTTTGGTCTGCTGTGATGTCTCTCTGCAGCTTCATTGCTGAAACACTGTGAGCTTTTGTGCAGCTTCTGCAATCTATTCAGCATAGACCTAGACTATAAATAGCTGCATTATTGAAAGACTGTGAGAGGTTCATTAGAGAAGTTGTGAAAGTCTCATTCGAGCCGGGGCTGATACAGTACCACTCCAAGTTACCAAAGAGTTTCAGCATGTGGGTAACACTAGGCATGAAGCTGGGCTTTTGGCCATGCAGCACCATCGATACCCCCCCAGTCATCCCCTCAATCAGCCTGGCTGCAGACTTTCACACAGTACACTGCACTTCTTGCTGGCTCTGGGCACAGGAATGAAAGCACAGCATGTGGGAACCCGTGGTCACACCGATCTTGTCCCATACAGAGCCAGGATGTAGCCAGGGCGTATGCTTGGGGGCTAGGGCCGCAGGACATCCTGCCTGATGTACCTACCCGCCAGTGCAGGCGCAGCCAGGGAGATTAGTCATCTTAAAATCACACACAGGCATAAGTACTTTGCTGACTCAATAGGAAGCCACTGGCTGAAATCAGTGGGACTTCTCACATGATTGAGTTTACATGCTGGAAATGTCTTAATATTATGCTCTGTGTTCACACAACTCAGGGGCAAAGAAAGAAAATTTGAATAGCAGCTGATGTCTGTTTTCTTTCAAAGGTACATGAAAAAACAAATACAGCCATTATAAGCTTCTGGTTAATTTAAAAGGGTACTTTGCAATTTATTTCACAGCTATCTGAATTAGAGCCTCCCATGTCTGGCTCTGGTGCTCAGGTAAATGAAGAGTATGCAGGACTAGGTCCCCAGTTTGTATGCAGACCTTATCCTACAGCCTTTGGGTTACTGCTTTGAAAGAGATGCTAGAACAAAACAGGTTTCCAGTATCATTCAAAACCATAAAAGAATAAATATTCCTTATCTTGTCTTTTTTTCATTTTATAAAGTAAAATGCTCTCAGCTATTTAAGTAGTCCAAGTTGTGTATGTTTTCTACATTTCTTTCTCCTAAATACTTGTTAGTAATTTCAAAGTGAGAGAGTTATGCTCTTGTTATGTAAGCTGAGTACTGCAGAGAAACTATCCATATTTTTCTATCTAATGGATTCGGTAGGAACAAGGAGGAATTCAAAACTAACAGCCTGTAATATCTGAAAAATGCCATCCAGAATGACGAGATGATGCATACAATAAAATTGCTCTGTCTTCACCCAATATCTCACCATTACTTTTATGTTTGTGTACATTTTAGGGTAACAAATCTGAGCCTTCAGAACTTGCGAAAAATCAGGCTGAAAGGCCTGAGGTCTCATTTTTAAGATTTGCTCCATATAAAGAGTAACTGACAAAACTATATATAATGTATCCCATTAATGTTAGCAATGACACAGACAGGTTTGGATTTGTTTGTTCGTTTGTTTGGGTTTGAGGGGGTTTTTTGGGGTTTGTTTGTTTTTTTCTTTTTTTGGGGTTTGTTTGTTTGCTTGCTATGTTTTTTTTTTAATTATTGTTACGTAATGAATGATTATGCCATAAGGAACACTGGCTCGGAGGGTTCCAACAGCACAGGTTTTTGTCAGAGAATGCCGATTTGTTGTAAGGAAAATGTTTTGCAGAAGTGTCTCTGTTTGAATGAACTTCCGATGAAACACAGGGCAAGTTTCCATCACAAGCCCGCCTGACTTCCTGCCAGCTTGCCTGGCAGCTCTCCAGGCTCCATGGCTCCGGAATGGCTTTGGATTGAACCGCTGATTCTTCCTGACTTCTTTTATTTATTTATTTATTTATTTATTTATTTATTTATTTATTTATTTATGAAATTAGAGGGAAAAGGTCTTGACATAAATACACACTGGCTCTGACTCTTTTTTTTGGATTGTTCTGAATTAGGTATTTTGATAGTAAGGATCTTGTGTAGCTTAGCCCTGTGTTTTGTTATGTGGAAGACTCAGAGCAGCTTTCCTCCCTTCCAGAGGAAGCTGTTCCAGTTAAACTGCCCTGGAAGTGAAATATTTTTCATACCACATTGAGCTTAATTTCTGAGCATTTTCAGGAGACCTCGTGGGGCCAGTATTGTCTCCTTTATTTTCTAAAATGCCTGGTTGCATTGCAGTTTCTCAGTACTAGCAGTGCCCTTCATCACTGTCTCCTTCACTCAATTCTCCCAGGCCAGTTTCTGTGACAGAGCCTGCATCAACCTCTCTGCTGTCTTCTGGTCACTCATGGCTGCTAGAATTGTGGAAGCGAGGTGGTTTCTTGGGACCCCAGACACAGAGATATGCTCCAGAAAGCCACCTTGGTGGCTGACTGCTGGTGCTTTGGCTGCTGTTCCTGGTTTATTTGCTGCATTTTCCCTTGGAACCAGAGATGTTTCTCTGCACTTCAGCCTGAATCACCTTGGGGGTGCCGGTTGTTTCATTTCTTCTCCTTAATGTGGGGTTATCTGAGGTCTGGGCCTTGTGCAGGCGTGTGCTGGGATCCTGGGGGCTCAGCAGATGAAGCAAGCTGGGGAAAGCAGATAATTTCTCCTTTACCTCAGGGCTCACGCCGTAAGCAGTCATCTTTATCTGCCTTTGTACTCCAAACTCTTAACCTCTAACAACCTGCTATACGTGTTCTTTTTTAATGTCAGCCCATGAGCATCAGTATGTTAATTGTGTCTGAGCACTTGGGTTAACCTGGCTTTGAAAAGCATCTGACTGAGAAAAAGCATTTGGCCAACATCAAGAGGATCTGATGATTTAAACTCTGGAGTTGATTTGGTCTTGCTGTTACCAAACAACAGAATCCAGCTGTAAGCATGATTTTTATACTCTCTTTAAGCATTATAGTATGTCATTTTTTCCAGGCCTCTCAGTTTTAGTATTTTCTTAATCAGGGACCCGTTACATATGAAAATGATTGCTCAAGAGGCTAGCACAGCCAACAAGATCAGCCTGTATTGCCTGTCAGAGCATAACCAGGAGCTATGGAAAGAATTGGGAAAGTGATGAGCCCTAGTGTAATTTTCTTGGTAATGCTGTAAGTCTTGCCAGACCCTGAAACCACCGAGGAGAAGTGGCTTTAAGTCTTAGAGGTGTGAGAGGAAGAGACAATGCCAGCAGAAGCTGAATGCAGGCAGACAAAGAGATAGGGAGAGGACAAACACGAACCCCGTTTGGCTGAAGTACAGCCTCTAATAATTAGGTTGTTCAGTCTTCACAAATGTACCCACATTCTCTGGCTGCTTCTGCACTAATACTTTGTCCTGCCTATATTGTCCTTCCCGCTGTAGCCCATCAGTTCTTCACTTATCTCTTCTGCTTTGTGTTTTCACCGTCTCTTCTCTCCCGTCATTTTCCTCTGAAAAATTATTTTGCAACCTACAATTAGTGCACTTGGCTGAAGTCTTGTTGGGCATATCAGGAAGTTTTCTGGATCACTCATAGGTGGAGTTTCCCAAAAGCATCAATTTGGCGTTAATGCTGTGCAAACAATGGGCCTGCCAAACCCTGCATAGTGAAGCAACCTCAAAATGTGCCTCCTCACAGATTTCTCTCATGGTTGCTTCACATGACAGAGACACCATGGTCTCCACAGTCACACAGCAAAAAATTACCACAGGCCTAGTATCAGCATATGCCAGGAGAAACCTGCCTCATGTTCACGTTTCTTTCAATTTGCCTGAAGCATCAGTACCAATCCTGTTCAGTAGAAGCCTGTCCAAGTGGCCATTAAAAAGTCATGGTGGGTGACAGGGTTAGAAGTGTAGATGCATTTTCAAAGTGCATGTGAATTACAAAGCTCATTTCTACCAGCTGTCATGGGATAACAAACTATATAATAATGATGTTGTTTGCAACAGCTATGGGATCCAGTTTAAATCAGGACATTGTAAGAGGATTTTAAGTAAATATTACAGTTCATACAGCACTAATATGGCTTGACATAGAGAACTACTTAGCTCATTTGGAAGCTCTTACTCCTGGTTAGAAGTGGGCAAGAGGTCCTATAGTTATTTCAATCACAGACTTGGGGTGCCACAAATGAGCCTCCTTTTCCTGCATTTCTTTTTGTAAGAGGCTGTTTGCAAAATTTCCCAACATTTGAATGGAATTTTCTGTGCTAGGTATCCTTTTCAGGATCAAATTTTCTAGAAATTTTCTGCCTTTTTGAAGAGTGAGATAATATGTGACCTTTTCTTTTGGACCTTTGCTGGAGACCTTCTGGCATCAGAATGCATACAGACAGCTGATGGGAACTAATTGGTGCAGGAGACATTTCTTCTGAAGGCACAGGCAGGCAGCTCACTGAAAGCTATCACAGTGAATGACCCAGGCCAGATCAAATGGGAATTCAGTGTGGCTGAGACTAGCTCAGCATGGAGATTGAGCCTGGGGTAAGGAGACAAAAGATCTGAAAAACACAGAGTAGCTGGGGTCTGTACAAGATGCTGAAAAGTTTGGAGAAGGACTGAAGAGCTTTGTAGTGTTGGGAGAAGTCAAGCTTGGGGCAAAAGGAAGAAATGACCCTGGTCCATTAGATCCTGTTTCCTACCAGTTTGCAGAGCAGGCTCTAGCTTGACTAAACATCTATGGATTTTGGTATTTTCCCCAACTGTTCACTTTCTTTGTGGCACAAGTGAGCATGGAAGTTAACACCTTGCTTCTGTTGTTGGTTTCTTCACCTGTTCAAGAGGCAAAGGTTGATGTGGTGAACCTAAAAACATAAAGAAAATGCATACAGAAGAAACTATCTGGAACTGCATGTTAAAATCCTTTTACTAAGGCAACTCCTGAGAACGGAATTTTATCTCTGCATCTGTATCATCAGCCTGGCAGCTGTACTCTGTGTAGGAAGCAGTGGGATGGAGATCTGAAAAGTCTGGCAAGGAGGGGGATGTAGAACCCAAAACCTGGAGACTGCAAAGTTGTAACCAAGTGGTTCAAATTCTTGATTGAGATCTGAGAGACCCTGCAAGACAGAAAACAACGGAGTTTAAATCAAGAGACAATGAAAAGTGATGTTGTGATTATAGGTCCAGTCAATAGCTTTTATGTCAATAGGAAGATGAGGAGGACAGGGAAGGACCTTTAGAGGGAAGTAATTACTTCTGCATGAAAACCGTGAAAAGTAGAAAAGTGAAAAGCTGCAGAGGAAGTTGCCTGTTCTACCCGAGAAAAGGGTTCTGCTATCTATCTAACCAGTTTTACAAACCATAGGCCATGTTTATTTGTTGCTCTTCCTATTTGATTTTATAATGGTGAGCTTATGCTTTTGAACTTTTTAAAATCAGTGTGGTGCTTGCAGATTGGTTTACCACATTGACATCTTCTCCTTCTATTCATTCATCCTCTAATAAACAGCCCATGCTGCCTTTCTCTCATGTGTTCATGACACCATTGACTCCAAGGTATTTTCCAGTCTCCTATCACCCTGCAGCATTTTTCCCCTGCCCCCTTCTTACCGATGGCACTGAAAAGGTATCACCTTGGCTGCTGTGCCTGCTTCTCTATGCCTGTTGAAGACAGAAGGTCCCACTCATCTGCTAGATGCTTCCCCTCAAGCACAGGAAGCTCCACGCCTGGAAAAGGTGGTGAGCTAAGCACAGCACCCTCAGGGAGCCTAAAAGGTTTGATTTCCTGCAAAGCCCACCACTGCCACTGAGAATGCTTTACTCAAGCTGTGTCTGCTGCTTCCCAATTAGGAAGCTCCCTTGGAGTCCCTGGCACGGTGTGCGATGTCTGGCTGTATGGTGAGGGGAGACGGGGCTTGCTTTACAGTGCGTGGTGAGGGTTTGGAGCAGCAGCCTCAGGTAGATGCAGGGGGAAAGAGAAAGGAAACCCGCTCAGTGAACTAGAAATTCCCACACTCTGTTGTCAAACATGCTTGTTCACTGGTGTGGAAAAGGGAAGCTGCAGAGAAGAGAAATGAATTTGAATGCATTTTAATTGGGATTACGAGCATATGGTGTCGTGCCATTTGTTTTCCTCTTCCTGCTCTGCAGTGGGGCTCTAATACCTTCACACATTTGCCTTTATTTGCCACGTCAAAAGAGAAGACAGCAAGCGGCTTTTTTCTCCCCTCTCTTTGGGGCCACACTAAAAGCTCTCACTTTGTCCTGAACTTTGCCAAAGGAACAATCATGATTTTCAGAAAAAGTGCAGCCACATTGCAAAAACAGATTAAGCAGTTCCAACTTACTTTTATTAAACTTTTCAGCTGCTCCTTGGAGGACCTTTGCTATTTTTCAGCAGCAGAAAGGGGTGGATTCAATGGGGGAGAGGAGACGGGATGTCCACAGGACACATGTACAGCAGCAGCTGGATAGTTAGGTTTTATTGTTATGATGGTATATTTTGTGTTTTCTAAAAAGCTACTTAGGGAGCTGTTTCCCTTGTTGTGCAGCAGTTTGTTAGCTCTAAGATTCAGACATAAGCCTTTAATTATGCGTAGCATCACCGCAAAAGCAATTTCAGTTCTCTCCCCTGCCTCATGCAGCATCTTGGGATGCTCTGCATTTGAATGTGAACAAGCTATTGTTTAACATAGCTTTAAATCATTACAGAAATGTTCTGTAGCATCCACTGGGAAAGGCTGCTTCCATCTGCCCTGTTCATTTCTCAGAGTCGCTTTGGGAACCAGGGCCAGTAATCATAGAAATTTTGTTTAAAGGTTAAGCACAGAGTAGCTTGATCTTCATACACTGTGCAGGCTAATAACAGATGAAGGTGTTGCTCAGAAACATTTAAAGAAGAATGCAAAGCTTAAGATTAAGCATCTTTCCCAGCCTTCAGTTAAGTGTCTTTCCATTCATTTTTCAAAACTGTGTATGACACAGTATAGGACATACAGAGGACTTCAAAGCTAAACCCACTTAAAATAAAATGTCTCTAGCAGAGTTGTAGCCAGTCGGCATCTCCTCCTGGTACCCCTGACACAAACCCTCTGCAGTAGACTTTGGCCAGCTCAGTGCCATGGCCTTGCAGCCTGATCCAAACTCTAAGTCTATAGATCCTGAAAAGAAAGTCAAGACTGCTATTTTTCTTCTGAGAAATATGTATTTTTTATTATGGCTTAGATTTGCGTAAAAAGTATAAAACACTGCCTATTATTTTTCCATACATCCTATATTTGATGCTCCTATTGTCCCATAGTTTCTGTTTCAAATAATGATGAAAAAAAGTTCTATTAAATTTATATCAAAGGAAAGCTGGGGAAGCAGAAACATGAATAGCAAACACATGCATAATGTGATTCTGAACAAAGAAACCTGTGCCAACAGTGCAGGGATGGGCCATGTGGGTACATGGTCCTTTCAGTGTCTTGCTAACAGATTTTGGGGTCCTGTCTGACCAACCTTGTCTCCTTTTATGATCACGTGACCTGCCTGGGGGATGAGGGGAAGGCTGTGGATGTCTATGCAAAGTGCCAGGTCCTACACTTTGGCCACAACAACCCCCTGCAGCGCTACAGGCTGGGCACAGAGTGGCTGGAGAGCAGCCAGGCAGAAAGGG
>JAWWES010000041.1:42127484-42214667 GCA_035583135.1 Lophotriccus pileatus | reverse complement strand
CAGTTCTGGGCCCCTCAGTTCAGGAAGGACATTGAGGTGCTGGAGCAGGTCCAGAGAAGAGCAACCAGGCTGGTGAAAGGACTTGAACACAAGTCCTATGAGGAGAGGCTGAGGAGCTGGGGTTGTTTAGCCTGGAGAAGACAAGGCTCAGGGGAGACCTCATCACTCTCTACAACTACCTGAAAAGAGGTTGTAGCCAGGTGGAAGTTGGTCTCTTCTCCCAGGCAACCAGCAGTAGGACAAGAGAGCATGGGCTTAAGCTCTGCCAGAGGAGGTTTAGGTTGAGTATTAGGAAGAAATTCTTTACAGAGGGCATTGGAATGGGCTGCCCAGGGAGGTGTTGGATTCACTGTCCCTGGAGGTTTTTAAGATGAGGCTGGATGTGGCACTTAGTGCCATGGTCTATTAACCATGGCAGTGCTGGATCAAGTGTTGGACTTGATGATCTCGGACGTCTTTTCCAATCTGGCTGATTCTATGATTCTATGATGTTAAAAAAAAATTACAGGTGATAATCATATCAAATAATAAATGAAATTCTGAAAGTAGTTCCTACACATCTTTAAAATAAATGGAAAAAAATTACTTAAATAGTAATGAATTTCACCCACTCAGAGCTCCAAAGCAGTTCAGCTTGCAATATTACCAGCTTTTTCAGTGAAATTCAGGTCACGGCCAAGGCACCACAGCTCTCCATGGAAGTGAGAGTGCATTCGCCCAGAGCAACTGGAAGGTTCTTGGTTCAGAGCTCTTCTACAGGAACTGAGGACACGCTAGTCCTAAAGGTAATTCAGACTGTTTGTTCTGGAAGTGATTTAACAATTTACACTTGTTACACAGAATTAGGTGTGCTTGACATTTTTTATTAATATTCCTGCTTTGGTTTTGTTTTGACAGGCATTTGAAATTTTGAACAAACACTGTCTGTTACTCTGAACACATTTCTGCTTTCCTTTACAAGCAGCTCAGGCCCTTGGTCTGCTGTCCTTCATGTCACCCTCAAACGGAGACAGCATTCCACTGACTGGCCATTATCTCCAGATTTTCTGAATGTTCGGCACCCATAACATTGCAGATTTTCAGAAGCGGGGAGCCATCAGTCATGGTAATTACAGTTTAGGCCAAATTTTCAAAAAACTTGGCACAATGCCCCAGATCTGATCCCAGACATGTGTACATAGTGCTTTGCTGCAGGTAGTTCTGTGCTTCAAGGGCTGGGCAGTGTGTGATCAGGATGAAGGTGGCAAGTAAATGCCTCTCACATGTGGTGATGCTGGTTTGTGATACTTGTGGTGCTAGAGAAGGTCAGAAAACAAATGAAATCCATGTATTACAAAACCATTGTTATGAACAGCAGGAATCCATAAATACTATGCTCATTTTCTGTTAATAAAATCAGGTAGTTGGCCCTCTGCCTGCAGGGATTGAGATGAAAATAGCCACTTCTTAAGTTTTGGCACATTATGGGTAAACGTACTAGAGCAGGTCTCTAAACCTTGGGCCCCTAAATTACTTTTAATGTATCTCAAAATGGTACGTAAGGAAACCAAGATTTATGTTCATTACGCTGGGATCTTAAATTTCCATCTATATTATCACTTAAAGCTTATATTATTGCTTAGACCTCCAAAAATTCAAAACAGTTGAAAAAAATTAACCGGAATAAAATTATAATCAACCTGAAGTAATTTTCAAGACAGTAACCACTAAAGTCAATTGTAGAAGTAGGTTTCTTGAATTTCTGCCTCACCAAAGGCAGAGCCAAGGGTAAAATAAGCTAGATGAAATCAGTGAATGTAGTATCAGGGTTATTCAAGGGCCAGTTGGCTCTTCTAACTGACCCTCAAACACTATTCTATCTATTTTGGGAGCAGACTAAATGAGGGCAGTTTACCAACTTTTAGATTAATCCAAACAAATGTTAAAAAGACAAACAACAAGGGAAAAAAAAAAACCAAAAACACAACAAAAGAACAAAGAAAAAGTCCCCTAAGCCAAACCCAAACTAGCAACTAAAGACCTCTACCAGTCCCTTGAGGTGGGCAAGGTCACTCCCTGGCAATGCTCTCGTAGTTGCAGGCAGGCAAAGATGCTCCAGCCCAAATGTGAGGCAGAAAGCCGTGATGCAGCGTGAGGGTTGGCTTGGGGACAAGCCCTCACGCCCCAGCTGTATTTCAATGCACTGTCAACATGGCCCAGGCTGCCCTCCCCAGTACTACAATGAATAAATGCACTCACAATGTGCCTGAGTACTTGCACAAGGTCCCACCAGGCACAGAGAGTTGCTGAAGCTCTGTTCTGCCAAAGGGAATTTGTTCACTGACTTTGGTGCAGGCAGGATTTCCCCCCACAGACACACATCTCCTTCTGGATGCATGTGCATGTGAGTGTTTGTGTATATACATACACTATACAGTACAGACTACTTACAGGAAGGCATCTTCTCTCTTTAAATATCTTTCTTCAACTTCATATTGCGTGAAGTCAGACCCTCTAATGGTGTTAAAGAGCCCTTCTTACTCCTGACTGCTGCAATAACAATCAGGCTGGAAGGAAGGGGAAATGAGCAGTGCAGCACATGCTGTACCTTCCAGCCACCAGCTATTGTTAAGAGCATGTTGCTTCAGACAGAGTGGCAGCAAAGCACGAGGTGGGAAGCAGGTGTAACCTGCCAGGAACAACCAGTCTAGCAAAAGTTTATTTTTAATTCAGATGAGTACCCCTACTTCTCAGATGCCTCTTGCCACCAAACTGAAAGAGATTTTGCATTTCTGTTGCTCAACACTTGAAAGCTTAACAATTGCCTTTATGGTAATCAAGAGCTCATTTGCTCATGTTGGTGCTTTGGTCATTCATCTGCAAAGTCACCAATAATTTTTTTTCAACTCCATATTATAACACAGCATTTCATGTGCAACAGCTCACTTTCACGAAGTACATTTCCAGGCACTTTGCTATGGTTTGGGTTCTTTACAGAATAGTCTTCAATCTCTCCTCCTTGCTTGCCCTGCTTGTCCAACTTGCTGTTTTTCTGCTCTCTTCAGAAAGTCCCACCAGTAAATGCTGACCTGGCTGTGGTAGCCCCAGTGCAGCACTACACAGGTCTGCACAGGTGTGTAGCCTGGCACGACTGGCTGGGTTTTAACTGCTGTTGGGTGGCCCAAGCCCAATTCGGGTACCTCACCCCCTAAAATCAACTGCAGTGTGTTGGAGAACTAGGCAGCCCTTGCTGAATCCCTGTGCTATTCACAGACACCCTTCAGGATGGTTTATAAAAATCGGTATGAAGGTCCTTGCCAGAGTGCATGAAGCCAGCAACCCGCATGTTTATTTGCTTTAATGCAGGTGTTACTGTCCTGCAATACAATATGAAAGCCTACTTGTGATCACATTTAGGTCACTCTGCTCCTGATCTGCAGCCTTTATTAATACCTTGTTTTCAGATACCTGCCTATGTTCACTGAGCACTGACACACGATGCAGTGCAATGCAATAAAAATGAAAATGTTCAGCCCAGCTGCCACACCCTAAAAAATCATGATGAAAGAACATTATTTCTATGCCTGCTATTACCCATCAGGACACTATCTTTGCTTCCTTTCCTCCACCAAGTCCTGGCGATGAAGTACTGGCATTGTATACACCCTGCTCTTGAAATGCCTTCCGTTGCTGGCTGTTCCTTGTCCAGGATTATCTGTCAGCAGCAGGACACAGCTCCTTGGCAAGGGAATCAGTGGACCATAAGAAGGCCTGACACTTTGTGTCCCTTACTAAGCATTTTCTCCACTTGTCCCTCATATATCTTTTCTCCTCATAGTTATTGGTCCTCCTTTACCACAGGATCACTTTTAGGAAAGAGAATCCACCCCTGTCTCCTCCTGCCCCTCCTGTAGCAGCTCTCAGCATTGGATATTGCTTGGTTTTCTTCAGGAGTTAGCTCAATAGCCCTGCCAAAAAGCCCCAGCAACTGATCCCTGATTATCTTCCTCTCCTTCCCCAACTACTTTTGCAACACTCAGGTGATATTGCCCTGTTCCTGGTAGCTTGGCTTATTTGACTGGCTGAAAAACAATGGAAAAAGAAACCCTCAGAAATGATCTTTCCTCCAAGGAAAATCCTCCTCTTTAAAAAGTCCCCTTGCATTTGGGAGGAAAAATACAATTTTTATCTCATGAACATATAACTCTCCAGTCATCTGCACTTCTGAGCTCTGTACCTGATTTATGTTAATTCCTAACACATGTGATTTAACCTGGAGCTATGATATACAGATTCAGACTATGAGAAAAAGACTGGAGATTCAGTGTTAGTCATCAGTTTAGCTTTATTCCACTCAGTTGTGACTCTGAACAACAACGACTTAAAAGCCATTTTCACTGAACAAAATACATCTGTCCCTGCACTGCAGTGGAGATGCATCCATCCACACCACAAGAGCTGTCGTTGTCTCCTCATCTATCACTTCCCACTTGTGGCATCACTTCATCTAGTCAATAGTAACTTTGTCATTTGCACTGCCAAGAAACTTTGAAAATGTTCTAAATTTCATACCAGGAAAGACCTTTGTATGTCAAATGTCTCAGGAACTCTTTCTGTGCTACAGGGAACTCCTATACAAAATATGTGGGACTACAGTTCTATGCTGTTTGTAGAGGGGAGTTGCTGCTTTGTTTTTAAGCACTTGTATAATATACTCTAAGAAATCATTTAACATTTTTCCTTGCACCTTTCAGCATTGCATTGCTTGTGTCTGATTAAGAAATGAAGATGGGAAGAGGCAAGAAGACATCCCCTTGTGGGACTGTGCTGGTAAAGTACATGCCACAGCACGTAAATACAGTGATGCAAAGTCCCATCTCCCCAGTATTTTAAGTGCCCCTGTGAGAATAACAAACTTGTCTAATTCTCAGAGTTGTAGTGATGACAGCTTGTCTCAAATCTGTTTCTACCCCAGTGTCCAGGCTGCTGAGCTGCCTGGGGGACAAACAGTGCCATTGGGATGATGGCTCAAGCCCAGGCCAGCTCCTCTTCAAGCCACTGGAATGCCAGCTCACTGCATTGTGCTACCAGCCCAGCTCTCAAAGGGTTTACTAGCTGGAGCAGAGAACCTGCCTGGGGAGCACTGGCTCATTGCAACCACAGCCACCCCATCTCTTCAGAGTGCTGGGAAGATAACACAGCAATACCTAAGCCCTCTGTGAGAATTAGGAGCAGTTGTACCTGTATTATTTCTATTACCAGGAGTAGCCAACCTTCAGCAAAGGAAATCCATATGTCATTTTATAATGTTAGGAAAACAGACACTTATCTTAGTAACCCTTGCACTGGCTCCTCCATCATCACACCTCACAATTCAGGTATAACTGATCATAGAATCATAGAATCATTTAGGTTGGAAAAGACCTCTAAGACCTTGCAACCGTTAACCCACCACTACTGTGTTCACCACTAAACCATATCACAGATGATACGTATCACTGCAGAGATGCTTACCCGCAGCTCCCATCTTCACAGTATTTCTTTTTTAACTCCTTGTGCTGAATAGCATCCTTCAATGGTGGATTTGCTAAAAGCAGTCATGTTTTTATCATGTTTTGTTCCCAGAAGTCAATGAGGACTTCAGAAGGAGCAGCTATGCTGACTCTGAGAGTCCTTCCTCACTGAATATTTAAGCATCTAAAGGGCCAAAACCCTCAAATTTTACTGTTATAAAGGAAGGTATTTAAAATTATAAAAGGAAGTTATCAATTAATATCTTACTTTGAAGCACTTTTTTAAAAGATTAATAAAACATTTACATATTTTGCAAATACATTTCTAATAAGATTTCTAATTTGTAAGAAACCTTGATACTACTGTAGCTTGCTAGATTGAAAAGAAAATGAATTTCAACATGTTGAAAATTGTCCTAAAGTGGAAATTCCCAGTTTTAATCTACTCTGAAGATCACACAAAAAACATTTCATATTTTTATGGCAACTGATCAGAACAGCACCATTCCTTTCTTCCATATGGCAAAGATAATGCAAAATAATATCTGAAGCAAGAAGATAATAATATGTGACTGGTTGAAATACAAAGAAAAAGAATTTCATCAAAATGATCTTTTCGGAGCATCACAGAATTGTAGAATATGCTGAGTTGGAAGGGACTCAAAAGGATCATCAAGTCCAGCTCTTAGCCCTGCACAGGGCCATCCCCAAGAGTCACACCATGTGCCTGAGAGTGTTATGCAAACGCTTCATGAACTCCGTCAGGCTTGGTGCTGTGACCACTTCCCTAAGGAGTCTGTTCAGTGCCAAATCACCCTCTGGGTAAAGAACTTCTTTCTAATATCCAACCTAAACCTGCCCTGACACAACTTCAGACCATTCCCTGGGGTCCTGTCACTGGTCACCACAGAGAAGAGATTGGCGTCTGCCCCTCTTCCTCCCCTCACAAGGAAGCTGTAACTGCAATGAGGTCTCCCCTCAGTCTGCTCCAGGCTGAACAGACCAAGTGACCTCAACCACTCCTCATACGGCTTCCTCTCAAGGCCCTTCACCATCTTCATTGCCCTCCTTTGGACTCTCCCTAATACCTTCATATCTTTCCCATATTGTGGTGCCCAAAACTGCACAGAATATTCAAGGTGTGGCTGCACCAGTGCAGAGCAGAGTGGTACAATCACCTCCCTCAACTGGCATTATCTCACATAGCTCAGAACTTTTCATCACAAGTCTGGCATAAGCTGTGCTATGCCAAACTTCTGGCTTCAAGGCTTCCAACTTCATACTCACAGCTAAAGGTACAAAATCTAGCCCTGGGCATTCTGCTCTGGCTGATCCCTTGACCAGGGTCCCTGGACTGGATGGTATCCAGAGATCTGTTCCTGCCAGCCTTGTCCTATTGCTCAGATAGCCCCTTTTTCTCCAAACCTTAGTCACAGGCTGCCCCCCATTTGCTCTCTCCCCAGCTTTCTTCTCTCCAGAAGCCACCTCCCCACAGCCAGCTTAGGTGACAGTAGTAGTACCACTGTCGTCTGCTACAGATGCCAGCATTGTGCTGCACCTCTCCATGACCAGCACGATCCTTGTACTGCCTGGCAGGCTCTTGCCAATGGCATTGTCCCCCAAGGGAGAGTGTGGTATTATGGCAAGGCTGTATTTTCACTACCCAGATCACTGAGTTTTTTTGCAGCAAAATGGCTGGTTTGAATGACTTTTTTTTTTTTCCAGTGAAGAAGATCTGTGCTTCCAAACATTTCTGGGGTACAGGCATGGCAGCCACTGAGGGACCAACCCTGGGCCAAGCCAAAGATCCTGCTGGGCAGCACCAAAATAGCCAATTATTTAATAGCCCATTAAACAGTGAATAGCCTAAAAGTTATCCTGCACTAATGGCATCAGTCCTCCATGACTCCCTTCCAAGAGGGTGAGAAGAACCATTCATTCACAAGAGTTTGAATGTCCTCAGATGCAAATTAAAAAAAAAATAAAAAAATAAAGGCTCATAAGACCCACTGTTCAAATAAAAAGTGACAAACAGAACCTACTACCTCTTACATAGGACAAAGCTACGGAAAAAAAATATGCAGACATCTAAACAGCTGCCCTGAACTCATCATTTTTTAACAGAAATGAAACATCTTTGCAATGTTAGATCTCCAGTAATGCTGCTCCTGCTGTTCTTCTTCAGCAATTTGTGATTTGAATTTGGGACCTGGGACATCTCAACCAATTTGGATTCATTTTAAGGTAGAGTTTAAAGTATCTCTTGCTTATGGAGAAGGAATTAATTTATTTTTTCCCTAATGATGTATTTAAGTATCTTGTACACTTATTTTACAATCTTTTGTAAATCAAGCTGTCACCACCTTGGCATGTCTACTTAGAATTATTTTTTCTTAGACCAGTATAATGATATCATGTCTTTGCTTGTCCAAGGAGGACAAAAACATCTTGTAAGAATAAAATTCTGAAAATCCTTCCACAGACATTCTTATCTACACCCTGCAAGTAGGTTTTTGCATTCCGTGTTCATTGTGAGTTTGAAAGCTAGAGTGGCAAATCAAAGCGTGCTGCTATAGCTGTGTCCCTGTGAGCATGTGTGTATCAAATAATTAGATAGTTAACCAGTGGACTAAGCAGATGGCATTTCTATCCATCTTGATGAGATAAAAAATCTATTTAGCTTTAATTTAATTTCTGAAAAATATTTCCTACTGTGTAACTCAGTCTCAAGCATTGCAGTGCTGAACGGTGCAGTTCACTGATAAGTGTTTGATCTGTGGGCAGCCACGTATATTAACAGTAGCAAATCACCTTTCATTTATACTAAATCAAAGAAAAAAACACAAGTCCACTGTATAATAAAAAGGTGAATGAACAAAAACCCCTGCCCAAAGTACTGGGCTGCCTGAGAAAGCTGTTGCAGAACTAAAAGCTGCAGTTCAACTGACCACAAATCAAAACCAAAAAGCTCCAGAGCAGGAAGTGTTTGGCATCAGATGCAGGGGATGAAGAAGTGTGCAGGGGTGGCTGTTACCCCTGTGACTGGCTGCAGAGCAGCCCCCAGTCCGAAATGCCCAGCTGCAGGGCAGCCCCTCCCTGCGCCAAGCACTTCCAGCATTCATCCTCCTTCTGGGCAAGGAGAAGCTGCTCTTTGTCTGCCTTAAAGCACTACCCAGAAAAGGGTGGAGACTAATGTATTTTCCATTATCAGAAGAGCTCACAAACAAGCCTTCCTTCTTTGCTCCCCACCACCGAAAAAGGCCAGAGGCTGCCTGGAAGGCAGCCTCGTTCAGAGGGGCAGAGAGGCACTCCCAGGCCAGGCTGGTAAACACCTGCAGGGAGACAAAAGAGCGCTGGGGCACCCGACATGCATCACCGGGGATTTAGGGCTGCATCCAGGGGATGTGATCCAAAAGCCTTTCTGTAACTCCCTTTAGTGCATGTAGGGCCACAATCCTGAAATTAGCTCAGTTGGTTAAATGTGATGCTCATTAACACCAACGTCATGGTTCAATCCCCTATATGGACCATTCACTTCAAAGCTGGTCTTGATGATCCTTGTGGGTCCTTACTCTCTCAACTGAGAAAATTCTGTGATTTGTCTGAACTGCAGTGCTTTCCACAGGACCCATCAAAACAGAAAAGCTATACTCTTTTGGCAAGGGCAAGAGCATGTCTGTTGCAGCTGAGCTGACTGTGTCATGCACTCTGGTGCCCGGAGGGGAGCAGCTTCCATCCCAACGTGAAGCCAAACCATGGGCACCAGCCCAAACCACTCACCTGCATTTTGGTAGGGACTGGGTTCATTTGAGAGGAAAAATCTTTTACTGTTAGCAGATTTTATGTCCCCCTGAATCCACTTCTGGCCACCAAGGTGTTATTTCAGTTCTGAGGAAGTGTTTGACTTTGGAGAAGCACCAAGGAGAAACCTGTTGCAAAGGATTTTGGCATTCATTGTTACCATCCAGTACTTATAGGAGGCTTATAAAAAAGAGGAAGAGTGACTTTTTTATATGGGTAGATAGTGATAGGACTGGGGGAAACAGTTTTAAACTAAAGGAGGAGAGATTTAGATTAGATACTAAGAAGAAATTCTTTACTCTATGGGTAGTGATGCACTGGAACAGTTGCCCAGAGAAGTTGTGGATATCCCATCCCTAGAAATGTTCAAGGCCAAGTTGAATGGGGCCCTGAGCAACCTAATCTAGTGGGTGGCATCCCTACCCTTGGAAGGGCTATTGGAACTAAGTCATCTTTAAGGTCAATTCAAACGCAAACCATTCCATGATTCTATTATACCTGGGCCTGATGCTGCATACCTATCCCATCACCTTTATTGCTACAGGTGTCTCACTGACAGTATGCAGGTTTCAGTGAGAAACCTGCTTAGTATTTGAGTTTGAAAATTCTGTCAAGCAGAAGTCATAGCATGATCAAACCCAAAAATATCAATATTTTAATTTCTCAAAACAGTATTTGATTTTAAAAGTCACCATCCAAAACATAGCAGTAATAGAGATTTTGTTCTACACATTATGCTCCACTGCTTTTATGATTTCAAGATTTTTCTGTCTTAGGCAGGAAGGCTAGAAACACTGGATTCAGATTCATGAAAACTGAGACCATCATGAAACTGCAAAACTTGAGGAGCTAGGGCTTAGTGGAAAATAACATATGTCATGAGATTCCCACTGAAATTGGAAAAGTATAACTGCAGTATAACTGCACAGGTGTGCAAAACTATGGTAACTTCGTTGTCAGGAAATACAGTTATGCAGTAGAATTGTCTCTTAAGCCTGTATTTCAAGCGAGTCAGACCTGACACTTCTTTACAGCCACGGACTCCATCCAACAAAGCCTGCAGAGCTTGTGCTACCCTCCCACACCCTTCATAGTATCAGAACAAAGGCACATAAGAACTAGTGGGCAGCTGCCACTCAAAGCTGCATTGAGGCTGTGTTTTTACAGGGAGTTTGTCCTGGGGAATATTAAGAAATCTTTCCCTTTAGTTTCCATATCAGGTTTTCAGATCAGCGCTCTTCCCAGCCTCTCCTCCTCTGGGCTGCTCGCAGTGTGGAGTGCTCTTTTCCTGTTTACCCTCACATCCCTTTTTATTACTAGGCAGGATTTTTTTTCAAAAGCACACTCAGGCGCCTGCTTGTTTTTTCGAAAGCTCTACGGGGATTTGTCGGCGTCTTTTGCAGCAGGTCATCCTGTTTTCAGACGAAGTTCCTGTCTTGTTAAAAACAATAATTTCTGGATGTCTCTGTAGGGCTCCTGCTTTTAATCATCCTGAGTCCTTGAGCCATGCAATCTGCACTCCAAATATTTAGTGTTTGTTTGTTTATTTGTATTAAAAAAAAAAAAAAAAAAGGAAAATAACGGAAAAGCCCAAAGAACATTTTCAAACTGCCCCCCTTTGGCAGGACAGGAGACCTTTGAGTACTGCAGTAACACAGGTCAGCTGTGCACAGGTTGCGGCTCACTCAGGACAAAGGCTGCGACTATCAGACAAAACGGTGGCAGCAGCAGCAAGCCCCTTTACCATCGCTCAAAATGCCCTCACTGCTCTGGAAGCAAGTTGCCTGCAGGCACCTGAGTCACAGATAAGTGCCAGCCAGCACAGCTCTGACAGCCACACTCAGCCCTGGAGCAGACCTCACGGCACAGCTAGAAAATGTGTTGGGCCAAAATAGGGCTGGCCTATCTTTTGGGCCCAGTCTGCACCCTGAACACCTAGAAAAAATAAAGGAGTAACACTGTCTTATACAACAGCAATAGTTTTCAGACCGGATCAAAGCTCTGTGTGGCTTTGAACTCACTGGTAGACAGTAATAGGGCCAGTATAATGCTATATTATTTATTGGGGTTGAATTCTATGTTGAGAGAAAATTCAGACAACCATCTGTCATATTTCTTCTATTTTAATTCTGTACATGCCCCCTACTACTGCACTAAGGACAGCTATTCAAAGAGTACATCCACACTGACAACACCTCTTTTGGTGAGGAGATCACTATTGTTTTATTTACATTTAGGCTGGGACAGATATTTTGCGTGGCTTCGTTTGAGGCAGAGGCAGGAGATTATTACTCTCCATGGATCCCTTTGTAGCCAGCAGTAAGAAGGTATTCTCTGTTAGCGGGCAGATAGCACCTCTAAGTTAGGATGCCCTGCTGAGCATCTCTCTGTGAGGTTTCTCCTCATTACTGTAGTGAACGAGGACAGTGTCTTGCCTTTTAAAAGTTAGAGTATGTGAACAAGCCCTTAGTAATTGGTGATATAAGATGTCAAAGTGTTTAACAAGTGTATTTAGTACTATTCACATATAAATAGATGGGGGAAGTTGATTCACAGAAGATGATATGTCTCACCTTAAGCCAGGACAAGAAGTTAAATCCCTTTTATCTAGCCTCAGAGGCAGGATTGAATCTGTCTGCCAGGCTGTGCTGTTCCCTGCAGTGCTGCAAAGAGGAGTCACAGGAGCACAGGACTGAATCTCTGAGCTCCTGAGCAAGTATTTTCCAGGCTCTTACCTATTGGGAAATGCTGTTATTACAATGGCAAAGGGTAAGAAAATAAATTAAAAAATAAAACCACAAACAAACAAACACAAAACAAAACACCCACAAAAACAAAACCACAAATAACTTATTCTCCCTACTGGCTCCAAATTTGCACTACACCAAGCTGCATCTTAAAGGATCTTGGGTCACCTCCTTGAAGCTGAGGGAAAGATCACTTTCAAATGCACCTCCAGGGTTTTGTGTACTGTTATGTTCAAGGAGGTGATGAAACGTGTTTCAAAATATGTATGTTTAAAGAGGCCACAGCCTGTAGCTCCATTAAGAGAAAGGGTTTATTGTGTGCTTCCTGATGCTGAACACTCCTGCAAAATGATCATCAATCAAAGTTTCAGGCTTTGGTAAATTTACCCCTGACAGTTCTTATAGGAAGATGTTACACAATCCCTAACCAAAATGCTTTGATCTCCTAAGTCAAAGTCAATATGCCCAGCTGGATAAATAGCATTAAGCCCAGCACTGCTTCCTGTGTAAGTGATAAAAAATTGATAAAATCCTGACTTTCAGAAGCACAGGTGCTTTAAATCAATGCAGCACAGTTCAACAAAGTTATTAATACCACCCCTGGAAGTCTCTACTGGAAGCAAAGAGCTTTGAAATTTTCATGCTCCTTAGCTCAGAAATGGAGTTTAAATTAGGTGGGTTTTAGGCAGCCACAACCACTCAGCCATACTCTGTGCCAGTATCAGTCACAACCGTGCCATTTGCTTAACTGGATCAGAGTCCCAGAGCTGAGATTCAGCCTCCTGTACTGTCGAGCTCCCTGCTGGGCACCTGGATTAGCTTTCAAGGATGTGTACACAGAAACAGTTTTACATCCTTGTCCCTCGTCCCTGTCCTAACCAGTCCTTTCTTTATACACCTTACAAATATCTCCATCCCCTTCCTTTCAGGGTCTTGCCATTTTTCAAACACCGCTTAGTCTCCTTGAACTCCTAATTGACCATGGTGAGAATGTTTCCTCCTCCTCCTTGTTTTATTATCATGGGCCCGCAGCCCCTGTTTCTGGGCAATAGCAGGGCTGGTGGGGTTCAGGCAGGTTTCCTTCCCTCCGACTTATCTGCTTCCCAGCATCAATAATCTATAACACATCCTGTTTTACTGCCCATTCCCCTCCTCCCCCAATAATAATGACATTCTTGAAAGCTTGAGATAAATATCCTGTTACAAAACAGATGATCAGGATGAATATTACTTTCATCCTCTAAGTCACTACTTGTGGGGGAGTGCAGATAGTCTGTTTAGCCATATGGATGGTTTTCCATCATTCACAAATGTCACTGACAGCGGGGCAAAGAAATTTTTTTTTACATGATCTTTGGGTTGCTTCAGCTGTAAGTTGATTTTCGGAGGGTAAAATTCTCCGTGATCCAAGGGCCACTCCATAGCAAATATAGCCCACATATTCTTATGGAAGTCCTCAAAACATATGTGAAATTTCAGAAGAACATGGACCTTGTGCTAAGAAAACCCTTGGAGGTTTTTTCATGGAGGGCTATTATCTCAGGTTCAGTAGCTCCATTTTGTCTAGATGTTGCTCCTTCCTCCTTGAACTCAGCCATAGTTCATATCACCACCCAAGTGAGCAGAAAGTCTCCTGACTGCTCCCAAACATGTTCTTGCTCTAAGGGGTGGCCTTAGGCAAAAGCAACCTCAGCAAATTCTTAGCTCCTTCCTCGCCAGCCCCTGTAACCCTCCCTTGTGTGCCTCAAAACAGGGCACGTAGGACACACATCAGATGCCCAGGAATTGCTCGCAGACAAATGCTTCAACCCATAGTGAATGGAGGCAGGCTCACACGTTTTTGGAGGCTTGAGTATGAAGGTCAGGTGGGAATCTGGGAGGAAAGGAGACAAGGGACACAGGGCTAAATCTGCACAGATCCACAGCGCAGCCATTGACATAGGGGAGCTTTTGGGGTCACCTTCACCTTATTTGTAATCCCTGGTTGTACCCCGCCTTGCCACAGCTGGACCTGATCCCTCTGGCTTGTTTTTCTCATGTCATCTGTGCTGTCTCCGCGGTCAGAAGTTCATCTTCCCCTTCTTTCTAAAGGCAATGTTCTGAATCCATCATAATGGGTGATCAGAGCGACTGATCAATTTCAAACCCTGAGAATAAAAAGCCCTTGGTTAATTTTCCTGCAATTTTGATCCCAATTGCCTTCTAAACTAATATTCAATATATTTTTTTCAGGGACTCAGTTGCAAAATCAATATAGGCTTTGCCTATAAGAGCAAAGAGACAATCAACACCTACCATAGGTCCTATTCCAGCACTGCTTTTTCCTCACTATGTCAGCCAAACCTAGCTTGAAAAACTGCAGCAACACCACTCACAGGTGTTGAGCCACTACACTTAAAATGGTTTTCACAGCACAAACTTTTGTTTTTCTGATGGCTGTGCATTTTTCTACTGTATCTTGCTACTATTTCAATGTTACAATTATTATTTGTTGTGAAATATACTGATGAAGAGAATTGGGTCGATTTACCTTCAGTTGCCTCATCACTAAAACCATAATACCTTCTGCTCTATTTGTTTCCAGTCCAGTCTGTAGCTGATCATCTTACTCAGATGAGATAAAGAGTATCAAAGTGATTGAATCAAGAGATATCTCCTCAATAGAGAGGGACAATTAACAGGTAGTAATCAGTATTTCCCCATAAAAATGTATCTCTTAGTTTTACCAGCTAATAATGCAGTATTCATACATTTACTTTTGTGGGGTTTCAGTAAATAAAAAAAGTTCAGCTAACAAAACCCCTGTGGTACATTTCTGAGTTGGCCTGAAGCTGACTGATGTGGGTAGGTGACCTCTCTCCTTACCTGTATGTAAGTGTTCTATTCCATCTGACATAGCAGAGGCATCACATGTGTTGTTAATGAATTTAAAGGAGCAGGAGCAATTGTTCTTAAATAATTAGTCTGTTTCTGAACCTAAGAGAGATATTAATTTTATCACTGAGCATAGAGAGCTCTTGGAATGCAAGAACTTATGCTTATTTGCCTCCAGATTTCTCTGAGTAACTACATGAATCAACATGGGTAGCACTTGAAAGTACTGGGGTAAAGAGCGCTCTCATCTCAAGCTCTCAGTGCACAAGACTTGGTTCCTTTATTTACTTTGCATAAGAAATATGAGGCACTGAGAGTCCCTTTGTTTTTGCTCACTGGATTTAAGCAATTCCTCCTGCACACATCAGAACAATGAATCCCTTCAGTCTACCAGACAAGTAATATAAGGCCATGGGTTCATGCTGCAGAACTCCAGAATTCTCTAAGTTTTGGAGAAGCAATTGGACGATTGCAGCAACTTCAGATTCAAACTGTGATTCTGCTATTTTCAGAGAGAAGTAATAAACAGCACATACACTTCACACACACGCAGCCTTCCCCCCTCTGTACCCAGATATCACAGAATATATATCACAGAATATTCTGAGTTGGAAGGCACCCACAAGGATCATCGAGTCCAACTCTTAAGTGAATGGCCCATACAGGCACACAGGGATTGAACCCACAACCTTGGTGTTATTAGCACCAGGCTCTAATCAGCTGAGCTCATATCAGTTGTTACAGCTCTCGTAATGAACACATCATTAAGACAGAACATCCAGTCTGAAGTTGTCCTCGCTAATTAGAAAAATTTCTGGCCAAAACTATATTGGTTTGAGCTTAAAGAACACAGGTTATCCCAGTGATTCCTCAGCATATACTGTCACTGGTAGAGTCCTCATCTTACATACTTCCAGTCTCAGTAAGGGCTTACTAACACAGCCAGGATGCTGTGTGTGGACAAGCACCAACGCAGCTGGTAGGCTGTTTTCCTCTAAACCCAGAGACCAGAGAGCCCTTCTCTCTGACTGACCTCAGAAAATACACTTTTTTAGATGAAAAACATTCTACAGCCATTAGTTGACTCTCCAAAATCCACTGACAAATGCTGTTTTGCTAGATGTTCAGGCATCTCAGCAGGATGCTCAGCACCATTTAGAGTTGTGATCTGCTCATTACTTGTTCCATGTAGAAGAAGAGGCAGCCAAGGTCATGAACATTTGAAATATTTCTTATTTATCCAGATTATAAAAAACCAAAATCCATTGACTAGTTTGACTACAGGGTTTTGGTACCAAAGGCACAAATTGGATTAAATGAGAAAGGAAACAGTTACCAGTTTTTATCTCATATTTAATCTCTAGAGAGAAATAACTTCTGAAAGTGCCATTTGGACACTGACCTGGTCTGACTAATTTTGATATCTTGTTCTTGACAGACAAACCAATTCTCCTTTTTCTGTAATACATGTGGAAAAGCAGTTGCCTTTGTAATGATGTAATCCATCATTCATCAATGGGGTACTGAACCTAGCCGCCTTGAAAATAGGAGATAACCTATTTCAAACATTAATTTAGAGGTTGCATTATCGTTCTCCAGACCAAAAACTATATAGGCTGGCAAAGTAAAACTTAAAAAAAAAAAAAAAAGAAAAGAAAAGGTGTTGAGGGTGGGTGTGATGATGAAAATGCTGATGGGCCCTTGCATTCAGTGGCAGTAATTAGCTTTACCATAGTAAATTCCAGGCATATGGCATATCAACTTTCTCACCCTCTTATATGATTTAAAATGGTTCTCACAAATGTTCGTCTCACTGTAACTGTGAAAAATCTCCTCTTTTCTCAAGAATAAAACTGCTCCAATATCTTGCCCTGACAACTGACGCTTAAAAAAATGCCTCCCAAATCCAGTTAAGGCAATGATGTGTGTTTAATGCAAGAGAACAACAATTACTGTATTTTTGACTGAAAAGAACTCAGTTAAGCTGCCAGAAATGTCAAAAGTTCCTCGTTACCCTGACACTTACGTAATTGTTCTGAGAACACCCACAAGCCGGAATAGACCTGCTCCACCAAAAATTGCAGGGCTGACTCACTCAGTGTTCCTCTACGTATCTGAAGATCTAACCATCTAGGATACATCATCCATAGCATAATTCTAATGTGATTTCCCTGATTCAAAAAAGTTACACTTCACTCAGGGGAAAGAAAATTTATCTGTATCTTCAGGATCCTGTCCACCCATCATGGAAGAAGCAGCAAAAAATGGCAGCATTACAGGTGGTATCTGCTCTCCAAAAATCTGCCTGAGCCCCATACAAGGGCGAGGCTGGGATCAGATGGGGCTGGCCGTGGTCTTCTGGATTGTAACATGATACAGGAGCTATTGTACCTACAACCTACTCATTTTGACCTCTGTGCTGTGTAATGTTCACCTTTCTCAATCCAATTATTACAGCTGGTCATGAACTTTCTTATCTGCAGGAAAGTGCTCCCCTCCATGCAGCTCATCCTAACCCTGTGCTAAGACACTAATCTGGTACAGACTGGAAAGGGAGCAGGAAAATGTTGAATCCTGGTCCTTGCTTCCTGCACACTTCTTATTCCCATTCAAATCCTGTTGGGATCCAGAAATGCTTAACCTCTCTGATCTGATAGGACTGTCATGGAAAATAAAGCAGATTGATGCAAATGGAGACTAGAAGCAAAACCAAAATAATCAACCAATATTTTAAAGATTACTAGACAAAAACGTCTAAGAAAAAGCAGGGAGGCTCCAGTATGTCCCTGGAATGCATAGACTATAGGCATCTATAAAATGACCTCTTGTGAACCCTTAAACAGAGATTTATGTGCATAATTTAGCCAGAATAATTTGTGAAAATGGCTTATACTTTACAATTCTACTACAAAACTGCTCAGAGAAAGTAATATTTTAATATAATTTACGTCTGTGGTATGTTGGTTACACCAATGTGCCAAATCTGCCAAATGAGTGACAAAAACTGTGACCATGAACTGTAATCACCATGTCATTGCGCTCTGACATAACAAGTGATCACCTGGTATTTGGATGTGACAGTTCTACTATTAAGTTCTCATAGATACGTAAGCATACTAAACCCCGGATAAACTTAACAACAGTAACTGTCTTGTCAACATTTGCAGAGACTACACTTGAACACACCCAGTCTTCAAGGCATATTTTACACTACAAAGCTCTTAAGTACTGAATCAAATATGATGAAAGAATTACCATACCCATTTATGGCTATCCCTTGAGATTTATACCTTTCAAAAGGTTCACAACCCAATACCGCTCCAGACATTTTTAATACTGCTCCATGTTTAGGGCATTATCCTTTCCCACTTGTTCTATTTACACCAAATTCTTTTTGCTGGTTTCCCTCTCCTACCAACCAAAGTCTCTCAAGCTTCTAGATGAAGAGAAATTACAAGGTCAATCTGTGTGATTTGGGAGTTGTGGTGACTGACCCCTTAAGACCACTGTAGTTTGGCAGCTTTATATTTATCTTCTGGTTTGTTTGTCTGTTTGCTTGGTTTTGGGTGGTGGTGGTGCAGCAAAATGTAGCAAAATAAACCACAAAGGTTTAGTCATGATTTATATCACATTCCATTCCCTGTAAGCCAGCACCAGCAGTGCTTCAAATTCAGCATATGATTCGAGCCTATTTTTTTTTTTTTAAAGAAGTAGGACATTTTAGTAGCTAGGCCACCAGGGAAAGCCCCAGACTCAGAAATCAGAAAACTCTTGCTTCTGTCAGTGCATTTACCCCATTTGGTGTAGGTCCTGCCTGGCCTTAGAGAAGTCTCTATAAGGGACTTTTCATTTGTGAAAAGTAAAGCAGATGTGCTAAATGGGAGTTGCAGAGGCCAGGAGATATATTTGTCCATGTGTCTCCCCCTATGATGTCCTGCAACCAAATTGTGTGCTTGGCTCCATGGGGTCCCCAGGACACATTCCAGTGGCCATATAAAAAACAGACAGCAGAAATTGAATTGTTCATGCTTGGGTTGGACTACTAATTGTCTCTCTTTGGAACCAGAATATAAGACACCTGTACGGCATTCCTTTTCCTGAATATGCCTGTCCCAGGATGAAGATCTTTTTCTTATGTAAGTTGCTGTCCCTGCTGTCCTCTCTGCACAGCTGATTTACCCCGCACTGTGCAAATTGCAGCCCTTGTTTACTCTTTTCATGGTCTAGAACATGCCTTCAGTCATCCCAGGGGCAGGGTTTATTCCCATGGTAAGAACAAGAGAGAGATTTGGTAGCAGGGGATTTTGTAAATACAGAGGAAAATAAATCTTTAGCATTGGGAAGAGAGAGCTTCTTTCTAGGCTTCCTTGATGCTGTCAGGTTTGCTTCCTCGTAGGATGAGTGAATGGGATGAAAATGGGACAGCGCTATTGAAGGAACATACTTTAGTGGTAACACTAATGCCTCCCCAGGTAAGGCCACATATGTTAGTGCCTAGTAAGCCAAAATGGGCAGCACTAAAGAGATTATAGTATTTTCTCAGCAGCCTCATCTGGTGCGATGTATGTGCCCGGTATACTGTGATGCACACTGTCACTGAATAGCAGGCAACAGCAGGGAGAAACACATCACCCTGCACAACATGAAAACACTCTCTGGACACTACTGAACTCTCTGGTATTGGCAAAGAAATAACATAAGCACATTGTTGTCCCTATACAAATAGCACAATATTCCTGCACCATGGATCATGACTTTTGAATAAGAATTACTCTATTCCTTAGCTAAGGTAACAGAACCATATAAATCTGCATCCTAACCAGCAAGTGAATTTATTAATTTAATCACTGCCACTAATTTAATTGTGTGTCTGTATTTTTATGCAATCACAGTCACTGTACCACTTTTATAATTTAGCATGCTTCTTTTTTTTGCCTCTATTATACAACGCATTTTTTATTTGAAAGCTATCAAATTAACATGTAATTAATTATAAGGAAAGTATGCAGACATGCAGCCTTCTGTTCTCTTCATGTTTATTATTTTTAAGAGAGAGCTGCCCACCTGTGCTACATTTCTTTTGCCAGCAGAATGTAAACCACTGTGAAGTGATACACAGGTCAGTGCCACCAAAACTGTCACTACAAATGGCAGCATGTGGTGGGAAGAAAAAAAGAAGAAAAAAAATATTAGAGTGCTTGCCTCTGTGCTTGCCCAATATGAGGCTTGCTATATGTGTGCCTCATGCTGCCCTCCTACGAGCTTAGTTTTATCCTCTAAGTAGAGAATCCAACAGCCAGTAGCGTGCTGCTGTCAAACAAAACTGCTCACCTTTGCCCACCTTAAGGAACAATCTGAAGAACCCGCATATGAGCTGCATTTAGAATGAAACTTTGTTTATGCCATGAGAAGTCAAAAGAGAATAAAACCACTTAAATAAATGCATGCCTGTAATAGCTATTAAGTATTTTAAAGTGTCATTCCTAAGTAATTGCTAATTACCTTACTTTATTACCAGGCACAATTAAATATGTGCTTGAAGTCATCCAGCTATTTGCCATTTCAAGGAAAGCGCTTCAGTCAAAAGGATTTCCTAAATGGAGTCATTCAAGTGTTTTATTTCTCCAACTCCAAGAATTATTTTAGATGTCAATAATTGGACATTGAATAACCAGTTAAAACTAATTTCCATAAATTGTTTGTGCTTTACATAAACCAAATAAAATGCTTTATATGGTGCTTTTGTTCTGTCTTTGAGACATCTTGCACTAACCAGTTTTGCACCAGTGGCACTGTACTTTATTGGCAGTTTGGTCTAGGAGGACTTTTGTCTTTCTATTTTCAAATAGACCATTTGCACAAATCAACACAGACACACACTGATTCTCACTTTCGGTGAAATTAAAAGGAACTGTATAATGGACTTACAGATAAACCTGAAGCTGAGAATCTCACAGACTGTAATGTAAGCATGTAAGAGTAAGGGCTGGTTCCACTAGGCACCATTTAGAGACAGTGAAGGGAACTGAGCCACTCGAGTGTGGTTTGTCCTCTCTGATGACCCTCTAAAATTGATAAATAAGAGAAATAAACATAGGTAAAACGTGAACTTCTGACTTCCAAAATCTAAAGCTGAATGACCATTTAGCTGAATCACAGGCATTTGCTGTTCCAGTCAAAGCTGACAGTCATGATCCTCAAAATTCATGCCTAAGTATGAAGTGGAGAAATGTGTCCTCACTACATTTCCAAGCTCTTGCATTTCCAGAGTTGAGCTGAGCTGGCATCTCAACCAAAATCCTGATGCCAGCAGGTTTCACACTCTTTGCCCTTCTTCAGCAGGCAATCCCAGAAAGTACTGCGCTTGCCCAACTTTAAGCAGTGCAGATACAGATGATGTCTCTGCCTTTTTGATTCAGGTCATCAGTGAGATGTGGAAAACCAAGGCTGGAGTCCCCACTCTCATAAATACCGATTGATGCAACATGGGAAAGGTCTGACCAAAAAAGTAGAAAAACCTTTCCTATTTACTTTATGCCCCATCTTGTCATAGAGAGGCAGACTCCTATCAAATTCTTCTCCAAATCAAGTAGAAGAGAGGCGTGAACTTGTACCTTTAGAAGAAGAAAGCATTTGCATGAGAAAAAAAAAATTCTTATCCTTCATGTCTCAGGCAAGAAGAAACTTCATCAGTACTTAGCCTTCTGAGGATGCCTCTGCATTGCTGCCTTAGCATCCCAGACTGTGAAGCATCTCAGAGAGGCCCAGTTGGCCTGGTTTCAAAATGTCATAGATACCTGCCTTTTGGGTACTTCTCTCTCCCATTACACTATGTAGATAACCTGTCTGTCTAATTCAGGGCCAGAGCTTCTATTACAGGGAGACATGAAGGAATTGTGAAAAGCAACACTAAACTCTAATTGCCACCATCCATGCAATGCTCTTGTCCTCTCCATCTGTATTTCTGGCCAAGACAAGCTCAGGTAATAGGCAGAGATCTACTGGAGCCGCTATACATGCTAAGAATGGGCAAAAGGTTTATGGTCCAAAAGCTAGCAAAATTTGTGATGAATCAGCTTTGAGCTGGACCGAAGAAATCTTATTTGCTGACAAGGAAGTAAAAAACACGAACAAAATAAAAATAAATAAACACCCCCTCCCCATCCAGAAATTAATATTTCAGGGTTCAAAAGCTAACTGCCAACAACTGGATGAATGAAGGGATCATGGCTGACAGGAATAGGCTCTTCTTACTGCCCAGGTACTCTAAAAGCTTCAGGAAGTCGAAGGATAAGTATTCTCCTCGGGAAGCTTGCGATGTGTATCTGGTCTCTGACAAAGCATCAAATGGTAGCATGGTTAAGTAAATCTGCTCCAGTATCCCTCAGTGACTGACAGGACAGACTGTTTCAGACAGAAGGAGGAAAAATGAGTGCATACATGCATGCAAACACAAAGGCAACAAGGTGGCACATAGTTTTCATTCGCCTTTAGAGTTCTTCAGCTGATGTGTGCTGAGGGAGATATTACTACAAATTCAAAGGATGCTATCTGTATTTGACTTGTTGAACTCTGCTGCAAAATCTTCTGCCTGGATCCCAGCTCGCCTAATGCCACCCTTAAACTGCTGCCATGCAGTGGAGCTATAGCCATAGTGGAGCTATAGCCAGCTCCACTTTGGAAATACAACTCTCTGGAGCATACTTCATCTAACATCTTATTGCCTTCATATACTTAACCTTTAATTCTCATAGTATTTCAATCAGACCTGAGAATACTAATGATAAAAATGTCTTTAAATTATATTATTACTTATTGTTGCATTACTACTAGGCAGGTATCCCCCCCCCCCCCAAAAAAAAAAAACAAAAAAACCACAAAAAAACCCCAACCAAATACCAATCAAACAAAAAAACCCACACCAAACTTAAATAAAATCAAAGGCTACTGTTTTCTGCTTTGATCTGTCTCTGTTCTGCTGCTCTGGACATTTAAACACCATACCCTGAACACACAAAGCTGAACAGCTGAACAGCAAGTGAAGCACCTGGTAAGAACAGCCTGAACAGAAACTCTTTAATAAGAGAGGGCAGGTCCATAGTGGGCAAGATGGACTGGACCATTTGTCCCTACTGAGGTGTGGACAAGATGTGTGGTATATGTCCAGTGAATTGAATATCAGCCCAAGGAAATCTCCTGGCTTAGGAGCACAACAAGGTTTGTGTAATACTTCGGTCCCACTTTCAAGCCTCTGAAAAAGGTAGCAAGCAGGGATCCTCTCAAAATACCTGCTGGGGAGGATGTCGTTAATGCCATCTGGGTGACAGCCTTGCTTCAAACTGCAGAGACTGATGTGCCAACTTTAATTATCATCACGGATATTTCCTGTGTGGAACACAGAGGATTGTCCATGCCACTATCTGTTCCCAGGGTCACACTCTCCAGCCACTCGCTACCTAAAGAACCTCCTTCAGCTGCGGTTAAAAATAGTGAGCCCTGAAGCGCAGCAGCAGTGGAAGAGAGATTAGCCTCTCCTGAACAATTTTACTTCCAAGCAGATGTTGGCGGCAGGATTAGCATTTAGGCCAGGCTTCTCCCGATTTATTGTCGCTCCTCGCTTTTCCCTTACCCACTTGGTAACACGCACTTCGGAATAACGGCCCCCGGCCCCGCGGCGCCCCCAGCCCTCCAGCCCCGCTCGGTCCCTCCCCGGCTCCTGCTACCCCGGCGCCGCTCCGACGGGCCCCGCAGCGCAGTCACCTCCCCTCCGCCCCCCGGTGCGGCGGGTCCCGCAGTGCCCTTCCGCCCGCCCGGGGCGAAGCACAAGACGGCGACGGAGGGGCTCCGCCCGGAGGAGCCGGGGCGGCGGCCGGGGCCGCCGGGGCGGGCGCTGCCAGGTGCGAGGGGGCCCCACGGGCCGGGCCGGACCCCGCTGTGCCGGCGGCGGTGCCGGCGCTCCCCGCGCCCCGGGGGTGGCTGCGGGCTCGGCGCTGGCGAAGGGTTCACGGCGAAGCCTGGCGAGGGCGACTCGATTACAGGCTACCTGGAAGAGGCGGCCGGGCCGAGGCGGGACACTTTCCCCGGTCACGTTTTTGGGGTGGCCCGCCCGAGCTGCAGCAGCAGTGCCTAGAGGCAGCTCCTGCGGCGGCGTCGGCTCACCGGCTGCGCTGCGGGCAGCGAATAAAGCCGACCCGCCTAGGAAGAGATTAGCTCGGGGTTTACCCTTCACCCGCGTAGGGATCAGCCGAGGACAGAGCCCACCCGCCTCCCTAAAAATGGGATTCCCGGAACGCCCTACTGAAAAGCCGGGCCACGATCAGCGCGGGGAAATTAGGGGGGACACGGCCGGCCCCCACGGGGTCTGACTTAGGGAACGAAAATATGGAAGGAGAGAAAAGAAAAAGTGCCATTTGTTCCGTCGGCTGCGGCGGCCACCCCGCGGCTGGCGCTAGCAGAGGGAAAGGGGAGCATCGGGCCGCGCCCCCTCACCTGCCCCCGCCGCCCCCGCCCGCTTCGCCGCGGCTGCCGCTTGTTTGCACTCGGCTTATCCGGAGCGGAAATTCCTTTCCGTTTTTGTGAATGACAAACTCATTAACGATTCATCAACACAACCTGTTCCAGCCGGCCCGTCGCCGCGGCAACAGCCCCTTCCGCGCGCCCCCATTGGCTGCGCCGGAGAATGTATCCATTGAGCGGGGCCGCGGTTGTGCCCATTGAGAGCCGAGCGCTGTGCGGGGCCGCGGCCGAGGGGCTTGCGGCCGGCAGCCGGCGAAGCGAAGCGAGGGGAGGGGAGGGGAGCGGAGCTGAGCTGAGCTGAGCTGAGCTGAGCAAGGCAAGGGGCACCGGCACCGCCGCGGTGTTTCCGTGCTGGACCGGGGAGCCCCTCTCGGCGGCACGTTAATTGGATTTCATTCACTCGTGGCGGAGGAAAAGCCCAAGGGCTCGGGCTGCAGGGGCGATTAGGCAGGTTCATTCAGGGATTCATTGACTGAAAAAAGAGGAGACAGGGCAGGCTGGCTGCGCGCACGCAAGCGCACATACATACACACACACGCACACACACACGCCGGGGCCAGAGCTGCTTCTCCCTCCCCGTGGCTCCACCGCCGCCCGGCGTGGGGGAGGCGGCGCGGGGGGGCTGCGTGATTCATTTTCCTGGAGCGGAGGGAGATAAGTTGTGCAGAGTTGGTGGGGTGCAGCCCGCCTGCCGAGCCAGCCGCATGCCTCTGTGAGAGAGAGGGGCGCTTCCAGAGCACGCTTCGCTCCCCCCGTCCTTCCTCATGCTAGATACGTTCAGACCCGTCCCTTTCGCGTCGGAAATGGCGATTAGTAAATCGGTGGCGTGGCTGAACGAGCAGCTGGAGATGGGCAACGACCGGCTACTGCTGATGGACTGTCGGCCGCAGGAGTTGTACGAGTCGTCCCACATCGAGTCGGCCATCAACGTGGCCATTCCTGGCATCATGCTGCGGCGGCTGCAGAAGGGCAACCTGCCCCTGCGGTCCCTCGTCGCCAGCAGCGAGGAGGACCGGGAGCGCTTCGCCCGCCGGTGTGGCACCGACACGGTAGTGCTGTACGACGAGCACAGCCGCGACTGGAACGAGAACACGGGCGGCGAGTCCGTGCTGGGGCTGCTCCTCAAGCGCCTCAAAGATGAAGGCTGCAAGGCTTTTTATCTGGAAGGTGAGGAAGGCCGCCCGGGGCGGGGGGAGAGATCTCTGCCTAGGGCCCGTGGCTGTGGGGGACGGGGACCGAGCCCCGAGGCTGTCTGCCCGGGGAATAGAGCGGGGGATGAGTCTGCAGCCTCCTCCGGGCAGTGCACTGACGTGCCAGGAGGGCACCGATCTGTGCAGGGGGCTTTTCCGCCTGCTTCATTCCACCCTCCCTCCCCTCGCCATCCCTGTACTTGCTTCGGTTTAGGGAGACCTCGAGATCTGGAATCACTATGGCAGCGGGGGGAAGACAGGGCTAACGGGGATCCCAGCATGAGCCCTGCAGAAGGAATTGCCGAGACATCTCTTCAGAGGTCCCCGCAGGGCGAAGCGGTACAGAGCTTTAATCTCGAATGTGCTGAGCCCTCCGCCGCAGCGGGAGATTTTCTTAGCCTTTCCTTTAAGTTAGTCTGTCTGCGTGAGTGTGTGACTTTTTTTTTCTTCTCTTTCCCGGAGCTCGAGAGCGTGCGAAAGAGACGTCCCTTTGCAGACAGGGCTGTATCAGGGAAGTAAGTCGACTTGCCGTCTAATATCAGGCTGCATTTTTTTTTCCTCTTTGCTTTTTATTCCAGGTGGTTTTAGCAAGTTCCAGGCCGAGTTCGCCTTGCACTGCGAAACTAACCTAGACAGTTCGTGTAGCAGCAGCTCTCCTCCTTTGCCAGTCCTGGGCTTGGGCGGCCTCCGAATCAGCTCCGATTCATCATCAGACGTTGAATCTGACATTGACAGAGACCCCAATAGTGCCACCGACTCCGATGGCAGCCCTCTCTCCAACAACCAGCCTTCCTTCCCGGTGGAAATTTTACCCTACCTCTACTTAGGCTGTGCCAAGGACTCCACTAATCTGGACGTTTTAGAAGAGTTCGGCATTAAGTACATCTTGAATGTTACCCCTAACCTGCCCAATCTCTTTGAAAATGCCGGCGAATTCAAGTACAAACAGATTCCGATCTCTGACCACTGGAGCCAAAATCTGTCTCAGTTCTTTCCTGAGGCCATCTCCTTTATAGGTGAGACCTGGTTATTTGCTAACAGCTATACGTCAGGAGGCATAATTTGGGAGATTTCGGGCGAGAAGCGGTAGCAGCGTTTATGGCAGTCTCTGGAGGATGCCCCCTTTTCTGTTTTTAAAGCTGGCTTAAGTTGAGGGGTGGTTGAGAATTGTTTGTGGGGTTATTGAGAAGCCCCGGTGAATTGTAAGCGACTTTTGCAGGTTGCAAAAGCATAGCTGGTTTGTCTGCCTGTGGAATTCCTCCCTGAGCCGTTTATGGTAGAGCTGGAGACTGAGCACTCGAAGGATGGGGGATCTTCTTAAATCAGTTGCTGGCTGGGTAGGGGTGGGGGGCAAATGAGCCTGGGGTTGATGGCTTATTTGTCCCTTTTTTGTTTTTTTATTGGTTGGTTTTGTTTTTTGTTCTTTTGTTTCTTCTTGAGGCTACTGAAGAGCAGTATAACAAAAATAAACTACCTGGAAAGCTAACTTTAGCTTTTAGATGCAAATTATTCATAAAAGGTATCCCTGGCAAATGTATAGTCAGAGCTTTAATTAAATCTCGTGGTAATAATAATATACCCTTCGGGCCCGGTGCCTCGATCAGCCGGCCCTCAAACATCACCCGTCAGCTCTGGAAACCCGTCCCCTTGGGCCTGAAGAGTTCTGGTTGAAATGTACACTCTCCTTAGTTTTGGGGAGGACTAAAATCAAACCATCGGGGTGCGGTGGGGTGGGCATCGCATCTGTTGGGAAGCTGTGCTGTAATCCGGTTGAATGATACCGGTAATAGTGGAGAATGTCGGTAATCTGAGCCCAGCAGGAAGAAATGTGGGCTGGAAGCCACAAAGAAACTAATCTCCAGGCATTGTAATGCATTTCCTATTACAAAGGAACCCATTTTCAACCAATGTTGACATCCTGTTCCTCCTAATGGGTTGTCCCCTGTGACTTCCCTCATTCTTTTAAAATGCCTGAATACCTCCATTGTTAGCTGCACAACAGTTGGAGAATAATTTAATAGACCTTTGCAGTCTGCTGGTCTGTATAAAAGCCATTCACTGACATATTGCAGGATTTCCATGCTGAGGCAAGGGGACTGTAAGAATGTAAAGGCAAATCTGCGGGCAAAAGCATGTCTTTTAAAACTGACTTTAAAAACAGTGTCATGCAGCGTGTCTTGCTCTCTTTGTCTCATTCTTAGCTTTCTCAGCTCTTGGACTCGGGTACTAAGGGGAGTGGATTCTCCTCTTGTCCTGGTTTTAAGCCACTAAAGTTAACTCTCGAGTTGCACTGCTGACCACTGGGATCAGCATTGTCCTTTCTTTCTACTTGATACTAATCTCATTTGTGTTGAGAGATCGGTTACCAAGCCCCTGTTTTACGTGTCCTTCTCTGCCTCTGTCTCTGTACAGATGAAGCACGGGGGAAGAACTGTGGAGTCCTGGTGCATTGCTTAGCAGGGATCAGCCGCTCAGTCACAGTGACAGTGGCCTACCTCATGCAGAAGCTGAACTTGTCCATGAATGATGCCTATGATATTGTCAAGATGAAGAAGTCAAACATTTCACCCAACTTCAACTTCATGGGCCAGCTGCTGGACTTTGAGAGGACTCTGGGACTGAGCAGCCCCTGTGACAATAGAGTGCCAAACCAGCAGCTGTACTTCACCACTCCTTCCAACCAGAACGTCTTCCAGGTGGATTCCCTGCAGTCCACGTGAGCTCCTACCATCTCCCTTCTCCTGTCCATTTCATGGGATCACTGCTCAATGATTTCTCTGGCAGTGATAAAGGAATGCAGCTTTCTCTTTTTCTGGCCTCTACTATCAAAAACAGCTGCAAGGCAAGGAAAGGTTACATAGTATGGAATCCGCTATTGCAAAGGGAGGGAATGTGGCAAGCTTTCTGGGCAGGACCACAGTGAGCAGGCAGCAGGTGGGCAGTGTGCTCATCCCTGCTTGTGCAGTGGCTTGTATCTGAGGACTTCCAGGGGTGTAGGGTGAGGCTGGACAGGCTGGGCATGTGTTCTCTAGAGACTGGAACTGTCCTTCTGCCCTCTCTGCTCTCAGATCTGTGACACACATTTTTGTCTTCAGTGAAGACTGGTTATTTTTGTTTGTTTAATTTAGAGGAGCCAAAGAAAGAGATTTCAGCTTAGTGTATTTGGAGTACTTGTTTGCTGGGAGTTTGGTAGTATTCTACTTGATCAGTGTAAATATTTAACCTTAAATCAATTTGCAATTTTTTGTTAAATTCTCATGTATTCAAAAAATCAATCCAAGGGACACCTGTGTTTTTGTTCTTTCCATAAATTCTGCTTTATTTGTTGTTGGTGGTGGGATTTTTTTTATGGCAAAGAATATATTTGCAGCATGCTGGATTTTATTCTTCAGTTGAAGCAAGCTTTCCATGAGGTAGAAATGGCAATGGGGAGAAGTTTGCAGATCATGTTTTGTGAGCAAGTAGAGTCTCTTTTTTCATATATCTTTTCCTTGTGGTGATTTTTTTTTTCTCATGCTTTTGATGTAGGTTCCACATGATACATATATATATATATTTTTAAATTAAATTAATTTTTTGCCTTACCTTTTGTAAATAGATCATCTGGGAAGAGGTTTGTCTTTGAATGCGAAAGATTTTTGATCACTTTTTAAAACTTTCAGATGTGCTAAACAGTGCATTACCTCTGTACAAATTCTTCAGGGAGCTTCACCTCAAATGCAATATTTTGCATCTTTTTCTTTTTTTTTTTTTTTTCCAAATAAAACTGGAAGTATGTGCGAACATTTGTACCTGCGTGCACGCACAGTGAACCTGCACATGGTTGCCAATAAGGGAGAGTCTAATTCACGGTGTAAAAGTTTTAAGATGGAATTTATTATAAGAATGTAAAACCTTAAATTATTAATAAATAACTATTTTTGGCTATGGAGAATCTGGCTGGTTTATTCCCCCTTTCGCCTCTGTGTGGGTGTGGTTAATTGCACATACACATATGGTTATGTTTAAAGGTAGTGATTGCTTTCAATAGCTTTTGTACAGCCCCTAAGACAATAAAGCCTTGATTGCCCCTTTGGTCCACTGGTGCCTAAATGAATAAACAGTGCATGTGCTGGATTCTCCTCTTGCTTTGTGAAGGGAATGTTTTTGAAGGCCTTAATGTTAATTGCAAAATATTCCAGCATCTCTTTGCTACCCTGGGGATGCACCTGACTCTGGGCCATGAGGGGTTTTTCTTATTATTGTTATTTTTATTTCTAAGAATAAGGAGCTGTTGTTTTCTGGGTTTGTTTATGACTTTTGGTCACTCTACTACTACAGATGCCAGGAGATGGGACTGTGTTCTCCTTAGCTGTCTGGCAGAACTCATTTCACAGAGATCCATCAACAGTCTGCAGCCTGTAAATTACTTTTCTGTTGCCATTCAGCCATCTTGCAACTTAATGAAGGCATGGAGGAAAAGTCTCTATATAGCCTTAGTCAACTCATTTCCTTTTTGGACCTTTCAAGTAGTTCTGTTTGCAGAAGGAAAAAGGGGGATTATAGCAATTGCAAAACTTCCTGCTGCAACTTATATTCATTAACATCCTTCCTGATAAAAAGTGGTCCAAGGTAGGCTGGTGCCAAAATCTGGGTGCAGTACCATGGTGAGGGGCCAATGCTACAGCTGGGGCTGCCGGCTGAGGTTCTGCAGAATTCCTGGCAGCCAGAGCACATTTCAAGTAATTTTAGAAACTGCAAGTGTGTGAAATGAAATGCAAACAAGACATGGGAAAAAAGTGAGTCAGTGTCTCATGCAGTAGTGGCCTAGATTGAGTGCATAAACTGTGAAAGTAGAAGTGGGTTGCAGTTGAACTTGGCTTGTGCTAATCCAGTTTTGAACGGTTTCCGCTCTTGGCATTCCCTATGCTGCTCTGTTCAAAGTGGAGATTTGCAAGCAGCTCTAGCAATTTCCTGTCCAGCTGCAGCTCAAGTGACTCCCTTGGTTTTTTTCTTTTTTTTTTTTTTTTTTTTTTTTTTTTTAATATTTTGTGTGGATAATTTTAGCCAGTTTCCTCTTTGTGGATTATTAATCTGCTTTCCTTGTAGAACCTACATAGCTGTGTCCCTACTGTTCTGCTGAAGTTAACAGATGGCCTCCCCGCCACTTCCTCTCGTTTCGCTGTGGGTTTGTTGTCAGGCCACTTCTGAAATTAATAGTGTTTTCTGGCCGGCTGCCACAGGCCATTACCACAAAGGGGAAGTAACACATCTGAATAGCAGGAAGCCGGGCAGGGTCACAGCATGAACTGAACCTGTTGAGTGCAATCAGGCCTCTCCCGTTTGGCAAGTGTAGGGCTCCTCTTCCCTCCCCCTTTTTAACACGCCTTGAACAGAGAAAGGGCTGACACCAAATGCCTCAGCTGTTTGCACCGGGCAAATATTTCCGGCTGCAGAGGTTGTGAATGTTAATTGTGACTAGGTGCCCGTTAAGGTAAGGGCATAAAGAGCAGTGAGTGGCTATGGAGCCCGAGGGAGGAGGGCTTTGGCTTTCTTTGCAAACTGCTTTGAAAAGTTAATGCTCAGGAGGGCTTCCTGCTTCCTTCCTGCTGCACCGAATGACTAACACCAAATGGGTACTTCTGCAATTCATCATTTTTCATGACAAGCAAGCACTGAAGACCAGCTTTGCTCAGACGCACACACATACAGCAGAGTCAGGCTGAAAACTGTTTCCAGATTTTTCCTTAAGCAAGGCCTGAACCAGGGCTGTTTCAGACTGTTGGCTAAACTTGAACCAGGACTAGGCAAGGACAACTTTGGTCACAGGCAACCCCAAAACAGAATTGGAGCCAACTCAAAACCTGGTTCAACCTCTGGTTTTGCTTGGGGTGTTCACAGTCACATGCTGGCTCTGAGTTACAAGTGGTTTGGAGGAAAAAGTGGTGAGATCTCTCACCAGCAATGTTCACCGTCCCCACAAGGGCTCCTGAGTAGCTCTGTCCCAACATGGTGTAGGGAATGGTTCATTCTACGTAAGAACTTACCAGCTTTTCTGAGGCTGGGCTGTGCTTGCTCCTGCAGTGTGTGTCCTATTCCCCTGTCCTGCTCATACCACCTCTGCCTCTGCAGCACTTGTTTTAAAGTAATTTGCTTCCTCTCTCCCCTGTCTCATTTCAGCCTTGATGGGATGGGGCAGAGGTCTCAGGCTTCTGGGGGGTTTGGCAACTATTGCAGTTCCTCAGCTGGTGAACTAATTTGTAAAGGAAAGAATTAATCCTTTGTGCCTGTAAGGAGAGGTCTGATGAGTATAGGGGGAACGGGGGAAGAAAATATCCCCCCTTTGCAGCTAACAGAATTCCAACCTGCTTCATATTATAATGTGGTAATGTGAGGTACGGAAATCTTTCAGAAGCTATGGAAATACTAGGAAAGAAAACTCTTCTGCTTAGGAGTGTTCATGGCTTTCTTACATGCCCCATCTCTACCTTAATTACAAAGGATGAAATTGTGTCCCATGGCATCCATGTCCCCTTTTTCTCTGGTAAGGCCAAGGTTTCCTAAAGGAAATGTTTGGGTGCACACTAGATGCTAGCACTTTGCTTTTCACTTTCTGTGCATTAATGACATGTAACTCATTGTGGTGGTTCCCCTTTTTGCATTCCTCTTTTCCACTCACACTCTTTTAAACCACTCAATGGCCACCTTCAAAGTATCTTCTAAGTCTTTCCGTTTTTTGTTGTAGCCATAGTTTTCTCTTTCCCCATAATTATTCTTGTGCTTTTTAGTGCTGTTCTTCCCCTTATGCCTTGTCTTCTTCTGCTGACCTTTTCCTAAGCTCCATAGTTCTGACTTCCCATTCTTTTTCTTACCCTTTCTCTTTTCTCTGTTACTCTCTTGCTGTTTTCCTCATATTTCCTAAATCAACTCTTCCTCCCAGCCTTAAGCCTTCCTGCTTCTCTTTGTTTTCACAGTAAAGAACAGGATGACTCTCATGGTCTTGGTCAGTTATAGTGAGCAATAAGAAAGTTATGAGAGGAAGAAGTAAGAAAATACCACTACTGTCCTCTTTCCACTTCCTAGCAGATGGCCTTATTCCCCATCTCTGTTCCCTGTCTCTGTGTAGATTTGGCTCCATGCGGCTTCCCCGAGTTCTCTCTATAGCGCCCAGGACTCTGCTGCTGCAAACAGGGAAGGCAGGCGTGAGGAAGCAACCTTTCCTTTGGGTCCATCCACTGTCACAGGGCACTGACTCCCCCTTTGAAGAGAGGGAAATGGTGAGGAAAGGGGTGAGACGGAATGTTGGACCAAGGCAGATCTTTTACCAAAACTGAAGCAAGGTTTAATAATCATGTGTATGGAGGACATTTCTTCAGCTTCTCTGAATAGCTTATCCAAAAATTTTTCCCTGTTGAGAAGTGTGATGACACTTTATTCAGAATTCCAGGAAAAAAAATTGCATGTGAACATTCAAAGAAAACTACAGCTGAAGCCCTCTCTCCACACTGCTATAAGTCACTGAAAGCTTTGCCTGAGTGAAGATGGTTGAACAAATTGCTAAGCTCAGTTAAGTGCCCCCCTAGACCTCGGGTGTGTGTGCTCAGCATTGCTCAGTTACCCCACAAACACAAGTATGGGGCCAGACCTCTCCATTGTGTAGTAGTGAATATGAGTGACTCCTGGGACTCCAGTGAAATGCTGCATTCAAGCAAAGTGTCTGAGTTTGCTCCTAACACCTCATAGCCAAAAGGAAATAAGGCCTACCCACTAGTGTACTCTTATGGTGTGTGATGACTTTGGGTTATACAAACTCTGCCTGTTCTTCCACCTGCAGCAGCCAGAAAGGGATAGTGCTGCATCATGCACCTCCTTTCTTCACTGCCAAATTTGAGAGATAAGCATGTGCTGTAACTTAGTAGATAGTACAGACAGAAAGCTGGCATGGGAGCTGCCCTCTTTAGAGTGAACTTCTTGTCTCTGTAAGGAAAGGAAAAAAGCATGTTAGATGCTTTCTGTTGTTTGTTATCATAGGGATCTGCAAGCACTAAGGGAATTTTGAAGTGCTTACAGCCATAACTTTTCCTCATAAGGCAAAGATGAAGGATGTTGACTTACCGCAAACACAAGGAGATGATTATCAGATGGAAAATGGGGGTATGGAGTCTGCTTAGGAAATATTTCTTAATGACAGAAGTTGCATTCAGGACTATATTTGAGAGATGCAACAGAAAGTGTGCCCTGCTGTACTTCACAGCTGCCACCCCCAGGATGCAGGAAGCACAAAAAATGCTGGCACTCTCCCATCCTTAAGCTGTTCCAGAAGTGTAGATACTAGCACATAAAATGATACTACGTGGGAGGTCTGTTTACCATAATGTGGAGACAATTGTGAAGCACTTTCCTCATTTTGCCAGAGATACAAGTGTTTTGCAAAGTCCTGCTACCGAGATCGTCCGCCTTCTCAAATGGGCAATGCCCTTGCTTAACTCCCAGAATTTCATTTTAATGAACTTCTCTGGTTTTCTGTTAAAGCCATGTTCTGGGGCATTACAGAAGTCTGTTTTTTTAACTTTTTTTACGTGCTGACCTCAACTCTGTAGGAAATAAATTCCCATTTGCAAGTAAAGCCATCTGAAAAACATTGCTGGCTGACACTCAGTTTACTTAGGGCAAAATTTCTTTATAGTTAGAAGGTGGCAATTTTTGCTTTTGCTGTGAAATGGTGCCCTACCAATACCAGCCTGGAAGCAGTAGTATTTAGTATTTGTGAAAACGCATTAGTTGTTCAGTTGGTAGACTAGACACTCAAATGATGTAAATCAGTATAGAAATAGAGACTGCCAGTGGAGTCTGCCACAGACTGGTGATCGTAATGCTCTTGAAACCCTTGAAGACATTATCTGCCTCTACACAGACACTATTAAGGACATATGTGGGTTTTTTAGTTTCTTTTTTCCTGCATACAGTAATATTATAGTATTCTGAACTAAATACAGAGCTAGAAAGTCACATTGTCTCAATAACATAAAAAAACCCCAAACAACGAAGATCAGTGAGGCTTCAGTTACTGCTTGATTGATTAGGATTTCCTTTGTTATCAGTGATCTAAACTCAATTTTTTGTGTCAATATTTCTACCAAATTAATTTGTTGGACGGGTTTCTAGGTCAACCTGGCTCTTTGTGAAGAAACATAACACAGTATCTCTCATCTAGGCTGAAATTCAGCCCAGCACTGAGCTGATATTCTATTTAAGCATTAGGAACTGAGTAATACTCAGATTCTGTACAGGATGTTTTTGTTATAAATAAATACAAAATATGTCTGATTTCTTGAATAAAAACGAGGAAGAACAAATTAGAGTTTCACACACAAACTTTACAATCCTTCACTCATGTTTTTTGTTTTAAGTGAAATTTTGCAGGCTACTGTATATGAAGGAAGTATTTTTTATATTTGCAAATTACTGTCAGAGCAGACAGTAGACAGTGCCTGTTATTAATGTGGACCAATTCTTTCTCTTAAAAAAGACTTTTCAGATGTTTACAGCTCTGCTAGACTTTGTTTGGACTTGAATATAAATGCCTCAGGCTGGTCTATAAAGATAAAAAGAAATTAATATCCCTCTGAAAATGTCATCCTAAAAGACTTGCATCTTTTTTTCTGAAGCAAATCCCTTTTTTTTTTTTTTTTTTTTTGTCTGTGTAACAAAATCTGTTACTGTTTCCTTGAACATCCTCAGCATTCTGTGCCTCAGGAAGGAACTTGAAATCTGGCAGGGTGTGTCGAGAATGCAACTGGTGCTTCTTTCCTGAATAGCTCCTTTTGCCCAAGATTTGAGCTGTTGGGAGATGGTGATTTGAACATGCCAAGCCATTGCATCTTTATGAGCAACTTTCTTTATAAGTTAGCAGCAATAAAATTTAGCTGAGCAGCCTCTTGCTATTGAGATGCCAGCCTTATGAGCAGTGGCGGCAGCCCTTGGAGGAGGGAGGGGATTTGTCATGCTGTGTCAGTGAGGCAGAGGATTATGCAGTAAATCTGCCTCAAAATTGGTAAGTTTGATTGCAGAGCTGTACCATTGTATTGAGCAGTACCAATCACAGCTGCCTTAAGTGTCCCTATACCGTGCAGTACAAATACTCTTTTCCATGTTTCCTCTGGACAAAATATTACTGGGGCCAGTCACCTAAGAACAATTTTAGTATTAGGCACAGGAGAAAATATATGTCAAATTATAGAAATCAGGGCACCTTGGTGATGTTGCGGGAAAGGGCAGAGATGAGAAAATGCAGTTGTTTCTGGGGTTCATCAGCAGTTCTGTTTGTGTTGAAGTGTCTCAGGTGGCAGCTAGGTATACAAATTCTTCTGTAAAATTCAAAATCCTTGACATTGCAACCTTAATAATATTCTTCTAATAGCGTTTTTACTTTGTGCCAGCAATATGCATTTCAGCCTCTCTGTTGAGGCCTAAATGAATGACATTCCTATGGCTTTACACAAGAGTTGCAATGACCACATTCAAGCCCCATTTGTTATTACAGTATTAAGGTTTTAAAAGACTGTCAATTATGGTGAAATAAAATTAACAAGTTCCTCATTTTTATATGTTTCAAAATGTATGTAAACTTCCTTTAGCAAAGATTTAATAATCTGGTATGTTTATAGAGTACCTTGGCTAATGAGAGCTGGTTATAGCTATGGAATATTACTGTGATGTCAGTAATCAATATAATGATTATCTGAGGTAAAAAGAAAATTTCCTTTTTCCCTGAGTCCTTCACAGCCAGGTACAGTTATGTAGCTTGACTTAAATGATGTACATGTTGTTATACTCCAGAATTACAGTTCTTACCTTATATTGCTGAGTCTTACTACAGAGAGCTAATCTTTGTCAGTGAAGTTATACCAATGTTTAACTATTGGCAAAATTGGACATTTTCAGGGGCATTACTTTGGTTGTGAAAACACACTATCTGCTGCTGGCTGCAAGATAATTGATAATATCCACTAATTATTGAAGAAGCTAGGAACTTTTGGGCAGGGCATTTCTCACATTACTAGAAATTTCTGAATTAACTAAGGAGCTAAATGCTCTTTTGTTTTGTTTGCTCAGCATAAGGAAGGAAGAAACAATTTTTTGGGAATTGCAGAGCCCTCACATCCTGGGGAATTGGTCTCACAGAGGAGCATCAAACAGGGAATTGGGCAACTGAGTTCTAAGTCATGAGTCCCTTAAGAGGCCATCCCACCCTTTTACTTTTGCGAGCATCACATACAGGAATCATAGTTCATGTTGTTGCTGCACTATAAATGGAGTCCCTGAAATAAAGGTGAAGTAATGCAGTGATGAATCAGGCCCAGGAGCTGTGCGTGTGAGTGCCATTACTTTGGGAGAACAAAGAAAAATAGATTTTCTAATGTATTCCTGTAAATGTGAGTTACTCTTAGTCAAAAAACATAGAAATGAACCTGTATTATTCCAAAGTGAATGTCAGATGATTCTGTTCCTTGTCCTTTCTACCTACAGTGATGATGAGGATTGATTCATTCTCTACAGAAGTTTCTAGCTGATTTTGGGTGTCTGCCTAGAATTTACAATTTTTGTCAGGCAAGTCTTTTAATCTGTTGATAATCACAGACCTGGATAAAGGCAGTGGTTTTGCCTCTTTCGGACTCAGTACTGCAGAGTTTAATAAATGGGTTTTTTTATACAGTGATGGTAAGAAGCAGACACGGGTTATGGCCCAAGGCAAGGAGTGCATGACAAAGCTTGGGCAGTACTGGAATACTTGGTCTATGCATGCAAAAACAAGAATATGATGTGCAAGCTTTTTTTTGTACAGAAAAGAAAAAAGTCACCAGTCATGGTGATCACACTGAGATGGAGCAGTCAGTGAGGGTGCAGTGCACAGTCTGCTGCTAGGCCAGGCAATCAGATGATCAACTGCCTCTGAAAAGGCAGTCTATTCCCTTTCTCTTTCTTCTCTTTTCATTTGTGTGCTCTTGTGTCTTCATTTACTGTCATAAGCACTTGCATGTCTGAGAAGCTCTGCAAAACTTATCAATACTTTTGGTGATCTAGCCCTGATGTAGCACACCATGAGGTCAGAAAAATGTCAGACACGGTGCAGTGCTGGGAATAGGAGTATGCAATTAATGGCAATAGAAGAACAGACAGAACTGAATCTTTTAGCATTAGCTTGAGCTGAGATTGACTTAGCTATAAAATCCAACTATGTCCCCAGTGTCTGGGCATAGAATTAATTGGAAAGACAGGCTGGGGGGAATCTGGGCAAGGAAAGTGCCTCCTGATCTATGCTTCTTTTGGGTTCATGGAAAAAAATCTTTAAGAATTAAAATGGGATGGTACAAGAGGGCATGCCAGACTCACACACTTGATTTTTTTGCTTAAAGAAACAAGCCTTCAAGATCCCCAAAGTGGCTTGTCAACTGTCCAGCACGGTAACATCCAGATGCGAAACTACACGTTCCTTACAGAAAATGGCCAGTTTTTTATTCTGCACCATCATTTTCTCTCTACTTTTTCTTCTCGTTTTGAACAGATCTTTGTGTAACAGCCACAATGTTCTTATAAATCATATTCTAAAACCAAAAGCTGACCTAATTGAAGCAGTATTGTGTGGTATTTTGAAGGACAGTTTTCACTAGTAACCACAAAATTCCATTTTGCAGAGTTAAAACAGAAAAGAGTATGGATAGAGGTATTTGAATTAGGAGGCAGACTTGCATTTTAGTCTGAGAAGTATCTGACTAAAGACCAATTTGTTATATTTACACAGATACAGGATTGCCTAATGCTACAGTTACACTGTTTAGTTTAGTATGTGAAGCATTTAAGCCAGGCAAAAGTTAACTAGTTCTGTTATTGTCACTAGTGCAGCAGAGAAAAGCTATATCTAATCTGAATCTTGAAGAAATATATTCCAGTGTCTGTTGTACCATGGACACTACTTCTGTGCTAAGTTTCAGGGGAAAAAAAAAAAAGTCATGCTTCACTTTGGTGAATTTTACCATTGTTGTGCCACCTATTTGGGATAATTCACATAGACATAATTAACGTAAAAATGCATTTTCATATACTACCTCCGTGTCAGAAGAATGCTTCAAAAGAAATAAACAAATGTTTTATGCCATCGTTAGTCATTACCACTAATGTATTTTACTCTGATATAATTAAAAGAAAATATATGCAAAACTTACCCATCATTAAAGAAAGCTAATACTGATGAACCTGTTTCATATAGCTCATGCATGGAGAACTTTTATATTTCCATGAAGGTAATGGCAACCTGGGCTCCCTAAAAGCCCTGGTAAATGCCAACAAAATAACAGGGAACTAAATAACACTGACTATTGCCCTATTTCTGGAGAGGCTAAAAACTCTCCTTCTGCCTGTAGCTCAGAAGAGAGCTCTAGGATGCTACCTCCTCGGGAGGAAGATGTGGGGCTGGAGATGTCTTTCCCTGTGCACTCAAGTGTCCCACTACAGAGCTGAGGGTTGTTTTTGTTACCCTTGGTCTCGTACGGAACACTTTTTCTTCCCATGGTGGTACCTGTACCAGCTACTCTGGGAGCCTTCAGCTTTGAAGAAGTTCCACAAGAGGATTCTTCTGATAGCTCAGCTTGGAAGCAGAAAGCTGTTTCCACTTTACTTGGCTTAATTCATTTGGCAATCGTAGCACCATTAAATGCATCTTGTCCTGAGAATTGAACTATGAGGTAATTCCACTGCTGTGCTAATTGCCATCATGTTTCCAAACATATCCCTTGCCTGTGTCAGCCGAAGTATTTTCCAAAAGTGAGGGAGGTGCCAGGGTGCTGTAGCAGAGCCCAGCAGGACCTGGCATGGGAAGTATCTGGCCTCAACATTTCTGCTCTTCCACTCCCATATAGGGACTTAAAATCCACTGGCAGCAGCAGGCAAAGACCTACTCTCAGCAATGGGGGAGAACAAAGTGCTGACAATTCTTTTGGAGATGTCAGCTTTGATACTAGAGAAGGGGTAGCGACATATTCGTTGTCCTTGATGACAGTGAGTGGCATTAATTTTGGAGTGACTCCATTTGGTGGAATGACGGCTGCCCTGCTCTGTGATGAATTTCCAGGCAAAATCTGTGATTTTATTTTAAGTGTTTGAAGATTTTCAGTGTTTGGGCTCTAATTCCTTAAAACACTGGAATCTCTCCCTGATCTCTACTATGTGCAAGTAGCAGAGGTACAAAATGCAGTATCGTGACATATCCAGGGCATTGCATGGACACCACTGTCTTCTGAGCATGTTTCCTCCATGTATGTGTGAATCCAATCTTTTTTATCCTTCCTGCCACTCAGCAAGTCTCATTTGTCTCCAGGACTCTTAAGTCTAGAGCAGAAACCTCTCAATTTCTAATTAATTTTTGCACTCAGGCTTTTGGAGGAGAGAGAGAAGATGTTTAAGAAATAACTTATTCAATTTAGTAAATCAAATAGCTTTGGTAAACAGGGTGACCCAAATACAATGTGACATAAAAATTAAGTTATTTTACTTTGTCTCACTGAATAAAGGGGCTAAAAATTAATTACAAATGAAAGAAAGACAATAAATCCCTTATTGCTGTGTTTTCACCTTTTGAAAGAACTACCCTAGCCTTCCCTTTATGTCTTTCATTCAGCTAGTTTCCAGAGCAAAAGCAGTCAATTCTGCATTATCTCAGTAGGACAGTTTTAATATTAACACTATCTGCCCTGATCTCTCTTTGTCCAGTTAACATTTCCGTGACCTAGAGTTCAACCCCTTTTACAAAGTAATCTCGGGCTTTGATGGCAGTAATTCTACCTTCACCCCATCAGGTTCTGAATATACAACCTCCAGGCCCAAAGGAGAAGATTAGCAGACTTTACCCTAATTACTTGTTATTGGGTAGTTGTTAAAAAAGATTTTGGCTCCAGAAAATGAGGCTGTAGCCAGACAGAAGTTAGCCTGGGGTTCAAAAGTCTAGCAATCTTTGGCTCCACAGGCCTATAAAAGCAAAGTGTTGGCTGAATGCAAACAGCCTGCATGGTGAGAGCCCCCCTCAGAGTGGGTGATAGCAAGTCATTCCTCACGGGAGGCAGCGGAGGTCGCTGGCCTGTTAATGGATAGCTCAATTTGATTCTTCTGTCGGTGGGAGTGCCAGGCTTTTCGATGGATGGCTGCAATGTGCAGACCTTCCTGCGTACATTCTGTTCTTGGGTTTTTTTAAAGGATGAGCTGTGTTTGATGGAAAAGTACCCCTGGTGCAGTAGGTATCTGCAGCTTACTTACCTGCCTCTTCTCCAGGTACTCCTTTTAGGTTGGTGTAATGAACACCTATCAACAATTAATGATGATTGTTGCATAGAGGGAAGGATTTAGGTGCCTTTAGTGAAGTGAGAAGCAGTCAGTCAACTCCTCACCTTCAAGCATTAAATATCGTGAGAGGTCAAAAGGTTTTGGGAAGAATGCTAAGTTTGGAATATTTTTAATTAATCTCATCCTTTGAAATTCTTTCAAGTCAATCTTCAAACAAATCAGGTCTTAAATCAACACCCTTTAAAAGCACATTCACCTCTGGTACATGCCTTCATGCAAGCTCTACTGGGTATTACAGAAAGCAGTTAATTTAATTTTGAGTCATTAAAAACCTCCATTTATTTTTGTGTTCATTCACTACAGGATATATTAATATTCCTTTTCCCTGAAAACCCAAATTCCTTATCCTATGTAAAGTTAGTTTGTTTGTATCTGAACATGTTTACTATCGGAATTTACAAATGTCTTAAATATATGTGTTATGAGGAAGAGTTTGGAATATCAATGTTTTGATTAACCTAAAACATGCCTTCATCTTTCTTTGTTTTCTATAATCTATTTTTATGAAATGCCTGTCTCTTGGAGAGTTACTGATTGGGGGATATTTTCATCATCCTGTAAATAGAAGCTGCAGTTGACATACAAATAACTGTATTCTGTCACTGGATTTTAAGGCTCTTTTGGAAAGTTTTACTTGCACAACAAGATTCAGCAGCTGATGAAATACTACAACAGACTACATAAACTAGCAAGATCAAACTTGACCCAAACATTTAAAAGACACTAAATGCCATTAGAAGGTAGTGGCTGATTTGTTTTCCATCCTGGCTGTCATTTCCAGATCTGTACACTTTCTGTGTTATTTTTGTGACCAGTACACATGGGATTCAAAAGACTCTCTGCTAACAAAGACCTTTGATCCCTGGATTAACTCTTCTAACACTGTCCTTAAGCAACTAGGAAAATAAAATTATTACCTCATTATCTATTTTGAGAGAATACTTTAACTGGCCTCTATGAGAAGGGCTGGAGGGGCCACCGGAGTCTTCCGGGTGAGAGCTGATGGTGATGGGTGGCACCTATCAGTGTGAATAGTTCAAATTCCAGCTGTAAGCCTGGAAGAAAAATCCTTCTGTTGGGAGCTTTGGCCTCTGCCCTGGCTTCTCAAGGGTGGTGACTGCTACAAGAGCAGATGCCCCAAGGGTGTTCTCTGACCCAGACTAAGTGGTCCAAGACGGCTTCTGTCTATGTTGCTCAGGAGTACCTACTCTCTTTAGGGCAGCCTGACCAGATTTGGTGTAGTATTTGGCCCAGGTCTCCTCTGGTCCCATATTGCCCTGAGAGCTAATTATTAAGCATTTGTGATTTACTAATTCAAAGCATGTATTTATTGCCGCTTGTGCTAAGCCACGAGAGTGTGTAGGACATTTGAGGACATGAGACCTATTGGAGTAACATCAGACAACTGCCATGGGCTGAGAGAGTTAAACTTGCTGCAGTCCAAGTCCATTTTGTCTGTTTGGAGTGGAGCCTGGAGCAAACTATTCTGTTAACTGCGTCCAGGCTTCCTCTCCTAGGAAACTAGTAATTTTGCTTCAGAACGGAGCCTGGGAGTGAGTGAGCATATATACAGCATGAATGATGAGAGGATGAGATGCTGGCATTAAACATGGAGCTGAGGTAAGTGACTGTGGAGACGTCAGTTGATCTTTGATAGGAACCTGTTTCCATTGTGGCAAGGGTATTACTTTATGCTTGAAAATAGCCCACATTCAGTACTTGATGCCAATGTCTCCTTAGTTTAAACTCAGTACTCAGTTTTCAGCAGTGAGCCACTCAGCAAGGGACTTTATTGGAAGCTTAGCTGCATGTCCATTTCACTTTGAATATGGTTATTGCACAGGTGCAGCTACATCTGTTGGCCTAATCTGGAATGAAGATACTAATGAAATTATAGTTTGAATGTACTTTGAAGGTCTGCATTTTTGCCATTTTGAGCTGTTTCAGCTCTAAATATGCACCATATCCTGTTCTGTGAGAAGCAGAACAAAGAAGTCCAGCTTCCTATGGATTTTCATCTGACCTGCCCATGATAATCACAGTTTCTCTCAAAAGTCTATAAGACTTCCCCAATCATGTCTGCTACACATCCTCACTTTAATCCTAACTTACTCCCAGTTGCTCCATTTCCCTATTTTTTCTTTACCTCATTTCACCCCGATGTCCCTTAACTACACAGTGCTGCAGATCCTATGGCCAATCTGCATGCTGATCAGAAAGCAGACACATACAAAGTGATTGTCCAGCCAGAAGGTCTTGTGGTACTCATATTAAAACTTTTCTCTAGTTCTCTTTTCTCTAATTTGCTCTAGTTGCTTTCCTCTGCCCACCTGTTGGCTTTCAGAAGACTTGTAGGAATTCATTTCCCACTGGAAATTCCTCCTTTTTGCCTGATGTGACTGAACTGTTGTCAGATTTAAAAGCTGCTAGAGTGGGAGGCAAATGACAGGCAAACTGAAATACAAACGGAAAGACAGCATGACTAGAGAAGTTCAGGTTCCTCAGGAAAAGAGACTAAAGAGAAGGTGGTAGTGAGATCACCTTGGAGTTCTGCTTATTATCTAGTTATCTAGTTATCTGCACTTAGCACATTTAACACAAGTGCCAAGCAGGGCAAAGCTGTTCCTCAAAACTGCAGTGTCTAGGAGACACCAATACCATGACATCACCAGTACTAATAGGCACAGTTGAAACAATTAAACCAAGAGGCTTTTTGTGTATGTAACAATGAAGTGTTACACATTATTTACCACTTTAGCTCCACTTGCACCTTAAATACTTAAGTCAGCTGAGGTGAGTTAACTGATGATAATGCATATAAAACAAAGCCATTTATATGCATGTGGTGATGGTCGGGTGTCAGTTACATGCCTCTGAAGTCCAAAATCTGATGCAGTATATATCCAGAGTAACAGCCTCCAGAGACTGTGTTAGCACTTTTGATGAGTGCTTCCTCTGTGGACAAAGCCAGCAATTCATGCTTATTTTTGACTTTGAACATTTCACCTAATACATATGACTGGACCAAAGTCAATATGCCACAGAGGATTTTGATCCTAAAGGGGCAACAAAGTTTGTCTGAAGAGATTAATTTAAAATCATGATAGAAAACCCTGCTGGTAGAAAAAGCTGCTAATGTCAGTACGTTCTTACGTCTTTAACTGAAATTTTTTTGGTGGCTAGAGTTATATACCTGTGCTTTTTTATAGAGGTCTCATTTGGACAAATGTCCATGCAGGTCTCATCTGAGACCAGTGGTAGCTGTTCTATCACCTAAGTTCCTTGGAAGACTTCTAATGCTCCTTAAACTCTGGTAGCATAAAGCCTCTCAGAAAAGCAGTGCTGGCCACTTTCTTTTGAAAACCTAGAGACTGAGAAGTCCAGCTTTTATGTAATGGCTTATATGTCTTCCCTAGAAGATCTGGAGCCCTTCTCAGCATTAGAGATTTCAAACCGAACTCAAAAGAAGACCGATCTGTTCTGTCAGTGATGTCAGCAAAGGACCAGGACTGTAATGGCTTCGAAACAGTCAGTTTGCAGAGCTCCCTTATAAGGGACAGGCTGACTACTAGGACCATGGAGTCACTCCTTCTCCTTCTCGCCAATCTTTACTTCTTTACTTCATAGTTCAGCATGACACATAGAAGTGTCTCCTCAGCTCCAGGCTAATCAATACTGTGTTTATCCATGTAATCTCACTTTGCAGGGGCAATATCGCTCTAATCTATGCAGGCAAAAGGCAGAACCACTAGGCAGTAACAGAAAAGATTTGTTCCTTCTCTAGGGATACCATGTAAGAAAAAAGTGCATATTCACCCTGTCCACAGGTGAGAATCTGGGGATTTGAACCTCCAGGGTATTGCAAGACCTTTCCCTGAAGATGTTCAGGCACAAGCCAAAGAAAAAGTGATTTCAAACACAGCTCTAATCTTGGTGTTTCTTACTGATTAACTTTAAATGAGTGACTCTATAAGTGGGCTGTTTAGATTCTCTGTCAGAAGCGTGTAACTCCAGCATCTGGTCCTGGACATTTGGGCACCTTGCAGACTCATGTCCCTAAAAGCAGTGTGAATATAACTTTATCCTGTATTTCTAATAGGTGCTTGGGCCTGAACAGAGGACATAAGCCAGAATTTGAGAAGCTACAGAGAGTATCTCACTGGAAAAAATTACTGGTGATTTACAATGGGCAATTAGGCAAAGCAGATAACTTAAAAACATAGACCATTCATTCTATAAAACAACACATTGCCACAGACAAGTCAAATCATTGATAAAGATCTGAAACACACAGTGCATCAGAGGTTTCCTTCTTTAAGCTCTCTTGTGTATTTGCCTCTCTCCTTCCTTACTCAGTCCCTTGTACAACAGAAACAGAATGCCTTTTATTGTAGGATAGCACAAGCCTTTATTCAGAGAGCCAAAATTAACGGGCTTGAGTGCCAAGAGTCCTTCTGTAGGCACATCTCTTCTATGTCGTAAGAAGTATTGATGGCTTTTTGTTTGTCATTTCAGCTGCACAGGCTAGAACTGTGTGTGGCTTCACTGTGTCTTTTCTATTCCAGGCATGAATCCCATTGGCATCTTACATGCAGGAATGCCTGGTAGCCTCAGCTGAAGTTTTCTAGGTGAAAGTGAAGGTTTATTCTGTGGCTGGAATGCTACTCCAGGCCTTGGGAGATCTTCCTTGCAATCTCTCCACAATATTTCTATACTTTTTTTTCACTATGTCATATAAGTCATACAACTTTTTTTTTTTTTTTAGTTAATCTGTGTGTAAAACAAAGGCAACAGCTCTTCACACAACACTAGGAACATTTGCACGTGACATATAGGTCAGCAAAAGAGAAGACTGTTAATGAACGTAAACTATACAAAAATTACTGCTGGTATCTGAATCCTTCCAACAACCTGTGAGAGTTCTTGCTTTTACAAGCAAACCACACAGATGTCTAGCAACACTATAGATCTGAACAGAGACATTGGCAATGCCAAGAACGATTTATTGAAGAAACATCTTCATCACTATAGTTTCTACCTTTGTAAAGGTTTTTTAGTATTCACAGAAGTTATTCATAGTTTTGACTGTTAGCAGGAATAAGTTAAGAATATGAATTAGTTTGTTTGTCTCCTTTGGGAATACCTGTGCATCAGTCAATGCAATGAGTTACATTTATGAAGGTAAATATGGGGTAAAGGAGAAGGGAACGAGAAAAGAATTTGTTTCATCTCTTCAGTGCAATTCATACTGTGTGGTGCTGCAGCAAGTGAAAATATTCTGGCAAAGATTACATTCATCCTACCTCTGGCTCACAGTCTGATTGCTAATCTGTTCTTGGACTTGCTGTAGCCAGTCATCAGCCTCAAGGCCTGGTAAAAAAACTACAGCTAGGCCCATAATTCACCTGTCTACTAATGAAAATCACCCCAGGAGATTTTAAATGAAGTGAGGACTGACATCAGTGTATGTAAGACTTCAGCAGAGAAGTGCAAACCTCTGCTACCTCAGGTGGCCACATTATATTCTCTTTTTTACAAACTGTTTAACCTCTACTGCAAAAGCATGACTCCACACTTGCAGGAAAAAAGCTGTTTCAGGTCATAACATTCTGATAGTTACAAAATTTTTCCTAATTTCCAGGCTATTTTCACCCATGGCCAATTTATACTTGGCCTTAAGTATACCTACATCTTCCAGCTTTACTACTTTTCTCTCTTTCCTCTGTTTAACCCCTGAGGTGCAGCAAGCATATAATCTCACAGTTCTTGTTTTGTTCAACAAGTTAAGTGCTTTCAGTTTTGTGCCATTACTTTGTTCACTATATTTATTTCATCTTGTATTCATCTTTCTTGAGAACAAGCAATCAGTACAATATACACAGGAGGTTTCACAAGTACAATGACATTAATGTATTTTTATCTCTCCTGGAAAAAAAAGATTTGTGGGGATTGTGCTTGCTTTCTTCACAGTCAGATCACATTGATGGATCATAATCATCCTGTGAGAAACTGATGCTCTCAGTTATTTCTCTCTATCATTTATTTCCAAGTAGTGTGTTTAAGAAAAAAAAAAATCTCATCAGTAATTGAAAAGCTTAACAATAATAATAATGTTGCATTTCATGTGATTTCTAATACTGTAGCCCGCAAAGTTGTCCAGTTCTTCCTTTAAAATACCCTGTTCCCTTATTGCAATGACAAATACTTTCAAATAAGAATTGTCTCCAGCTCTCAATAGCTCATTTCTATTTCTCTGCTGAATTCTCTGATGACAGTATTGAACAAGATAGGCCCTAAATGATCTTTTAGAAATTCCTTTCCTAGTCTTCCTTTAGCCAGAAGTTCCCTTTTCAACACTATCCGTTATCTCTTTGCTGAATTAATAATTTCCCAGTGACAGTCCTCCAACGATTTACCCAACTTTTATTCATCCTGAAAGACAGTTATCAAGAAAGACATCTGGATAGATTGGCGTGGTAAACACATTACTTGATTTCTTCATTTTCCCCCACATTTCTTACTAATATTTCTTCAAAAAGCTATTTAGATACTATTACTGATTCAATGAAAAGTTTTGGTATTTGGTTCTAGAGAAAAGTGGATTATCTAGTAGTAGGAATCTGTTTTTAAATCCCTAAGCTGGGAGGCAGTGCAAAGAGTAAGGCAAGCCTTTTCCCCGCTTTGGTTTTCCCAACATCCGCTCTTTTTGGGTGACTTTATTTTACAATCTATGTAAATGTCACCTTTAGAAAAATATTTCTTTCAAAAAGAAAGACATTACTCTCTTCAGGTGTAATAATTAATCTAAAGATCAGAATATGATACCGTGTTTGTTTTTGGATCTGATCCACTGTGTCTTAGTGACACTTATTTTAGGTACTTATCATCAAGAATTTATGGGGTGTTTTCTTCAAGAGCCCTGATGGCATTGAATAAATGAGATATTTGTCTAGATATTGGTGCTAGCATAAGCACTCATAATGCATTCTACTGCATTACTCAATGGGGCTATGAATTACAGGAAACAAACCTCCAGTCTCTGGATGGCTCCAACAATAGTTGTAAAATCCATCCCTAGTGGAGCTTCATACATAACTAAGCAATGATCTGCTAATTGACCTTTAGGGATCATTTTAGTTCCCACTGAAATTAATGGAAAGGTCCCATCTATTTTGGTGAGAGCGGGGTCATGCCCTGAGTGAGAAAGGTTAGATCAGAAATATTCACGGGAATGAATAGCAATTAAAACTGACTAAAAAAAAATATATATAAGAAATGCTCATGCTAAAAGTGTAACCCACCTTGCTTTAGAGGTATTGTGTTTGATCAAAGTGATCTCATCATCTGGAGAGAAATTGGTTTAACTAAAGAAAGCTTCTAATTTCCCTGTTTAGCAATTACTAAAGTGGATGTTTTGAGAATCAAATGAGCAAAAACATATCAAATATTATCCACTGTCTGAATATTGTGTGTAAGCATGGACGATGATTCTTTCTTCACCGTCACACTAAGACCTTGAGCTGCTACAGTTTGAATTAAAGAGCCAAATGTCTATGACAAGAGTCTGCAATACATTTAACTTCTGGGTTTTGTCACAAAGAGGGATTTGTACCACTCATTCACCAAAAAGTTAAACAATCTAATCAGAAGTTTGTAGAACTGCCCAGTTTGCATAAGCCCACAGAAATTTAAAATACACATTACGTATGTGGAAAGGAGCAGGAAGTAGAATATCCTTTAAAAGCCAGCTGTGTGTTTACCGCCCAGCTTATAATGAGGCTGTTTGTTTTTAACTTGGATGTTACTTGTAATCTCAGCTATTCAGGTAATATTGTATACATGTGATATAACCATTAAGATAAATGCGATGTTTTATGTCTTCGGTGTTTCTATGCTTAGACACATCCCTATTTGTGGTTATTCTTTTCTTCCTGAGAAATAATTGAGATAAAGAACCATAATAAGCCAGCTACTATGAAGTTCGGAAAGGCATCAAGATCAGGGACCGGTTGTTCTGTCCAGGTGAACAGATGAGGAGCAGAGGCAAGTGTGTGACAATCAATAGGAAGTAAAAATGTTTAATTTCAGATGAGCCAAATGACGAAGACAAAAATAAAGATTGTTTTACTTTGTTTATACTCTGTATAAACTGCAAAAGCAATTTATCCCATGTGGGAGATCTCATCTGGTTTTGGCATTCATACAAGAGCCTGCATGCCAATGAAGTCCCACACTACATATCCTTGAAGGACATATTCCTTTGGGGAGACTTTGTGTCTTTATCAGGAGTGTTTACCCGCAGTGTTTAACTCCTGACTCAGAGAGCTTGTTTTACAACTTTGTGAGAACATATGGGGAGTGCCTGGGTGCGGGATTGCCCTTCTGTCAAGAAAACAATCAAATCAAAATTTATAGCAAGGAGTGTTCAACACAGGTATCCTGTGTTAATGAATATCCTGTATGGACTGCAGGCTAGTTACGTTCTCAGCTTGTTATTTCCTAAGGTGCTGTAGTACAGTGTGTGCATGTGTTTATTTTGCATTTCTACAAACAGAAAGTGGAAGTCCAACCTAGTTGACCTAGTTTGATAGGTAGTTCACTAGTGCAGTAAGTCTAGCCATTAATTTTTTTCCACAGAGATATGCATATCTGCTTGACCAAACTCCACCTGTCCACCTGCTGCTGGTTACAATTGGTCACAGGTCAGGCTGGCAGGTTTTGAAGTAATGCTGCTATTTCTGGGACTGCTTGGACTTTCGATGGACCAACTGAAAGAAACAACGTAAAGGGCTGTAAATGGTCCCAGTGGTGTTCATGACAGGTACTCCTGGTGCAGACCTTTCTGTGCATCCTAACAATTCTCACGAAAATTGTGGCATCAAACATCCACACACTGCAAGGGGGAAGAGTGGCTGGGTAATCTGGATTCAATGAAAACTTGCTCATTTGTCTTACCACAAAGCTATATCCAATTTCTTGGGTCAGAAGGTATGCTGAAGTGTAGGGAGCTGCATGCTGTGTTGTTACACAGCTTCCTGGGGAGATGCTTGCTGAACAAATGGCTGTCAGGCTTTCCAGGTTAGGCTCTGCCAGATGGGACACTTGGCCTTTTCAGTGGACCAGCATGTCCATGGGCGCTTGAACAGGATGAATGGTTTCAGTGGCACAAAACCAGAAGCAGAGCCACAGGGCTCAAGGTCCTTCTTCCCACCATGTGAAGAAGGAAGAATTGAAGATATAAGAGGAAGGAAGAAAGCAGCCACTGCTTTTCTGGTTTGCTCCAGGAAGACGACAGTGCACCACCCACCAAGTAGCCCCACCATCTGACCCTTGGACACAGACAGCAGGGATATGGCTTTAGCTCATAACATACCTGATGTGGCAAGGACTCCTGAAGAATGTTCCACTCAAAATCAGACAGAATTTGAAGAATTTAGATAAATCTTTCCAAATGCTGGGTGGAAACCTAGGCTGAAATCTGTGGTGGTTCAGCTCTCCCAGGTTCAGGACAGTGGTGTCTATCGGGAGGGTGGTACATGTATGCAGCTGGGGAGTAGCTGTGTCAGCCATCTGTGTTTTACTCCCTGGAACAAATGTGTCATGGCCCCATTTTCACCTTTAACTAAAAGAACATTTTAAGGTTTTGGATTTTTGACTGATATTTTCATGTGTTTTAAAACTTATACTTGGTATTATTGTGTCAATTGTATTATTTGGGTAAGAAGCTTAACACAATGTCAAAAAGCTGAATGCATTTGTTGAGTCTATTTTTAATCTTTAAACATGAAATCTAAATATGTTTCTAGACAGTCAGAAAGGTGATCATCTCTGTTCTCTCCTTCTAAGGTAATGTGCTTTCCTAATAATGTTATTTATAGCTAGAGGCTGTTGAAGTGTAGCACAGACAGTCTGCCTACATATCATGTAAAACTGCCTTCTGGAGTAATTATACGTTTTTCTTAAACAATGTGGCAACAGAGAGATGGCTGAGTAATATGTAAGTGCTTGCTTGTCTGCTTACTTGCTTGTCCCTAAAGCTCAGTTCAGCTCCAGATGTACTGTATCTGAAGTATCTCGCCATGTTGTGCTGTGCTCTTTTTTTACAAATTTTTGCTAAATGGTTCTAATTCACAGCTTAAAGCTGCAAGTCTCCTCTGGTAAGGTAAGCTGAAAAGCAGCCCCACTCTTTTGAGACATTAAAGACGTTGTAAAAAGTCCAGAAGTGTGCCACACAGATGGCTGGAAAGTAATGCAGAGCACCACTATGTGTCTTACAGCTCAATACTCATGTCCCAAACAGTTGTGTTTGGGACATGAGTATTGATCCCCAAATCAAATACTCTGTGTTTCACTTGAGGTATTCCTGGATGCCTTTTGGAAATGATTATTCATCTCCTTCCAGAAAAAGAAAGATTAAATAGATGAGCATTTGAGTTTAAAAAGGAGCTGGGGCTTATGGAAGCAGTTAAAATATCATATGTGGTGAAGGGAAGAAAAATGTGGAACCATAATTCACTACTTGCAGCAATTTGGAAATGAGAGCATACCCAAATAAGTGAATGGGTTTAAAACACACACAAAAAAGGAATTGTTTTCACACAACACATTTGTGCATAGTGGAACTCATTGTCACAGGACATTCTGGAAGCCAAAATCTTACATATATTAAAAAAGGGATCAGACAAATTCTTACAAGAACACCCTTGCCTACTAGATGGAACCTCTGGCTCAAGAAGTCCATGAACTGAGTGTCATAAGCAGGCTGGATACTTTGGGAATGATCACTGAATAAATTGCATGTGATTCTGCTATTCCTTAAACAACTTTTGCTATGCATTATCAAGATTGGTAAATTGAGCTCGATCAAATTTTGATCAACCAAAGTACATCAGTTCTTATACTGTGATATTCTGCTATTTGTCTGTCAAAGAAACAACTTCACCTAGATAATGTTTTTATAGCTAGCAAATAAAATGTAGAAAAATGGCAGACTGAAAACTGAAAGACGTGGAGGCTCAACATAAAATAACTTATGACAAACTGGGAAATAATTGTCATTCAAACTGATACCATGATGAATTGTTCCTAAAAATGGTTAGATAAAGGGATATTAGAAAAGTCAGCAGGAAAGTTAAAATATGAACTTTGATCTAGAGTATGCCAGTAAACCAAGACTACAGTGTACAATCATGCCTAAGCAAATCTCTAACTTAATACTGCTAACTTAATACTGCTAATAATTTTATTCAAGGGGAAATAAAGATGAAAGAGAATCCTAAACCCAGCAAAACTGGCCAGGGGAAGAAAGAAATAAGAGAAGGCCCATTTCCAGCAACTGGAGGAGAAAAGGATGAATAATTTGAGATAAATTTAAAAAAGCTAGCAAGATTAAAAAAAAAAAACAACAAAAAGGCAAGAATAAAGCCCAAGAATACTTGTCTTTCTTGTTCTCGCTCTGTGTTCTTTATGCTTGGTACCTTTGCTCAAAATTATTAATGGTGATTGGTTTCAAAGTTGTTTTTCAGATTGCTGTAATCACAATTCAGAGACGAAATACCAAAGGAACAATGAAAAAGAAATGAAGCAATAGTACAATGAAAGCCGATCTATGCGTTAAGGTATTGAGTATGCTCTGAGTGACTTTCTTGAGTAGCCACAGTCAAGTCTATAGTGTATTTGCCCTTCAGTACCCTGTGTGTGTGGTCTGTTTGTACTTCTTGAGGCAGGACCACCAGTCAGCCTAAGCAGACTGTCACTTTAGCAGTGACATGGTGGCATAGCTGTAAACCAGGTGGTGCTAACAGAAAGCAAGACTGCACAGGAATCAAAAACACATCAAGTAATTTTTATTATAGGAAAACAGGAAACATCTGAAAGAGTCTGTCAGGCTTCCAAAAGGTGGCAATGGCTTTGTTTGCAAAGACATTGCTAAAACATTACAGTAATTTTTACTATATAAGGCAAAATAGATTAATAGATATAGGAAAGATTATATTTTTTTCTCCATAGGAAGAAGAATTACTCAAAGAGATTGAAATTGAGATGTTACCAGAAGCAAGCTGAAAAAAAGTAAAATAATAAAGCTCTTGTGCCAGAAAGACTTCTTGCTGTCTCGAGGCAAAGAAACACGTTTAAATACTTTAACCGTCCTTTCAAGAGAGGGATGTTTCATCACTCTCCAGAAGTTAATCTTTCTTTTACCGTGTGATTTGCTTCTATGGAATAGCCAGGAAACTATTGACTAGAGTAACTATCCTATCCAGGGCAAGTTAGGTTGTTCACGTCATGTAGATCACAGTTAAAGCACAGGATAAATTACAATTTAATTATAACTATTAAATATGAAGTCACACATGACTATTTGGGCGACTTGCCAGAAAGAATTTTAAAAGAAAGCCAAGAACTTCATAATCCTGTGTTTCTAAGAGGTTTTCTATGGAGTCCAAGTGAAAAAAAAATACATTAAAGGTTTGTCTAGACAGCACAGGTACATGAGCTAGCTCTGAGTGTGACTTATCTGGGGATCCTGGCAGCAGCACAACTCTTAGCACTGTGTAGTGCCCCCGAGTCAGGGCTAACCAGCCCAAGGGGAGTATTGCACGACCATAACAGCAATGATACTTCCATTTTGGTAAGTGTGTTTAGCCCACTCTGGACATCTCTGACACTGCAAACAAATCAATGACCCTCTGAGGTTAGAAATTAAATAGGTTTAAATAGTGCGAAGAATTGTTTAGATAATCTCTATTAAAAGACTTCAGGTAGAAAATATCTCCAAGATATATAAAGACAAAGTCTCTAAAAGTTGAAAAAGGTATTATTATAGGGCATTTTTAGCTGAATATGCTCTTGTTACAAATATCTATCTCATTTTTTTCAGAGGAAGACATATGTTGAAGTCTATGCAAAGGAAATTAATCAATGGCATGGGATAGACTGGGGTTTTTTGGTGCACTTAGAAGATACTTCTGAAGCCTTGCTAATTACAGATTGAGCCTTAGGGATTTTTTCAGACCAGGATGAAGTAAGGGCATTTTTCCCAACTAAGTTAGCTCAAGCTACCTATCATAATTTAATAGAAAATTACTATCACTTTTGCTACACTCAGTGTAGACACTCAGTGTCTCCTGCTCAGCTCTAGTCATTTGGGCAGATAGTAAGAAAAGTTTGATTTTTAATTCAAACCTTACTGATGTTCCAGTGCTGATCATTTGCTGGACTTGCAGTTCATCAAGTTGTTCAGATTATTCTGAGGTAGAGTCAGGCTGGTGTGGCAATCATGGAGTACAGCTGTATAAATGGATAAATGGGCTCTGTATTTGAAACAAGTATTGCTTTTATAGGAGGTACCAAGAGAGTTGAAGGAAGGAAGGAATGGCTGTACCAGGTTAACTAGCTGAAAAAGTAAAGAGAAAAACAGTAGCTGTGTAGTAGTCTTGAGGAGTCTGAGATACTGGTCAAAATGGAGTTTGGGCCATTTGTTCCTGTGTTTCCACCTTGGAAGAACTGAAAATGTTGAAAGCAAAATTGTACCTGGAGTAGGTGATGAGGCTCAGTTTTTGGTAACTAAAATTAAGTCACGCTGCTCTGTTCATGACCAGTATGCATGGGTATATGTGAGGAGAGTGTGTGCATTTTACCTCAGTGTGACTCATCTTTTACAGCTGTGACTATGTCTGTTAAATTGTTCCTCCAGATTTCCCAAATGAATATAAACCTTCATAGGTTTAAAATTAAAGGGCTAACACAACTTGTTAGAGCTGAGGTGGTTAACATCAATCTGTGGCAACAGAGAAAATTCAGTAGACTGCTCCAAAAGGATTACAGAAAAACTGACCTAATAAAAAAGAGTGGGGAAAGCAGTTATTTGGGAAAAGTAAAAGGATGGGAGGTCAGTGTTTCTAAATGAAGAGTAAGTGAGATATTACAAGGCTGTTGGGAGTCATATCAGAGAGAAATAAGGAAGAAAAGTTATCCTGTTAAGATAATTTCTTTAAACAAAGTTTTAAAAAATATGTACTATAAATATAGTGTTCTGTGGAGAAAAGGAACTAGTACCTGACTACAATTCTCAATAGAAAATGAAAAAATCTACGAATAAAAAAACATAATTGGAGAAAAAAGCCACCCTAGGTCAGGCTTGCTGACATATCATCACAAAACATTCTGTAACCTTCTAGACCACAATAACAAATAAAGTGTAAGTAGCTGTATGAGGGAAGTCAAGTCCCAAATATGTCTGGGACATTGTTAATGTCCCATATATTAGCAAGTTATGGTAACACATTAACTTGTAGTTTAACAAGCTATCATGACATACTTCCATGAGCCAGTACCAAAACCAATTTCTGGTTTTGTGCTGAACCAATAGCCACAAACCCAGTACAAACGTTCCAGTTGATAGCTTAAGGATATTTGTTGCAAAGACACATAGCTGGGGAAATGGCAGGTGTTACTTTTCACTATGTGTCATCATTTGGAGCTTGTCTGATCCTAGTTTCCTGGCACCTCAGGTCTTGGAATTGCTACAACAAAATATTTGTCCTCAGAAATCACTACACTGATTATTTCTCATCACATCCTACAGCAGAGAAGAAAAAGGGAATCTCAGGTTTTGCTTCTCTTTTTGTTTCCATGGACACAGTTTTCTAATTCTGTAAGGCGTCAAGATCTGCTGCCTTCATTAACTTCAGTCTTGGAACGAACTTCCCTATCAGCTTTACAAGTCATTGAAATAATTTGGAAAAAAAAAGAAATAGAAAAGAAAACAAACACAAGACTGGAAATAAATCACATACTACAATTCCAAGTAAACAGGAAGTTGTAGGTTGAGATAGTGTAGAAAATATAATTTAATAAATTGTCTTAGAGGGAATTTTATGAGGATATAACATGGCAATTTAATATAAAAGCTCTCTTCCTATGGTTTTTGTGGAATGGTTTTAGGTGTGGGTTTTTGTTTGTTTGTTTGTTTGTTTGTTTTACTTTGTAGCCCAACTTGTTGCATATACTCTTGTGTACCTTGCTTGTCAGCAGTCTATGGCCATAAGATAGCTGTGTTTAGTAAAAAAAAAAAAAAGAAAAGGATGTTCAGGCATTTTCATCTGGAATGCTTTCCTACCTGATAACTTGTTAAAGTAACTTTTAGCAATTTCACATTATTTTATTGCTTCTAAGGGTTACTACTTCATACGTGCAGAAGCTATTTTTCCTCATTATAGATTAAACCTGTGGCTGGACTGACATTTAAGAAAGCAAACTTTTAGTGTCCATTTGTACAATGAGATGTTGACTAGCTTTGGGTCTGCAGCAGCCACAGAAAGATCTGGCAGGGCTAAGGAAAGGATTTGTTCATTGAATGGCAGGGCCATGTGAACACAATAGGGTCAGGCTCCATCTGCACCATTTGCTGCAGAATTTCCTTCCTTCCCCGCACTGTGCATCTGCTGGGAGCTGCTGTTTGCCAGCTGCCAGTTCCCACTGTCCCCCTTCTGCCAAAAACTAGCTGAGGTAGGTGAAATGTATTGGAAAACTTAGCTCTGGGAAAGAACAGGCTCTGGGCAGCGAGCCAGAAATAACAGGGATCAGGGAGAGGTGAATGAAAAGGTGTGTGATTTGGTGTGCAACAGAGAGTTCAAGCTCACTTTTACAAGGGGTGTCTTGGCTGAGAAAAGAGGACAGGAAACGGAAGGATTTAGAGATGGGAACAAATAGTATTTAGAACAATGAAACATATTAAGTGCATTTTGAATTTTACAAATAAATTGACAATATATTTCTGTCCAGTGCTACAGTTCAGTTACAAGAGTAAACGCTAGACAGGGTTTGAAAAAATTTTATGCTGCATTGCCACTGCTACTTGTTTGGCTGCTGGGAGATTTCTACAGAAGGAAACTCCAAACCAAATCCCTAAACAGACACATTGGCTACAAATCTTGTGGCTAGCGAGTGTGCTAATCATTGTTGGTTTTTTTACTGTTAACTTTATAAACAGATGATTAAATCTAAAATTTAAATGTCTTTTGAGACTAGAAAATATTTCTGAAAATAGAAATTCTGAAAACAGATTTCTGCCTGTTCTTTGTGCTTCTTAAAGTAGACTTTATCAAACTTCCAGAAGTAAAAAAATAGGAGGATCTGTTGACTCCCTCAAAGGCAGGGAGACCCTGCAGACAGATCTCGACAAATTGGAGGACTGGGCAGTCACCAACCATATGAAGTTCAACATGGGAAAGTGCCGGATTCTGCACCTGGGATGGGGCAACCCCAAATATATGGACAGACTGGGGAATGAGATGTTGAAAAGCAGTGCCACAGGAAGGGACCTGGGGGTCCTGGTTGATGGCAAGTGGAATCTGAGTCAGCAGTGCCCTGGCAGCCAGGAGGGCCAACTGTGTCCGGGGGCGGGGGGCATCAGGCAAAGCATCGCCAGCTGGTGGAGGGAGGGGATTGTCCCACTCTGCTCTGCACTGGTGCAGCCTTACCTGGAATATGGTGGCAAATGCAACATAGGAAAGATATTAAGCTGTTAGATACTGTCCAAAGAAGGGCATTGAAGATGGTGAAGAGCCTTTAGGGGAAGGCATATGAGGAGTGGCTGAGGTCACTTGATTTGTTCAGGCTGGAGGAGACTGAGGGGAGACCTCATTACAGTCTTCAGCTTCCTTGTGAGGGGAAGAAGAGGGGCAGACACTGATCTCTTCTCTGTGGTGACCAGTGATAGAACCCAAAGGAATGGCCTCAAGTCGTGTCAGGGGAGGTTTAGGTGAGATATTAAAAAGAAGTTCTTTACCCAGAGGATGGTTGGGCACTGGAACAGGCTCCCCAGGAAAGTAGTCACAGCACCAAGCCTGACAGAGTTCAAGAAGCATTTGGATGATACTCTCAGGCACATGGTGTGACTCTTGGGGATGGTCCTGTGCAGGGCCAAGAACTGGACTCAATGATCCTCGTGGGTTCCTTCCAACTCAGCATATTCTGTGATTATGTGAAGTATTTGTTTTTGACTAAAGAACTAGAAGCAGTGACCCAAAGGTTAATATTTTTGCAAGTGGCATTACAGTGTCTGAGAGACGTAGAGCAAAACTATCTCTTCAATTAAAATTGTTATGTCTTCCCATTAAAATGTGCACTACAAATTAGCATCAATCCAGCACAGAAAAATTCACTTAATGGGAGATTTGTCTTGTTCCACAGAGGCTTACTCTCTTTCTCATTGCATTCCAGATACCCAAAGATTTATTGATGTTCCTCAAAGGACCTGCTCCTTTTTGGGCATTCCTTACTCACAGCCTGGTCTAGTTGTCAAAACCACCTACACTTATGGAGCGGGAATTGGAGTCCAGTGCTAATAAATATATCCAATGCATCTAAACTTAAAACTCAGAAGTTTTGCACTGCAAAAGGACAGCATCAGTACCTCTCTAACCTTTAGAAAATGTAACATATTTTTATTCTATCTTTGTGCCATCTCCAGAACCAGCAGATGTTGAGCTGCTCCTGGGCAGGAGAGTAAGAACCAGTCATAACATGTGCAGCAGCTCCTTACGCTCATGCCTCCACCCTGGAGGACCTGAGCTGCTGCTGACAGCTGCACTCTATATTTTGCAATCCCCTCTTCCCTGAATCATCTTGCAAACCCCAGCAGAGGCCACAACCACAATTTGAGCAAAATTAATACACACAGAAGCGTCAAACAGATATTTAGAAGTCTTGTTTTGGGACCTACTGGTCTGTAGAGGTTAAAATGAAAATGCACGCATATTTAATGTTCTTAAAAGTACAGGCTGTATTTCTACTTGGAATTTTTGTATGTGCGTGCATATATATGCGAATGTATACAGTTTTGTTAATGTACATGAATATTAAACTTACAGCATCCAATTCATAAAATAGGGTGTCTTAAGTTTAAAAACCACAAAAAAGTAATTGAAGTGTTGCTTAGAAGAGGCCTTGGTGGTCAATGTGTAGTGCTTCCCATATAAAATGGTTGAGTGTTGCCACCACCACATCAGGACAGCCATGACTGTTTAACCAACTCCTGAAAATCTGCAGGATTGAAGAACCCACATTCCTGTGGGCAGCCTTTCTCTAGTACTCCACTACTCTTCTTGTGGAGAAGATTTTCCCTGAAATTCAGTCTCAGCTTGTGTCCATTGCCTGTGATATTTCCAGGGAAAACAATCAGACATGAAGTAGAACTTGCAAAACCTTTTGTGCTTCAGGTTGATGGGAATTTGTACTTTAACACAAGTAACACTACTGAGCCAGGTACTAAATCTTGCCTAAGCATGAGTTTGTATGTACAAATCAGGCATCAGACTTCCTACCATCTGCTCCACAAATGACTGAAATAATTGTAGATGCTCTAATTGTGTATGTGCTACTCGAACCACCTGGGATTTTTAAAAAACAGGCTTGAAAGTGTGAAAATGCGATATCTGTTTCCTTTAAAATCATAATTGTTCCTGACATGAGTTTATTGTGCCAAATGCAGCAGGAAGTAAATGTCAATAAAGGGGTTTTAACTGGACGAAGACACTGTTGAGGTATACAAACATTTATTAGATGTAGTCATAGTAACTAGAACAATGTATCACACAGACTTAACATGCAATCTTTATAAATGTAGCAAGTATTCCACCACACCGAAAGCAGAAACTTTTAACTATTCAAGGTTCTGAACTGGCTATGCAAAATTGATGTCAAATACCTTACTGGCAATAAACCTTTAAAATTCAAACAAGAGTTAAAACTTGTTGCAGGATTACTTAAATTTAAGAATTAATTGAAGTTTACACTTCGGAGAGTGGGAACTATCTCATTCTTCATCAGAAAATGATAACCTGAGTTAAAACATCACAAGCAAGTTATGAAAATAATTCCATGACAAAATTATCTTGGACTTATAAGTTTTTTCTTCCTTCAAGCCAGAAATTTCTCTCTGTTGGCAACAATAGTCTGACTTAAATTTTTTAGTTCACTGATTGGTGCATTCATATTTCAATTGACATCAACACTTGCTGTGAAAATTGCCTGCAGATGCAGAGCTGTGTATTTGTCCCTGAACTTACACCAACAGACTGTACAAATATTTCCATGTTGAAGAATTTCTCCTATGTGATAAATAACAGCAGCGTTCTAGTGACAGGGCTTTAATTAAGTCTACCTTCTCTGATCAGCAGAACCTGTCCTTCCTGACAGGAGAATCTTCTGTCATCTGCTTTTGCCTCCGGTCAGCATTAGGATAATGAAAGTCACAAAACCAGTCAAAGCAAATGAAAAGTAAAAGGTAAACTACTTTCAGAATGTTTATAATAATTTTTCCCTTAGGAACAAGAAAACCCCTCTGGATTCTCACTGAATTTTATTTTGCCCAGTTTCACATTTGAATGCTGACCTGTTACTACTAGGTCCTTAAGAAATCCAATTGACAGATTTGTCACTAATCACAATAATCACTAATCACAGAAAAACAATAGCCCAATCATATTGTCCTAAAGGAAAAATCTCCTCCATCCCAATTACACTCACTCATTTTTGCATGACCTTATGCATATACTAGAAACAGAGACCCATAGAATCATAGAATCATGAAATGTTAAGGGGTTGGAATGGACCTTAAAGGTCATTTAGTTCTCATCCTGCCTGCTACAAGCAGGGACACCTTGCCCTAGACCAGGTGGCTCAAGGCCTTATCCAACCTGGCCTTGAGCACTGCCAGGGTTGGGACATCCACAGCCTCCCTGGGTGACCTGTTCCAGTGTCTCACTACCCTAACAGTAAAGAATTTTTTCCTATATCTAACTTAAATTTCCCCTCTTTCAAATCATACCCATTATTCCTTGCCCTATCACTGCAGTTCCAGATGAAGAGTCCCTCTCTGGCTTCCCTGTAGGCCCCCTTAGATAATGAAAGGTTGCAATGAGCTCTCCATGCAACCTTCTCTTCTCCAGCTGAACAGCCCAAACTTCCTCAGCCTGTGCTTGTAGGAGAGGTGCTCCAGTCCTCTTACCAACTTTGTGGCCCTCCTCTGGATTTGCTCCAATAGTTCCATACCCTTCTTATGCTGTGGACACCAGAACAGCATACTGTACTGCAGGTGGGAGTGTACCTGCCCTCATGAGGAAGAGGGAAGCTTATGGTTGCACAGAAGCATTTCAGGTCATAACAGTAGTCTTTCCCAACTAATTCAGGAAAGAATCTAGTCCTTCCAAGTCATGGTAAAGTACTAGCATCAATTAGAGTGTAGCACCTCCCATGTCTGCTATGATCTACTAATCTACAGTGCAGGAACTAACTGCTCCTAAGGGAGTTCTTCTGTGATGAACATCACTTGGCATGTTGGTCAGTATGATGCTCACTAACTGACTCTTGAGCTGCTTCAGAAAAAACTGCCTTCTATAAAATGACTTTTTTTTTCACTCAGGTCCCTTTTGTAACTCCTACATGACAGCCTAACCTGCACTGGGACTCACCTAGGCCCAGAAAAAGGAGGTGTAAGATTTTAAGAGCAAACCTTAAAGGAAATGTATCACTATTGTTTTCTTTGCCCTGGAAGAAAAATGAGGACAAGCATTGAATGCTTATGAAAGTGCAAAATCAGAAAATAAGATTTAGACCCAGAAAGAGTGCAGAAAGCTTCCTAATTATTACAAAAAGAAGATAAATTACTACATTTTTGATAGCAATTACTGTGAATGGAGGTTTGAATAACTTGTTTCAACAGGCCCTTATAATGATGCCTCAGCTAACACTGGTTGGCTCCTATAACACTGCGACAAATAAGAATTGCTTAACAACTTCATTAGGGTAAGAAGTGCCCATTCTCCTGCAAAATGAAGGTAAGATATAAGCAGGCCAATCTGTGGTTAGTGTCACTGTGTGTATTTGCACCAGATAGTACAAATAATTACAGGTAAAAATTAAACCACCAAGTTACAGCTATTGTCAAAAAGTGGCAAATATTTTTGATAAATCATTTCAAATGAAAAGTAAAGTAAAAAATTGTAAGTAAATGTTTTGTTGACATGACGTCAACATGACTTCATAAACTTGAAATGATGAATAGACTCCAGGCTACGAGGTTTCTGATGTTTACTCTGAATGTTTGAAAAGCTGTGTGTGGTTCAGGCCTGCTTCAAGACAGACACATGTACATGCCATCCTGTAAATGCTGTGGCTATCTATATATGCACAGATAGATATTAGATAGATATATTTGTATATCTGGGCAGATACATAGGTCACTGTACACATTTATAATATTAAAGGATTACAGTAGCTGTATTACTCAAATGTATTGCAGATCTAAATGGGAAATTATCATTGAAACAAGAGAAACATAGTATGTAAGTCATCTGTTGAAACGTGTTACAGGAGTATACTTTCTCCTACACTACACTTAAAAAAACACCTAAACCCTTAAGTGCACAACTTCTTTCAGATCCAGATAATGCAGAATGACATCCTTATTGTTCATTGCAACTCTTATCCAATCAGCAGCTGCAGTAATGGAGACGATATATGTTTCGCAATATCACAATGGGCATAACAAGCAAAATCCTTTCCATGTTCTTCATTCTACCAAAAGCCCAGTGTCTTTGACTTTTTGCTTTGAACAATCATTCTCCACAAGCCAAACATGAAGGACTTGGGCTATGCTTTCACTCACCTTCATTTTACATCCTTTGCAGTGTACAGTGGTGAATCAGATTGTATGGCTCTATGGAGTGGGTTGAATCATTCAGGAATTTACTCCATGTCATTCTGATTACCTAAAGAAAATTTGTATGTGTTCGGGCACTATCTTGTTATAAAAGAAAATAATAGTCCCAAAAGGAAGATATATTTATGACTGGACAAAAAGCAGTGGTTTGTGCAAGTGTGATTCACTCTCTGCATAGTTATTCATATATTGGACAATATGTGCATAGAAATGTAATACTAATCAAATAGAGCAGAATCTGCTCCATCTTTTCTATTGATAGAGTATAACATGATACACATAGGAAATCTTACACTGAGTTTCCTTTTATGTTAATTTAGGAAAAAATGAAAAACTTGAAATAATGTTTTATAAACTGGCACAATTTTGTGTATTTTTAGCTTGATCTGGAAGCAAGACAGATGTATTTCTAATTTCTTGCAGTACTTAGATTTTATGACAACCTATTCAGGTTTAATCAAATTCACCCAAGCCCACAATACCTTTGCAAAACAAAGAGCCAAATTCAGTGGTTACCCTATGATTGGTTAGAGTGTAGGCAGATGTTGATTAAACCCCAAATTGCCATCCTGTAGTCAGGAGGTTAAGTGACCTGGGTGAACACTGAAGTTTAAGTTACAGGACAAAGCCCTTGGATTTTGAACTCTGATGGTATTTTGGGACCCACAGAGCTGCCCCAAGAAAGAGCCTTGGCAGAGGCAGCCCTACATCTGCTTTCTTCTCCAGGCACCGGGACCATCCAGCTTTGCAGATACATCCCCAACAATGCTCTAAATGCACCTCCTAGAAAGCACAGGTGCACAGATGTTTTCATGTTTCAATGAACCTTTTCAGGGTCTAGAGCAGAAAAAGGAGCTGAGGAGAGTGGTGAGGTTTCAGCTGTGGCAGAGTAGGAGAGACTGATATCCCAGCTTCCCAGTTCCTAGGTGAGAGCCTGTGGGATGAAGGATCTTCATTGCGCATTCCTGTGCAGAGACAAAGTGTAATTTTTCCCCAGTTCTTGTCCTGGTTCCCAGTTTAGTGCGCTCACCGAGAGTCTCCAAATCACGTACTGCTCACGTGCTCCCTGCTCTCCATCCTCCTGCTGTGGTCTGGAGAGGGGAATTGGAAGCACAAAAGGCAAAGATCATGGTTTGAGATAAGTAGAACTTACTGGAAACAGCAATGAAATAAGAAAACAAACAGTAACACCAATAATAATAATGACAGAGGGTACAAGAGGCAAATGATTCACACAAAAACTCCCTGGCAATACCTGACCACTCCCTCTGCCACGCTACACTGACCTGGAAGAGAGCTCCTCCATCCCCAGAAATGATGTAAGGTGTTATAGAATAATCTCTGGATTCTAGACATGCCCCCTCCTGGCTAGTGCAAACAATGAACTCTGTCCTGGCTGGAACCAGGACAGCTCTTTAAAAGAAAGCTGTAGGAGAAAAAATGTGGGCTCCAGATCCTAAGGGGCTGGAGGTACTTGTTATTAGCTCTGAAGTGGGATCTCAACTTTTGAAAAGGAAATGAGTTGAGACAGTTTTCTGTGCGGTTTCTCATTGGTTGTATTTATGTCACTGCCTAATCAAAGTTGGGATTCCTCTTAATGAATGTCAGCTGCTTAGGAAAGGTAAATACCCAAGTCTGGGTTTGGGATTTCCCTCTGGGAATAAGGCATGTAAAACATAGCACAGGCATTGCAATACCTGACCTAATGCGCCTTGGTACATTACGAATTACATCCTCTAGGTATTTAGCTAAGGTTCTCTGCAAATACTATATAAATACGAATATAAAACATTTAGCTTCAGTCCCCCCTTCCCCTTTTCTTTAGTTAACTTGTAAGTGGGCATGAGTCCTCACATAAAAGATGTGATACAAAAATAATGATCCAATTCTTCTTACCTGAATTAGAAAAATCTTTGTAATTCTTAGAGTTACACTGCTATGTCTGTGGAACAAAAATGATACATATGACTTTTGTACCCAACTATGAGGACACAGTGGAGTTCACATTTCAGTGAACTGTTCAGAGATGGCCATAGTCTGGTACCTTTGTCGATGTCTCTTTGCAAGTTAAGTGGTGAAATATCTGCTGAAATCAGTTTGCCTTTGTGGAAATCTTTGTAAACCACGTGAACATGTGGCAGAATCAACATCAGTCAACAACTAACAGAAGTAGAACTAGCCCCCAAAATACTGTGTTTATCCCTTAACCCGTGAAAGATATTTGCTCTTCACCAGCTGAAAGTTGAGATTTTTCAAGCAAACCATTCGTTATCCTTGCTCCAATACAGCAGGTGTGTAACAGATACATCGGAGCTGTGAGCACAAGGGGAGAACAATGCAAAAACTATTAGATAATAATTCTTATTGTTACAAGAATAATATAGTTGTTGTGAGTGCTATAAGCCATTAATCTTAGTAGCAAAGCACTGAAAGATGAAATCCATCTTTGTTTTCCTTTCCTAAGGCACTAAAAGAAATGAACTCAGAGCTCTACAGACCCCACAGAGACAAACCACATTTTCATTTCCTCTGTCTTCTTTAGAGATAACGAAGGGTCCCTGCAGGCTGCTCCTTCTTGTCTAGTTAAGGCTAATGACTTGTGCTTGATGATATTAAAACCTGCTTCTCCCACTGTTTTGTCTCCTTTGATGGGTAACTGACAGGCCACCAGAGCATGGGGGATAAAGACCCCCCCTGCTGTCTTCCTCACCTGTACATCTCAAAGATAAATTCTGACAGCTGGATACTAGTGAGCAAAACTGCAGCTGTGCCACCTGATCTTGGTGCTCTCTTCTTCTCCACTGTCAAGTGAGGGGAAGAACTGAGCTTGTGGGAACAGCTGCAGGCAAGTGGGACAAGGCCCTTGAGGTTAGAAAGGCAGCTGGAAGAAAGACAGGGCACCAGGAGATCAGTGCCCACTACAGAGGGATAAACAGGATAGTCATTTGCCTTTGTGCTGGTTTCAGTCCCTTTTAAGAAATGTGAGAAAAGAACTTGATTCCTCCAGTGACTTCAATTGATGTTAAAATTTTATCAGAGGGGACCAGGCAGATGTCTCCAAGAACTGTTAAAAGTATGTTCTCCCAGCATCTCTTTTTCCTAGAGCAGGGATGAGAAAAGAGCAATCATTCACAAGAACCTTTGTTGGATAAAATTTTCTTTCATCTCGATCCTTAAAGATTATCATGTCACAGGCATCTCTGTTACCTAGCAACTATGATAAAGCCAAGAAAAAGGCCTAAATATCAATTCCTTAGGAGTAATATAAACACTAATACACTGAGTTTTAAAGGCTTAGGGAGTCTATCTTTTATTACTAATGAAACTGCCATGCTTTTCCTAACATAATAAGGAAATTGTCTTTTTAATGAACTCTGCCACTATTGATCCATGTCTATTTTTGAAGCAGACTTTGTGCACTTCAAATGTTTTGTTGTCACACTGCAAGTCTTTCAAGTTAGCCACTGAACATCAAAATTACTTTGGTGACATCTGGAGTGTTGAAAGTACACAAGATAATTCCTTATCTAGAGGTGCCTGAAAAAAAACCCCTTGTCTTTGAACAATCTCAGATCCTATGATAACTTACAAACCTGATCTGTAACTTGCATTTTGCCTCCAACCTTCCTCCTTCTGTAAAGGACAGCACTGTTCTGTGATACTGCAGAAGAGAAGGGGTGTCACAGGTCTTTTTCACTGTTTTCATTCACAAAGGTATTCAGCACAGTTAACAAAGTTTGTATTCTAGCTGCTCCAAGAGTAACCACATATGGGAAAGGACTGCTCATTAAAATGGTGATAGGAGTCAAGTCTCTACCGGACTCTAGAAAAAATGCGGTCCCTTAGGGACTGCAAAAAACCCAGCAGAACTTGTAGCAGGCTTCACAGTAATAAATAAAAAGTTCTCACAGGCCAAGCACGACCTTCTGATTCAGTTAGCTTTCAGGCAGAACTTATGAGTAACAGTTTTCCACAGATGCAACTAAACCCAGAATTTGGCACAGGACTCTTCTGTAATTTTATTCATAGAATGCTCCATAGGTTGGAAAAGATCCTTTAGACCATGAAGCCCAACCATTAACCTAACACTGTCAAGTCCACCACTAAACCCTGTCCCTAAGCACCATATCTACGCAATTTTTTAAAGACCTCCAGGGATGGTGACTCAATCACTTCCTTGGACAGCCTGTTCAAGTGCTTGACAGTGAAGAAATTTTTCTTAATTTCCAATTTGAACCTGCCCTGGTGTATCCTGAGGTCTTTTTCTCTTGTCCTGTCATTTATAAACATGAAGTAAGTTGCTAGTGCACTCTTGATCTAGAGAGGCGCTTGTTCTCAGTTTGGATGGTAACTCCATTAACAGTCTTGTTTTGCTTGATTGGATTAGTCCATTGGTCTCATGGAACACTCATTCAGGGTCAGGCCAAGATGATTAAGAACTGATACCATGGTATGTCAGGGCTTAGTTCTTGCATTTGCAAAATGTTCTGTGGGAGCACTTCCACAAAGGGGATTTCCACTGGTAGTGCATGATGTATCTGTATGAAAATTAACTTTGCTATCCCCATAGCCTGCTTCCCAACAGATCTCAAATCAGGGGAGGTAGCAGGAATGTCCCAAGGACTACGTTGATCACTTTTATCTTCAGCTTAATGCAATGTTGTGACAGTCACTTCTAATATTCTCCCTGCAATTCATCTCAGCCCCACCAAGATAACGCAGATTCCTCACCCCAGTCTTGATATTGGATCCCTCTTGCCCATTTCATAGATAGAGTTCAAAATGTTCCAGCAGCATGCTGTTGGAGGGTGAGGAAAATTGCAAGGCCTAGGTCTAAATCTTCTGCCTTTCTCTCCAATAGACTCTCTTTCTGCCCAATCATACCAAAGTTGGTACAAACATTTAAGTGTTGATTCCCCACGTTGTCCTTGACAGGTTAACTGAATTTGTCACAGAGCATCTGTATTAAAATAATGAGCTTTAGTCGTCTCTTGTCTCTGTGGTTCATCTCTGAGTGTGCCATAAGTAATGATTTCTTGTTTGATCAGGTGTTACAATGGTACAGAGTTACTTAACTCTATTGACTTCCTCATGAGATCCATCTGGCCTATTCCAAATGTTTCCGTCTCAGTTGCCTTCATACATAGATATGCAGAATTTTATGGGGTTTAGATCACTACCTTGTAATAGCATTTCATGCTGTTTTCTTGCTTTCTTTATACTCTGTGGCATTAGTTGTATTTGGTGGTTGTTTGTTGTTTTGGTTTTGGTTTTTTTTTTGAGATGTATCCTTTTCCTAGACTTGCTGCCAGCCTTTTATTTACCTTTAGTTCTCAATTCTTTGTTGAAAATTCACTCTTTCCCTTTCTAGTTTCCTTTTCTAACTTCTCAGTGTGTTAGTTCTCAATGTTCCATAGTGCAGCTAACAGCCAGCACAACCTCTCCTCTCTTCTGTATTTTTTTTACTAATATCATTCCAATTACTGAATTCATTCCATAAGGCTTTCAAATTGTGGTTTATTGCCTTTAGCCACTCCTTATCCCACTTAGGAACTTGCTGTCCATTTTCCATGAAACCCTTTTGTAACAGATATCATTTAGGAGGGGTAATCGGTCATCATTCTAAGCCAAGGATCTTGCTGACTATGCCAATTGATTCTGTCACCCAATACTATGAGGACAGGCAGATTTTTTGGTGCTCCTTGGTAGAACAATTACGCAAAAAGTTGTTAGAATTAAAACTTTAACCTGGACCCTCTGTGGATTGTGTCCTTTTACAAAACTAATATTGGAGATCCTCTGAAAATCAGATAATTTAAAAAAATTAGCCATAATTTGAGCTCAAAGTGCACATAAAAGACTCACTCAGAGGAAGCAGCCTGTGGTGAAGGCACTACTAGCCAGGGGATAGCAGGCTTGGCATCCAGCAGCAGCAGCTCTGGCTTAAGTCAGCTGGACAGGTGAGGTAAGGTGGCAGTGACCAGTGCATGCCTAGAACTCCATGGGTCATGTTCCTTCAGGCTTCTTCTAGACAAATCACATTCCTAATTCTCAATGTTTAAGAATTTTGTCAATCCAAGAGTGAAATTTTGGTTTTCCTCTGAACATGGACTGCCACTTGTCATCAAGGGAATTTGGGGCAGAACAATGTCATGGCTGCCCAGATGGGGCACAACACCGAGCACAGCAGCTCTGGGCATATCTCCTTCTCACTGAGGTGTTCTCAGTTCAGACACAGCCCAAAAAACATAGATAATCAATAAAATGTTTGGATACAAGTAGATTTTTTAAGTCCTTTTGAAATTAAGCACTATTTGCAACAACTTATTTCATTGTCATCTTCTTATTCTTGATTTTGTTTGTATCTTCTTATTTAATTATTTGGGACCTAAGGGAAAAAAACTGATCTAATAGAACTTGCATGGAAAGGGAAAAACAGTTCTCCACAAACCACTAAGTACCTTACCTATACAACTCTCTTCTGTTATTTGTTTGATCAGCACGTTTGGTTTACCTGAAAATTTATCTTGGAAATTTGAGCTTTAACTAGTTTTGAACTTCTCTGTGAAAACAAAGAAAGCAGGACTTGGTGGTTGGGGATAATTATTTCAGGTAATTATTCTAAGCATTTTTCAAGGGAACATCTTCTGGGAGTTGAAGTTAAGTCCTCCTACATTTTTGAAATTACTGTCTCACTTTGTGAAGGGAGGGCGGGTTTCCTGCAGAATATAGCTCAGGGTAGAATCCACACTTTTTTCCCCACATGTATGTAGGAAGTTATGAATCAGCAAGCATAAATCCAGAATGCCTTCTTAAGGTTGGCTGTTTCTCATCCTTATGAGTCAGTAACACCTTTTCCATCCAGTTTGACTGTCTCTCCACTTAGTCTTTTGGAAAATAAAAATAATATTAAAAAAAAAAGGAATTCATACAATTTAATTCAAAACCCCCACAGTACTCCCACACAAAGATTGTCCTTGCCAATTTTGATGTACAATCACACAAGATAAAACTCTGAATAAGACAAAGACTTGCGTACTGTTTTTATAATGGACTTGCTGGCTATTTTGGCTAAGTCTGGTATTGCTATAAAAGTTGCATGTAGGCTTTCTCCTGCAGTATGCTTGTGTCATTCCTCTAGTTCAACAATGAGACCTTTGTCTATTCTCAGATTTGGAAACTGTAACAGAGGAGGGGGGCTCAAGCAGGATACAGAGCAAGAAGGCTTGAGTAAATGGCAAAAGTGGTAAAGACACTACTCCTGAGTTCCAGATGTACTGCCATCGCAGAGGTAAGTCACATCTACACAGAACTGTTTACAGTACGAGTCAATGATGTGAAAGTCTGCTGGGCCATGATGAGATAAAGCATTTGCACTGCCCATTGCAAACCTGCTCAGCATCCCTTCAGATGCCGTTATCTCATAGTGCTGGATGCAAATGGAAGTGGATTATTTATGTGACTGGAGAAATACATGCACAATATTCTGCTACACAGAGGGTGTGGTCAAGAGAAAAATTTTTCACAAGTTAAGAGGGACAGATAAAATGGGGTGGACCACCCAATATGAGGGTTAGGATGCTCTGGAGTAAGGGGAGCTGCTGTAAATGTTTTGTTATTTTGAATGGGAAGAGAAAAAAATACAGAACCCCGAGGCTCAAATGGCCATGAGTTAAGGGAAATCCAGAGGGCAAGACCCAGCTGTACAGGGGGTTCCTAAGTTCAAGAACCGATGCAGCAGCCCCATAGTGTGGAATAGGAAGATTCATCAGGTCAGTGAGTGGCTCCAAGGCTGCTATAATTGGAAAAACTTGGGGGTTTTGACCATGGAATGATCAAAACTGTTCTACGGACACCTGAAGGGATGTACTTATCTCAGAAGGGAAAATGAGTTCTAACACAAGAGCTAATGGAGCTTGTTGACAGAGTTTGGAAGGGGGAAAGGGACAACACCAGACTCACCAGTCACGAGCGACGGGATGGTGTGCCAAAACTTGAGGAAATACAGGATAATGGGATCCTCATTCTCTCATGAGGTGTTTATGCAATGTACCACACCTGAAATGTTTCTACAACAATGCATGCAGCATGAAGGACAAATAAGAGGAGCTTAAAGCTTTGTCCCAGTCCCAGACATTTGACATCATTGGCATAAGTGAAACCTGGTGGGGTAAGGCCTGTGACTGGAGTTCCCTGTTGGATTGTTCCAGGCTCTTCAGGAGGAATGGGCAGGGCAGAAGAGGCACAGGGATGGCACTGTGTGTAATAGAAGGGTTAGAATGTATGGAGCTCACAGCTGGAAATGGCACAGTTGAGAGCCTCTGGGTAAGAATCAAGGTGCAAACAAATAATGGGGATGTCATTGTGGGAGTCTGTTATAGACCTTCTAGCCAGGACGATGACACCGATGGGTTATCCTTACAGGAACTAAGAGATGCTTCCAAGACAACTGCCCTTGTCCTTATGGGGGACTTCAACTTGCCAGAAGTTAACTGGGAGCATCACACAGCTGGTACAATCCAGTACAAAAAAAACCTGGATGGCAACTTTATGGAATAGGTCCTAAGGGAACTGACTCGGAATGATGATCTCCTTGATCTGCTGCTTGTCAACAGAGTGGACCTTGTGAGTGAAGATTGGTGGCTGTCTTGGCCACAAGGACCATTAGATGATTGAGTTTAAAATCTCTGCTGACAGGAGGAAAAGTGCCAGTGAAAACCAACTCTGGACATGAGGAGAACAGACTTCAGTCTGCTCAGGGAATTAGTAAGTGAAGTCCCCTGGGAAAAAGTTTTGCAGATGCTGGATCCATCAGTGCAAGTTACTTTTTAAACATCACCTCCTAAAGGCACAGGAGCAGGCAATTCACAAGTGTTGGAAATCAAGCAGGTGAGGCAGAAGGCCAGCTTGGCTGAGTAGGGATATCCTCTTGAAAAAAAAGGAAATAAAGGAAGGTGAATGCACAGTGAAAGCAAGATCAAGTGACATGGGAAGAATTCAGAGATACTGCTTTCTGCTGTAGGGAGAAAATTTTTGCAGCCAGAGCTCAGTTGGAATTGAAGCTGGTCAGAAATTTGGGGGCCAATAAGATTTTTTTCAAACATATTAATGGCATTAGGCAGTATAGAAATATCATTGGCCTGTTACAGGATGAGGATGGTCACCTCGCAAACAAGAACAGAGACAAGAGATGTTTAGTGCTTTCTTTGCCTCTGTCTTCAACACAGATGATGGAACAAGGGGGTCTCAGTGTCCTGAGGTTAGCACCATGACTGCAAAAATGATCAACTCTCACTTGACCCTGAAATTGCATGGGATGTGCTGCTCCATCTGAATCCCTACAAATCTATGGGGCCTGATGGGATTCACCCCAGAATCCTCAAAGAGCTAGCTGATGTCATAACGAAACCTCTCTCGAGGATTGTTGAGAGGTCATGGGAATCCAGAGAGATCCTAGCTGACTGGAAGCTGGCAAACATCCCAATTTTAAGGAAGAACAAGAAGGAGGATCCTGGAAACTGCAGGCCTGTCTGTCTCACTTCAGTCCCTGGTAAATTTATGGAGAAGATTATTCTAGGAGGTATTGGAAAACACCTGAAAGACAACACAGTCACTGGTAACAGCCAGTATGGCTTCATGAGAGAAAAGTCCTGCTTATCAAACTTGATTTCCTTTTATGACAAGATAACCCATCTAGTTGATCTAGGGAAGCCAGTTGATGTAACCATTTTGGATTTCAGTAAAGCTTGTCTCTCACAGGATCCTTCCGGACAAAATGTCCAGCTCACAGCTGGATAAACACATCATGTGATTGGTGAGCAACTGGCTTATGTATTGAGCACAAAGGGTCATAGTGAATGGGATAATAGCAGACCGGAGACCTGTCACTAGTGGGGTTCCACAGGGCTCCATCTTAGGCCCTGTGCTCTTCAACATCTTCATAGATGACTCTTTCAGTCTTAGTTTTAGACTCAGTCTTAGACAGTTTCAGTCTTAGACAGTTTCAGTCTTAGACAGCTCCTGTCATTCACCCCATAACTGTTAGCAGTAAGGATTTACTTACATCCCCTTAGAGGGAAAAGACCTGTTGTATGTACGAGGTAATTAAGACTGAGTTAATGAAGTGTGGGTATTACTCTTTCTTTCGTGAACTGGTAAATTCACTTTGGAACAAATGTGCTTTGTCTGACTAGTAAAAGATCAGAATGTCCTGCTAGCTGTCATGGGAAATAAAATGATGTCCTGTGATAATTAGCATGGATCTCACAGTTCTCTTCTAGAGGATATAAAATATACATATAATACTCATAGATATGCTAGCCTGTACCCTATAATAAAACAACTAAACAGTCTTCCTCCCTTAGAAAAATAGTATTAAAAAATGGCTGCAGTCACTGTCAAGAACAATTTCTCAGTGAGTCTTTCATCACCATAAAAAATGAGTTTAGCTTACCAAGAAAATGTTTTGTTTCATGCTATAACAAGAATTCAGTAAATCAGCAAGGAAATTGAATCATCTCACTTGACTGTAATAAACAGCCAATTTATACTGAAATTATAACCAAGTACAGCAATCAAGTACCTTGAGAAACTAGAAGTGTTGCTTAAGCTGAGCCACTGAAACTGTTAAGTCCAGAATGAAAAATGGATTTGATTTAACCAAAAGCAAATACCAGTGACCACAACAAAAATTTTCCTAGCCACAGTGTGGTAATACACTGGGTGATGACCTAGGAAAAACACACCCATAAGCAACTCACAGGAGCTGAACATAAGCTCTACTGTATTATAACCAGTGCTTCTGTAATTGGATGATACCTAAATCAACAGGTGTTATCCAAGTCATGTTAAGCTCTTAGGGATCAAAGTTGACCAAAGAGCAAAAAAGCAATCCCCACACAGAATGCAAGAGGATAAAGACATATAAGAGCACAGTGTCATGAACCTACTGTTGCTCTTTAAAGCACCCATTCTTCACACCTGTAGCCTAAGCACTAAATGAAAAAAATAAAAGGAAAAAAGACAACAACAAAACCCCAAACAAACCAACCAAAAAACCAAAACAAAAGACAAAGGCAAAAATGTGGGGGACTAGAGTGCCAGTGCCTGATATTAATTTATCTTCCTGTGATGACCTTTTCCGGTAAGCTTGTCATCAACAGTAAAAGCAAGAAAAGGACTACGTGTGTGAACAGAAGTGGCAGGGAGACAGAAAAATTACTGAAATCAAATAAAATCAGGATGCAGCAGCAGGTGAAAGTGCCTGAAGCAAAATAGACAGAGATGACTTTTCTTACAGTATTTGTGAGCTTCCTTAGGTCATAGAAATGATCTGGAGGACATTATTAGAACAGACAAGAATGGTTGCCTTAAAAAAAGAAACCTCCTGCTACCTCCCTTCTTTCCAAAATAGAGGTAGTGCTCAGATGTGGTAGTGCTGTATACAGGGTAAATGTCTGTTTAAGGATGGGACAAACAGTAGGCAAGAGCAAGTCAGCATGAGGCTAACTCAGGGGTTTGGCAGTAATGGCGTGTCTATGTGTTGTTGTATGATCTTTCCTGGGTAGAGACTTGTACAACACAATTGGATGCTTCCAATTTTTTAGGTAGTTTAACAGCATACAGCACATCAAAACATGTAATACTGTACTAACCTGAATAATGGAATTGCATCTTCAAGGAAAGAGAGATAGTTGGATACCAAATGGGTGGTAAGGACCTTCTCTGACATGGAAGAAATGGAGGCCAGATCTCCACTTTTCAATCTGTCTCTGTGGAGCTGGATAATTAAAAACCTTGCTTTTTCTGAACTGACTGGAAAAAATACCATTAACAAAGCTCTTTGCCCAACACAGACCATCCTTGAGGTGTGTGTGTGGAGGCATGATGGCTTGGTGGAGTTCTTTCATCTTTCTCTGCTGTTCAGACTTGGTCCTGATACTCTTTGTACTTTGCCCTGCCCAATGCTCCAGCTCTGTGGGCTGTGAGTAATTTGACAGCCTACCCAGCCAACATCCATGGTGAAAGTAAAATCTGGAGAGATTGGAAAGAGAAATACAGAAGCTGAATTGGAAACATAGGGTTAAGAATAAATCATCACAGGTAAGACTGTTGGAAGAGGGAATAAGTGTGGACTTGTAGAAGAATTAATAGAATGGGGAAAAGTTGGGCAATATGCAGGTCAGTAAGAGGAAAAGGCCAATTCTTGGTGTTTGCAGGAAGACTATGTCAAACATCATTATTCTGCTGTTATGTCTCCTCTTGGGAGAGACCAAGAAATTCTCCATCCTCTCTATAGCAAGATTTGCAAAATCTCAGTTAGCAGAAGTGTTCCAGACAGCAGAGTGACTAATCCCCTCACACCGCCTCAAATCTGTCTCCTACCAAGTTCCTCTCTTTGAAGAGAGTTCTCATCTTGCTGCACGGAAAAGCTCACCCACGTCTGTGTTGCTTTTCCTGGAACAACAAAAACAGTAACAAAGGATGACAAACTGGACAGAGCCTATCCCAACTGCGTAATCAGTTGTTCTGTAAGCACAGGGGTAAATCTGAATCACTCACATAAAAAATTGACCTCCAGCCCTTCAATATTACACAGTGACTATTGGCACAACACTGAGACCACAAATGGTCTTCTCAAGGCGAGATAGCTGTTAATCAGAGTGGAGTACATCACAGTCCAGTAAGTGTTAGGAAACTTTATTTAATTCCAAAACATCAGTTGGTTTTATTTTTTCCTTCAGTTTCCCTTTCTGATCAATGTTACTTAAAATCAGTAGTGGTCCACCTTTAGCAGTACCTAGGCTATTGCACAATTGTTTGGTGTAAGCCAAATGATCAGGCCAGAAAATGACATAACAGATTGGATGACAATATTCTTTGGAGAAGGAAAGTGTTCACCATGAAACAGACAAACATGCAGCTGAACAATTTATTTCTGGTCTCTTTAATACTCCAAAAAAGTAACACCGCGTGGCTTGACACATGAAGGACAACCATTCTCATGCTGATTTCCAAAAGAATGACTTTTTCATCTTGAATGTTAGGTGTGGCAGTGGAGGACAGGATAAGAAGACACAGGTCGTTGCAGAAGACACTGAAATCTGTATTTTACCCCATCTGTCCCTGGCCACCAGTGTGTTAGTGACTAGGAAAATAGAGACATATGTAATTTTAGCTGGAGACTTTGAGGAAAGCAAATTGGAAAATGTGAAGGTTTTTGTCATATTGCACAACAAGTACTGCTGTTTGATCATTGGCTTGTCTGGGCCAAATATTTTCCTTTGATTTTTAACTGATTAGAAGGTTTTTTTAAAATAGATGTGGATTTTTTACCACTGCTGTTATACTACATATAGAGTAATATAACTATCCATGTGATAGTATCTGATAGCAGATACCTGAATTGACCTTGAACTCCAGAAGGAAAACATGGAGAGTGGCAGAGTTTGCCTGTTCAGCCAAGGCAGCTTGGATGAATAGACTGTTTCACCATATGAAAGTGGCTACATCAGCTGCCTCTGTGTTGTGCTGTATCATGTGCACTCATGGGCTTCTCCAGAACTACCTCAGGGTCTATGTCTGACATGAACTACATAGTTCCTGTATGCTGAGGATGTTTTAATGCTCTTGCCAGCTATAACAGGACAAATGAAGTTGAAACGATGGTGAAGATTAAGAAGGTCTAGAGTCAGTGTTGGATATTTACACAGGCCATTCAGTGCCAAGATTCATGCTTTAAAATGTTGACCATTGAGAAATCATGCAAACGTGAATGTTGTAGCAGCAGTATGCTCTCCAGGAATGATATCTCTGGGTGTACCTTACTACAACCACAATATCCAATTATGCTATAAAAAATAGTCAGACAGTAATGAAAATAAATTAAGAATAAGGAATGCTGAGTCCTGATTTTAAGGAGTCATTTTCAGGAGTCATTTTTACTTTTTAATAGTGAGTATATAACCTTACAAAATCTGAAGTGCTAAGCCACTGCCAGACAATTGGATTTGACAGCGACTCAGCATAGGTATGACTAAAAATGCCCATTTTTACTGGCCTATAGTCAAATTTTCTTTGAGTTATGCATAAAGAGCCATGTACTTTTAGTTCTGGTGTGTCCTACCAGAGTATGCTTTATAGCAACATTATATAAGATGAGTTCTAAAGTGAGCTAACAGCATGTGACACTTTAGTTGGCTTAACATAACTTGAAAAAATGCCCTAAATTCTTGGGATTATTAAGTAATTGTGGAACTTGAAAGAAGCTGGAACACTTCACATTTTAATAGTTGTGCTCTCTTGTGGTGACAAATTCCTTGGTGAACAATGTCAACTAAATACAAAATGCATTACAGTCTTGCTGGGGATTTAACTGGGATCCCATGTTAGTCTCCATGTCCCATCTTAGCTATACATATATATATATATATATATATATACACACACACACACACTTTCAGGAAACTTTGCTTTTAAGGAAAAAAAAGTAAATCTAAGGTTTTGCCTTCCTTCACTGGAGTTATGCCAACAAAATTCACAGAAGTTAATGTGGGCAATTCTCTCTAGATGCTGTAATTTTTTCCTTTGGAGAGTATAGAACTGGAAGGGACCTCATGGCTATTCTCTGCCATTTTCCTTCCTATTTTCAGTTACCCTCCTCTCCTGCCTCATTCACTGTAAGACTTTGCTCTGAGTGACTGTGGGAGGTGAATTCTGCCCTGTGCTGTAGAAAGATTAACAACACTGGAGCTCTTGGAGAAGGTTGCTTCTCTCTCTATGGGCCATCAGTGAAATGGGAGAAGGCACATGTTTTGCCAGTAGCTTCTGTGAATATTTGGTAGGACAGAGACACTGAATTTGAAAATTTGTGTTTCCTTCACACCCTGCTGCGGGGGGTCCCTGATGCTTGCTTCTGCTGTGCCAAAAATTAGTGTCAGTGGGGGCAGAAGATATTTACTTTAGCTCCTCCTTCCTTCTTGGGAGCAGTCACTTCATTGGCTTTCTAGGGGATGGATTACACACAGCTTGGATGATAGCCTTTATGAGTAAAATAGGAACTGAATGCTACCACGTTTCATCACTCCTTGCCTCATCCTATCTTCATCTGTAGAAAACCTAGAATGTTTAGAGGAAGCTATCTTCTCCTTCACCCTGACAAGATGGGTAGAAAATATGTGCAAGACTGCAATTTCTTCTCTGTCCATTCCAAGCTACCAGAGGACCCCTGAAACATGGCATTAAATGCAACAGGAATCTGGTGCAAACAAGTAGCACAAACATCCTTTGAAATAGGAGCACACTGGATGCTCACAGGCTCAGAACACAAGCACTAAATTTTCAAGGGTCATGAGACTGTTATTTCTTTGTGTGTTTTCTAGCTTGATCACTCTCTTACTTTTAGAAATGCTTAATAATATGCTGGATCCTGACAGTGCCTTAACAGAAATTTAACAAAGGAAAAGACAAGCTATCTATCTCAACATCAGAATCTGCCAGGAAGACTGCACTGCCCCATGATCATCTGGATACCAGTATCTTGTATTTCTTTTAATTGATATACATGGTCTTTTTTTTTGGCTTGAAGTTAGAATTCCCTTTTTTTCTCTAGATTTTTTTTAACTTCAGACATATTTTTAAAAAAATTCTGTCTTGCTGTAAGCTTGTCATTCTCTTCCTCTTTGAAATTGAGTCTAGCTTTGCATTTCTATTTCTTTTTGGCTTTGCTTGGGGATCCCTTTTGAGGGAATAGATCACAAATTCAAGTTTGTAAACCATGGTTACTGCTCCAACTGTAATCTTCCTTGATGGGATAGATAATGGTTGTGAATAGCAATCTTAAAGCTTCTGTTACAGTCCAGTACAAAGCACTAAATAAGGAACTAAACCTTCCGGCCACTCAGAAAGTTAAATTAGTGCAGTGGATGAAGATGGCAATGTTTTGACTGGGAATATAAGTTAAGAATCCTTAACACTATTGCACTGCAGTGACCAACTCACTTTCAGGTTAAATTACAACCACCTTCAAGTCATAAATCTCCCAGGTCTCATCAATGGCTGCTTGTGTTTCATCCTCAGTGTTTCATTCACTGACATTTATTTGTCTGTTTTCCTAAAAGTGAAGGTCAGGGGAGCCAGGGACAGGTCATGCCTTAGTTGTGAATCTTCAGAACTGGAAAGGCAATTAGGCTTGCACACATTTATAACTTCTATGAGACACTTTTTATTTTTTGTGGCCTTCTCTAAAACTGCAAGCTCTGGAAATCTTTACAACTGGACTTAAAGAGTAGGTTTTTCCCTCTCTCTATTTTTTTAATAAGACCCTATGATAGTGAAAAGAGTATTGCTGCTGTCAGTATTTCCATAACCAAAATCGGTTTTCAAAATCCCTATTTCATCAGTAAACGTCTTATAAGTATCCCATGCAATATATCTACAGTTCTATATATTCATGGTAGTTAATGGCTTCCTGTTTTGTAGGAGTTGCTTACCAAATTCAGGAAAAACTGCTTGTCTACAGATACTAATATTTTTAATGCATTTGGATAAAACTTCTATTTCTATAAAATCCTCAAAGGAGACAAGAGTTCACTAATCTACATTAAATTAATAAGAGAGATAAACCCACAAGAGCCACGAAACTGAGTGGTAAGTCATCTGAAAACCTAGTCTGACAATATATAGTTAGAGTGTTGAGATATTGCCAAATAATGGGATAAACTACCTTCATAATTCTACAGGGAACAGTTGTCAGACAGTACATGCACTGATTATTGTCCTTGATGTTAAAAATGACTGACAATCATGGTTTACCATCTCTGTGAGACACAGTACTCTGGAGCAAGGTTTAACTAAAAATGTGTGGTATATGTATATTTTCATTCTAGAGATTGGTTCTATGTATTTCTTGGGTCATAGGAAGCAAAATATTAAATAAATAGCGAAAGCATTTTTTTTCTTATGCTCTACATTCTTCCAGATACTGTAGAACTACCAGGCTTTATTAAATTTTTTTAAAATAATAAATGCAATAGTTTGTGACAATCTGATACTTTGAGTCATATTGGATAAGTTTACACAGCACTCTGATTATAGAATTTATAGATCAAGACTGTGCCCTATCCCAGACCTGTCTCATGCCTCATGTTTATGTGGATCTCTGCTGTCAATGATTTCCTGCTTTATGCTGGAAGTACCAATCTTTCACCACTGACTAGAAGAGAAGTTAATAGCAAATAAAATCCTAATTTAGCACTCCTATACTTATAGGTAAGTAGCCTGTGTCTTATTTATAGAACCAGCTTTATACAACCTCTTCTTGATTTGAGTAACCATAGTGCAAGATTTCATTTATTTTCATAATAAGTTTTAGACTTTGCTTAGCCTGGCTGTTTTGTATTTACTAGTTGTTAGACAACGTACAGACCTGGACTGAGAATTAACTAAAAGTCCAGGATCCATATGCAGAGTGTTCATATCAGAGTCACAGAGTCACATCCCAGCTGGCTTTTCTCATGTGTTGACCCCATATACTTCAGATTCTGTGCTGCACACAGTGCTCTCAGTCAGTGACCCTCTAGTCCTGTGTTTAATGATTATGCGGGGAATGGTGTATACTAAAAAGAAAATTTCAGTGTCAGAATATCTGTATTTCAGGTGCATAGCCTTAAATTGTATGAATTATATTGATATATGGAGATAGTTTGGTGCCCCAGGGGATGACTCAGATCAGCCCATCAAACTGGGCTACCTAGAGTTTGGGAGGTAAGCTTAGGGACTTTGGTACTTCACATAAGGCTGCCAGGAGCTTTTCTAGGCACCAGCTAAACCAGTGTTAGTGAGGTTTAAAACAAGGATTTTTTTCTTTCCAGAGAAATGATAATGAGATTGAGCTCATCTCATTGATGACTTATTCAAGTAAGAATAATTTCCTTTGTTTACTATGTCTGCTTTTGTGCATTAAATCTACCTTTAGGGCAGGTATATACTGCCTTGTTACAAACTGTTCTCAGGGACAGAGAATTTGTTTGGACTGCAAATGTAGTTCACATGATAACTCATGAGACTATAACTTCCTGAAAATGATATCTACAGATCAAAACATAAAACCCAAAAAGCCAGAGTGAGGAAATTCAGAGACAAGACTGCAAGGCTGTCCAAGAAGCAGTTCCAACTAGGAATCAAAAAATCTTTAGCTCGGTGCTGGGGGAGGGCTTCTTTATACTTGAAGCACTCAATCTCGATATGTCAGCAAGGACACTTTCCCTACTACCTTATGAACTCATTTCCAGTTCTCTAGATGCTCCTAACATCAACGGGACATATAGAGTTAAGCAGTCATGATTGCTCTTTAACGCCTTGCAAGTAGGGAAGATTATCTCGATAGGATGGCATTAAGGATAGACAAAAACTGTGAGTTGCTTGTGTCTCATGAGTCCATCCACAGGGAGTAGCTCAGACAGATTTTGGCAGCTAATATTCAACCATCCAAGTCTTATCATTTAGGGAGAAAGAAGGATTGGTTTAGTTGGATTTGCATTTTAATTTTCCTTGGAGTGGAAAAGCAAATAAAAAATCAAAGAAGAAGCACATGGTTTCATATAGAATAATTAAAAACATCTGTAAGTAGTTCTGCTTTACTAGTCCTTCCAAGGGCATGTGTCTTGTTAATTTAGTATGGCAGCCTCAATTAAACTATCCCTGGTAGCGTGTTGTGGCTAATTGCTTACTGTTTACCAGATCCTTTGAAAAAGGATCCTTCCTTTCTCCAAAGAACGTCTGTTTTAGATCGAAGCCAGTGCTTTGAATCTGATTATTTAAATTTAAGATGCCCAAAGGAATAAAAAAAAAGAAAGTCAAATAAATGAATTTACACTCTTTGCCATCTGTTTAGCAGGTGAGGAAAAAGCATACGTTATTTCCTTAGTTTATTAGAGAATTATAACATATTACAGATTTAAAGAGTGCTATAACAACGTTAGCGATCATTATCAGTAACTCATAGAGGCTGTATACAGCAAAAAGAAATTCATCTCCCTGGAGCATTCTCAATAGACTTTGGGTTTGATATACTTTATTACTTCAGGAAAAAAACTCTATTTTTTCCCTTTCCCTCTGCTCACCCGAAACAACAAATTTATGTTGCATTCCTAATGTGTTTAGTTCAACAGCACTGAATGTCTTATATTCGCTTTAATTTATTTCAAAAAACCCCAAAAGATCTATGGAAAACAGAAAACATTTTTCTAAAAATTTTTTATGTACAGACTATCCTACAGCCTGTTGCATTTAGTGGAAGAATTTTAGATCTTTAATGCAAATCCTGAATTGGAGTTTAACATAGCATAATTGTTTTGACACTTCCAAGAACTGTTCCACATCTGCAGAGAAAACCTTGTTTCTCAACCTAATCAGCTCATCGAGGACACTGAAAACAGAATGGGTTGCTTCAGTTTGGGCACTACTGAACATTTAACTACTTCACTGAAATACCTTGAGGAAAGTTTAAAGAAAACTTACTGAAAATCTAAAAAGCATTTGTTTTCGCAGATCAAGGTAAATGAGAAAGTGGTAGTCTCATCTCACAACACTTCCCACTACCACAAGCACACTACTGCTCTCTGCACGGCCTGTCTTCTCCAGGCTACTCAGTGTGCAAATTACGCCTGCATTCAATCCTCATGGCCAGCATTTCTTGAAAGCCTGTGTTCAGCTGCTTTCCACAGCCATGGTTGAGCCCCGTCAGTAGTTACACAGTTCCTGAATTGAGCTGTCACAGCTACTCTGAGCACAACAAATTTCTAGAAACTTCTGATCTGTGGAGACTGGAAGCCATGCCTGTTAGATGCGACAGAGGGCTGGACCTCTGCTTCGCGGCCCAAGGCTAAAAACTCTATAAGTTCTGTAAAACAAAAAGTTCTGTTTGCAGGGTTGTCAGTTCTTCTAATTTTATATTTCAATATATTTAAAGAAATTTCAAAATCACAGTTTGAAAAAGATTTCCAATGTCTCATTCTGAAAAAAACCCAAACCCAAGAGGTAGAGCTGTTAGACTTTTTCTCTGATTAAAGTGGTTTGAAGAGCGTCACATGCATTTGCAGATTGTTTCTTTCAACTTGAAAATCCATTTTTCAGGAAGAAAAGATTTGCCTGTGATATTTTGCTAATGCCTCATATACACAGAGAATGCAAATGGCCTGAAAGATCCCTCCAGCACCGTTTTGAAAGATTCTCTGTATCATAATGAAGAATTTAACCAGTGTCAAACTGGTCAACACTGGTTTGCCTGTAGGCATAGGTAGCTGTTTAGAGAACAGAAAACTGGGGCCAACAAACTGGCTATAATGCTTATAATTAGTCCACGTTCTGTGGATGCCAGAATATTAGAAAGCCAAGAGTGCTGTTGTGGCATGTGAATATGTGACAGCAGATATCACTAGGGGCATGGCTATTTTCAGAAGCAGCACTCCTTGTTCTTATTCTTGCAAAAGAATCAGCAAGGCTGATTTCCCAGGGTTTTCCCCCAGATCCACTTTCCTGGGGGCCTGTTTCCTCAGTGCAACCTGATCCAGTGCGATGGGGCAGCAAAAGTTATTTTTCTTACACTGCTGAAAACCTCTGAACTGGTCGTGCCTCACTCATTTGAAATGACTGGAGGTTTCTTTTCATCATATTAATAGGGGAAAGCAAAACTCACCAGATCTAGTTTTCAAACCATAGCAGAGCAGGTGTACATGAAAAACGCTGTGCCCTATTTGACTGGCTTGCACTGGTCTGTGCTGATCTGTTGGGTGGATCTGTGCTAGTTCTGACTTCTCTGCACTGAAGTTCATTGCACAGCATGGCCAAACATTAGTGGCTTTGCTGTTGTTTTTTCAGAGAGGGGCTCAAGAACTACAGTGGTGAAACTTGAGGAGAAAAAAAAAAGGGTTATGTATATGCCATATTTATTACTGACCTTAAAAAAACCGATCAAACAATTTTATTTTCAATATTCATATGAAATCCTTTGCTTAGGTTCTCTTCTAGACTGTAATGTGCTAGGTCACTGAGGAACCAACAATTTTCTGAACCTTAGGTACTAACTTCCCCCAGGCTGTAGAATATAGCATTGGGACCCGTGACCTTACCACCCAGACAGACACTGTGTCCTATTTTTCTCAAAGGGTCACTCATATATTCTCAGGGGAGAGAAAAGCATTTGCATTACTGTCTGGTTCTTCCCAAAGGGTGGCTTTATCTCAGCAATTTTCTTCTGATCCAGAGCTCAGGTGTCAGACCTGGGACAGTTTTTGATGAGTTTTTCTGAAAACTTTTGAGAAACTCGAAAAAAAATACAGATTTTTGTGTAACAATGCATGGAAATTCTTGTCTTTTTGTTATTTATATTCCTGTAAAAGAGTGTGAAGGTGTGGTGCCTAAATCAGATGAGGGCTTGGACAACTTAACTAGGACTTCGTTGGAAATAAACTCATCATCATTACCTGAAAAAACCCTCAGCTCTGACAGGGCTGTATGGTGGATTGCCCTGTTTAGAACAGGAAAACTGTGACAGTTCCTTTTCAAGCACAATGCAGGTTCACACCTCCATTCAATCCCCTCAAGGAGGCAGGCGAAGCCTGTGTGTATTCGAGGAGCTACTGCAAGAGTGCTGGCAGTCTCTCAATGTTAAGACATCACACAGTGCATTACAGAAACTCTCCTTGCAAATGGTAGAGGGGCCCAACTCATGTGGACACAGAAAAAGCAAGGGAATACCTCTACAACTTGCTACAGATTCAAGTTCCCTCCTGTACAGAAAAAAGCGTATTTCCAGCACAGGAAGATACAGGACTTGTGTCAGATGAGTGACATAGCACCACACAGAGCTGTACTCTTGCTGTCCAGTCATTTGAAGATATTGGTCCAGGAATGGCTATTCCAGCAACTTTAGACAGCACAAGCTGGGGCAGCCAAAGACTGTCACTGCCTTCTCTGAGACTGCCATGCATTCTACAAATATAAGTCCTGCTAACTCTTGGGCAAGATATATTCATCATTTTTTCCCCCACCTATAACCTTACTTGTGTGATGAAAAGAATTCAGAAGGAAACACAACTAGTGTTTAAGAAATCCATGCAACACCTGAGGGGAGGTGTTGACAGAGAACACTAAGATGTGCTTACAAAATCATTCTTCACTGCCTGATTGTGACCATGGAAACTCACTGATGAAAAGCCCTGTGATGCTGCGTCCGCTCTTTCAAGACATTCTTATTTGATCTATTTCTAGGATAATCTGAAAGAATCTTCAGTTTACTGGAAAAATAAGGGGGGGGGGGGGAATGGGAAGTGGGAGGGAGAACACTAGAATAACAAAGAATGAAGTACTTAATGACTTTGCCTAGTCTTTGATAGTAAGACCAGTTGTCAGGGTCAGGATCAGGATCAGGACCAGGATCAGGCCCAGCCAGCATGGGTATATGAAAGGCAGGTCCTGCTTGACAAACCTGATCTCCTTCTCCGGCAAGGTGACCTGAGTAGTGGATGAGGGAAAGGCTGTAGATGTCAACTATCTGGACTGCAGTAAAGCCTTTCACACTGTTTCACACAACCTTCTCCTGGAGAAACTATCTGCTCATGGCTTGCACAGGTGCACTCTGCTGGGTGAAAAACAGGCTGGACAGCTCAGCCTAGAGGGTGGCAGTGAACGGATGGAAATCCAGTTGATGGCCAGTCACTAGTGGTGTTCCCCAGGGCTCAGTATTGGGGCCAATCCTGTTTAATATCTCTATTGATGACCTGGATGAGAACACTGAGTGCATCCTCAGTAAAATTGCATGTGACACCAAGCTGAACAGGACTGTTGATCTGCTGGAGGGTAGGAAGGCTCTGCAGTGGGATCTGGAAAGGCTGGACTGATGGGTCAAGGCCAATTGTATGAGGTTCAGTAAGGTGAAGTGACGGGTCCTGCACTTGGGTCACAACAACTCCATGCACAGCAACAGATTTGGGGAAGACTGCCTGGAAAGCTGCTTGGAGGAAAAGGACCTGCAGGTGCTGGTTGACAGCTGCCTGAACATGAGCCAGCAGTATGTCCATGTGGCCAAGAAGGTCAACAGCATCTTGGGCTGTATCAGGACTCAGGAAGGGATTGTCCCCCTGTACTCTGCACTGCTGAGGTGGCATCTTGAACACTGTGTTCAGTTTTGTGCCCCTTCTAGTTGAGGTGGTGGAATGTGTCCAGAGAAGGTCAATGAAGTTGGAGAAGGGTCTGGAGCACAAGTCTTATTAGGAGGGGTAGAGAGAGCTGGAGTTTTTCAGCCTGGAGAAAAGGAGGTTCAGGGGAAAACTTATCACTCTCTACCACCTGAAAAGAGGCTGTAGACAGATGAAGGTCAGTCTTCTCCCAGGTGACAAGATGATAGGATGAGATGAAATGGCCTCAAGTTGCACCAGGGGAGCTTTAAATAGGATACCAGGAAAAATGTCTTCCTAATAGCCACAGGCTGCCCAGGGAAGAGATAAGTCACCGTCCCTGAAGGTATTTAAAGATGCGTAGACACTTCAGTTAACAACATGGTTTAGTGGTGGCCTTGGCAGTGCTGGGTTAACAGCTGGACTCAAAGATCTTTTCCAACCTAAACAATTCCATGACTTTATGATTTTAAAACTCAATGTCACAGAAACTGTGGCAACACTCTGCCATTGCTTTAAATGAACCAAAGTTTCAAAGCCCTAATATCCTTCCTTAATGATATCTGAGTAATAAAATACCACATACTCTTTACCATACTGTTTGTTGTCTGTGTGGATTTAATGGATCAGCAGGTTTTCTTTGCCCCTCTAATTATCAATTTTTGCCAAAGATTCAAGGTTATCATATGTTGCAGGCTTTGAAGTTAGCGTTCAGTTAAGGATTTTTAGAGGTAGACAGTGAGCCTGTTCTGACAGGGGTATATTCAAAAAATACTTCAACCTTCTATTTCCCTCGTGAAGAACTGGAGATGGTATGGAATGACATTCATCACATGGCCACAGTGAAAAGAATCCATAAGAAATGTCAACTTTATTAGCTCACCAGCTGTGCTTGCTGCCAGGCCAACCTCAGGTTCCATTTCAGTTGTTCTATTACTCATGACTTCCCTTTTCCCAGGAGAGAGCTTTCATTATCCTTCAAAGAACTGAAACATGCTTGAGAGATACAATAGAGGAAAAGGGCAGTGAATGCTAAGCAATGTCTGAACTATAAGTATTTCTACCAAAAAAAGAGTATTTAACATGTTTGATGAACTAAGAGATCATTAATACTTTACTTCTTGAGCTATAGTAATACACCAGTGGTGATATGGGGATGATGGAAGACTACCTGAGGTGCAGGCTGATAGAGAACTTCAAGCTGACTTCCAGACCAAAAAGCTCAGCAGCCTCTGCAAAGCAGGATGTTAAACCCTGCAGAGCTGTTTCTGTGTGGGCGACGAGGGCGGC
>JAWWES010000041.1:42097384-42127384 GCA_035583135.1 Lophotriccus pileatus | reverse complement strand
TGGCCTTTTTAGCCATCAGAGCGCTTGTAGCAAGCGTGGGTAGAGCCCTTCCCAAATCTTCGTTTGCGAAGCCTAGCAATGATAGTAATACAAATTCAGAAAAAAAACCCCACTCCACAGGCATTTCTCAGATTCCAGTCTTCCTATTTCCTGATGAATTTGTTTGCTTTCAAAACTGGATGATTGCACGAGTCATCCTGGTGTCCTGCCTTGCCACAGGTGCTCAGGTTTCTACTGACTCTTCTCCCTGTTTAATTTACTCTGCTGCCAAATTGTAAGGCAGTTGTGAAGCCAGGGGCCCACAACTCTGCCAAAGCAGCCATTAGAGCTTTTAACAGTAGGAGTGGACCAACATTCTGGGCTTGCTTGCATTAAGAAACCCTCCAGAAAGGGTGATGCTCCTTCCATCATACACACTGTCCACTCCTTTGTCGTCTGCTGTAGAGAAATGAAGGGTTTATCAATACTTACATCTTTTTTATTATTATTATTTTTCCAGAGACTGGAGGATGCCATTTCTTCCCACTGATTTCTGAGGCAAGCCCAGAGTGGTTAATTAGTTATATTAAATTTCTGTAGTTGAATGACACATGAGTTCCTTCTAGCAAGACCCTATAGTCTGGGAGGAGAAGAAATTATTTCTCCGTTGTATTATTTTTAAAACTATAAAGCTGCCTTCTATTTCGCAAAGAGAATATACTGAAAACTTTCTATACTATTTCACTCTGAATCTCATTGTGTTCCCTGGGAAGGATTCAAATTTCACAATTAGTGTTGTCAACCTGAATTAACCTTAGAATGAAAAGAAAATATAACAGCATGGAAGAATAGAGAAACCAGGAAAATGAAATGGAAAAACTAAAGACAAAACTAGATGTTACAGCAGAGCTGAAAAAGTCTTTTTTTTTCAATGCCAACGTCTTTAGGGTCAGTCAATGTGATTATTTCACTATATTCAGCATTTTCTAAGCCTAACCTGGAATAATGTGTCTACTTGTCATCTGTCCAGTTCAAGAGACAGATTTAAAAAATTTATATAGTCCAGTAGTCCAGTAAAGGGCCACCAAGATGATCAGAGAGGTGGAGAGATAGTCATATGAATAAAAATTAAGAAAATTTGAATTGTTCAGGATAGAGGAGAGAGGGCATAAAAGGGACATAGTAACAGTCTTACAAAATCTAAAAGATAGTTACAAAGAAGACAGAGGTACTCTCATCACACAGATGCATGGTGACAGGACAGGGGGCAATGGAAGTGAATTGCTAGAGGAAAAATTCCATCTGGTCTTAAGAAAATGCTATTCACCAAGAGAAACCCCAAACATTGCAATAGGTTGCCTTGAGAAGAGGTGAAAATGCTCAAGATCTGGTCTAGCAGGGTCCTAGATAACTAGTCTAAGGATCTGTTTTCAACAAAATTTTGGATTGGAAGGTTTCAAGAAGTCCCTTCCAGCATTGTTTCTTAGGTCTTTTTTCATGATACTTATTTGATACATTAGAAAGTAGAGTAAGATAGAAAAGAATCCTGATCCTTGGTTTCTAGGGAAAGACCAGTGCTTGATTACATTAGAGGATTTTTCAGATTGTGTTGGCTTTCCAAGCATTCTCTTAGCCAGCATTTCTAGGTTTTCTCTAGCACTAGACATTAAGTGTGTTCTATTTTTTTTCTATCTCTGCATCTCTTTACTCTGCTATTACGTGTTAACAGCTACAGTGCTGATGCTTCTTTAGATGTCTACTAGCCCAGACAAAGCTACAGCTTTGACTGGGCTTTGGGGAAACAGAATATCTGTAACATACTACCTGAGGCATGAGCAGATCAGCTCTGTGTACATGGTGCAGCCCACTGTAGCATAAGATACCAAAGCAAGTTCTGGTTAACCTAACAAGGGTGATGGAAACAATGACCACACGACTTCCTGGCTCAGCAGAAGAATCCAGGCAAAGACACATTTCATGCCACTTAAATTCCTGGCACCTGAACTTAGATAATTCAAAGTGTACCTTGTTTGAAGCGGGAAGTAAAAACAGATTAAGACAATATGAAAATATTGAATTTGTCTCAACCAAGATTTTACAAGATGCAAGCTAGCATTGGAGCCCAACACCACTGGTCCTCAATCTTGTGACCTTTAGGACAGAAGTAATTTCAATATGTCATATAAAGAATCTACCAGAACTACTGAAATGTTTTCAATTAAAAAAAAAAATTGATTCCTTTACTCCCAGTAAAAGGCCTTATGCTGCTTCTGAGACAGAAGATAGAAACTGAAATTCACCTACCAAAAACACACATGCATAAACTATATATCTTACTACATGACCACTTACTACAAATATAAGTTCCAATTTGAAACGGAGACAATTTTTTCAGATGTATTTAAATTTGCAAGTTCTGGTTTCATGTTGATTCAAGATGTAACAGGTGTAATCTATGTTATACATTATAAGAAGTTTGGGGTTTTACAGTGTGTGTGCCAAAAATAAGGAATTATATATTTAATGTTTTCTGGCTATGATGCAGTCCCTCTTTTCTTGCTTCAAATGTGTTACATTTAGGCAGAAGTGAGAAATATTTCTGAGCCATCAATAAATATTCTGTATCTGGTTTTGATGTGATATCACACACCTTCAAAGACAAGCTTTCTATCAGAGTGTTTGTTCTGTTTGCTGGTTTATCACTCTTGTGCAACTGAGACAGAGTCATTAGACTACTATCATTAGTGCTATCAGTACTCTGCCTGTTGCTTTTGATAAGTTTTTGGTGGGGAAGGAAATTGGTCTGACATTCAGGCAACACCTGAAATGTGTGAGTTTTTTAGCAGATCAGATATTGATAAAAAACCTAGCAAAGTAAGAAATAGGTTGATTTACGGAAAAAAAAAAAAAAGAGGAAAAAACCTCAAGAGAAGTAATCCTATAAAACCCTGGTTACAGAGCCAGATGTGTATAGCCCATGCTCAAATCTGCCCAGTGAAGTTTTAATTTGGTTGTTAACAAAGCAAGAAAATGCTATTAAAATCATCAAAATACATGTAAAAGAGAGAAGGGTTTATTTCTACTGACTGTCAGCAATCACTGGGAGGTACTAATGGGAACACTAAACATTTTAACAGTAAGCTTTAATGTATATTTCAAATTTTAGTTGAAAGTGCACATCAAATTGGCAAATATGGCAGGTTTCTTGATGTTGTTCTTCTGTAATCAAGATTTTTGAAGAGGAGGACAGAAGGAAATGTAAGAAACTCATGCCTGGATGATGAAAATTAGTGAGGATATATTGATACAGGATTGGCTTTCTCTTAATTATCAAGAGATTTTTCACTAGAGAAGTGGATTGTTAAAAAGAAACAGGAAGCACTGAGACCATTACACCTTCCTGATACGTGGTTCAGGGGATTTAACTTGGATTGGATTTTGTCTTGTCTACTGGATCATCCATCCTCAGAACATTCAGAGCTGCCCGAAGAAGTGGGTTTTGGCTTGGCCCCTTTTGCCTGATTTAGTGCTTGCAGCACATGAAAGGGCATGTATTTAGTCTTCCCAACAGGAATCTGGATGAGGTGCACCAGAAACTGGGCCCAAATCAGTATGTGCTAAGTGCAGTACATCTGAGAAATCACTTCAGTGCTGTGCTAACAACCCAAACCAAAGCGCTACTATAGGCACAGCAACATGTACTAGTGTGAGATCAGCCTTGCCTCAGTACAGCATACTAATTTGGGGTGCAGCAATGTCATGGGCTCTTCATAAACCCAAAGAAACTGATCTGTATTCACCTCTCCCCTGAAGACAGAAAGGAAAGAGATTCCTGTACACCTTTAAGAGCTTCACAGACATCTTCTCTTCGTATCACTCATGCTTGCCATTTCTGTGGTTGTTTGGCCATGAGGTGAGACTGCACAAGCAAGGCAATAGGTAGGTAGGTGAGAGAAGACAAACCAGGGAGAGGGTGGTTCTAGAAGCATCATTCCCGGGAATTGAGAAAGTCCTGTTGATAAGTCTGTCTATGCTGATTTTACAGGTCACTTTCTAGCCCCAGGAACCTTCCCATGGAACTACAAGACTTGCAGAGACTCTGTTCCCCTCATCAGGAAGCAAGGGAGTAGAGCGCACTGAAGATACTAGAGGTGCCTCAAGTTACGCAGGATTTCCATCTGATCTGTGTGCTTCCTCTGCTCTGATTTCAGCCTGAAAACTCTCTGCACTCCTGCCATGGCCACATATAAGTGCTTCTAGATCCTATTTCACTTTCTGGATGTTCAAAGCCTCAGGCAGCTGAGAGACAACAGCTGAGGAGAAGCAAGAAAAGTTGCTTTACTAAAGCCCTTTCAGGAACATTTCAGACTGGTGGATCCTGTGGCTGTGGGAAAGGACTTTTCAAGGCAGCAAGATTTGTCTGTCTCTCTCAGAAGGATAACATTCTGTCTCAGAAGAATTACTGCTGATAACACCTAAAAAAATTAGAAAAAAAGTTTTTCAAGAGGGATACATTGCAACAGCTCTGAGCAGAGAGATGTAAGCTGTTAGGAACCTTTCTTTTTGGGGGAGGAACATCTGATTCTTATTTTTTTCAGTTTGCAGCAAGATATATCTACACTTAAAAGAATACATGAATCATAATTCTTGCTCTATGAGAAAAAAGATTAAAAGATCATTTTGGGTTAGTGGAAATATTTCTCTTACGACATGCATTTTCTTCTATGACTGTAACTATTACCATTCTTTTTAAAATCACTATGAAAAGATCCAACACATTCTAAAATTCCACTGTGACAAAAGGCAGAACAAAAGATGGTCAAAAGGAGACAAAAGGGCACAAGGAAACAGTGAAGTAATATATCTTTACATGACAGGCAGTGGGGCCAGTGGCCTGATACCATGACTTTACAAGCAGTTTAAGCCAGCAGAAACTAGTATTACTGCCAAGAAAGACAGTCCTGTCCTGTCTTTTTCTCTGGCTGATTATTCTGGCTACTGCATCCCCTGAGCACCCTCCCTTCACCAGATACTCAAGCCCAGCACAAGCATTGATGCAGAAAACAGCTAACCAAGCAAAATATAGTTCTTTTTACCCATGTCAACTTCCTGACTCTTTATTATGCTGCCACACAACTGTTTCTGTTGGCACACATCATGGGACCAGAAAAGGGGCAAAAAGCAGTGTTCTGTACGGGTGGGAGGGGAGTGTTCTCTATTGCAGGCTCAAGCTGGTATTGAAATGAATGGCACAGTAAGTGTTGTACTTTACTATAGATAGAAAAGGGAAGTTCAGGATGGATGATGAATTTGCTTGTAGGATGCTTTAAAGGAGCTCCACCCTGTGGAACACAGTGGACAGAGGAAAAAAATCAAGTGTATTGATTAAAAAAATGTAGGAAGCTCCTGATATTCCCTGGTACCTTGTTTTAACTAAAGGCAGAAGTCTTTAAAATGGATGAGACACATTGGCCAAGCAGGGCCAACCCCCCCCCCCCCAAAAAAAGAAACAAAGATAGTTTAGATGATAAAGAAAGAGGAATAAATGGAGGGATGGACCAAAAGGTGTGATACAGATGGAAAAAAACTGTGGAAAAAAATATTCACTGTGCATAAAATGGGGCACTGAATCCCACCTTGCCTTAAATCTGAAAGTGCTTCTCTTTTTCTCAGTACAGAGGAGAGCCAGGCTAACGTAATCTGCAGGCATCCTACAAAGGAGTGATGGACACACACTCTGTGACAATTATCATTAGTTGCAGGAGAGGCAGAAGTGTAACAGGACCTTTAGGTTGTGACAACGTGATCTCCAGTACCCCTTGTTCATACTGTTTGTTTGCCAGCATGACCATAAACAACAGTTTGTTCCCAAGCATTGGCTTTTATTACGATTTGGGTAAAAATAGTTTGTTCATTTGGGTCTCTATCTGTATTTTTATCTAGGTGAGTGTATCTAATTATTTTCCCTCTCCCTTATCTCCTCATGCCTTGAACACTGAAACAGTCACTGCTTCTGCAGGAGGTCTTATACCCACTGCAGAAAGAGGGGGTTTTCTTGAGACAAGGATGTAGGTTACTAACATACAAGGAAAGGGTTACATTGCTGATAGAGAGCAGAAGAGGCTAATTATACTGCAATATACATCTCTTGGTAACTCAATGACTTAGTCATTCATGCCCAGGGGACAGTGAAGAAGCACTTGCACTTAATGCTGATCACTCCAGAAACAAAGACATCCCACTGCCATTCTCTGATATGCAAAGGCAGGTATACCCTAAACGTTTTACAAGTTACAACTCTGAGATTTGCTATGTATTAAAGAGCCTTGTGCACTCACAGTTCTCTTGCATTATCAGTCAAGTATCTGAGGCACAGATGAGGGAGGTAGTTACCTTGGAACCAACCAGGAGCAGAATCCAGTTCTGGATCCTGGTTCTGTGCCTTACCTGGTAGATCATACTGCCTCTTCAGAGTTTAGTCTGATGTTCAATGTATGTTTAGCCACCGCTTAGGATACACAAATTAATGTAAATTAAGATCAGTTGGGTATCTCTATTATACGCAACAGTGAGCTAACCATTCATAGGATGTTAACTGAAACACTGAATGCATGGGCCATGCCTCTTAAGTCTATTTGTTTGGCCTCACTGGAAGAATTAAGACAGTAAATTTTGTAAAATATTTTTAGGTTCATTTGCTTTATTACGTTATAACGACATCTCTGCTATTAAAAATTTTGCGTTTGTTTGCCTCTGGAAGGTTTTTTTTTCCCTTCACTGTAAACCCTCTTTTCATCTCCTCTGCATGAAGCACTGTGAGCAAAAATCATGCATAAAGAGAAAAGAACACAGGGGCTTTAGGTTAACATTGCTGTTTAGGCATGGGCCAATGATCAAACATCAGCTTGTGTGACAGGGAGAGCGCTATATAATTAAAATCCAATGCCTTGTTAAAAATGACCAAAAGACGCCAAGCAAATTTTAATCAAAAGTACTTATACACTGAAAAGCAAAATACCTGTAAAATTCTATCTTGTGTTAGTGTTGTACAGGGAGATGCTACTGCAGTAGTTTGGTCCTCAACTCATCGGAACCTATTGACTCGAGGGTGATTTTCAAAGGGACATAGTAAGCTTTCGTCAGCTTAATGCTCACCCAATTTAAGAAGAGTCTGGATAACTGGAAAGGCATTGTTCTGGAAATGCCTTGGGTTATTTATCCAAGTCCCTGAAATAATGTCACCATATTGTAGCATAAATAAGCTTTCTATTCACAAATAGAATATTTTACTCATTGCTACTTTCCATCATGCTTAAGCACCTTTATTTCTCATAGAAAACCATAGGAAATATTCAAGTGCTATGATTATGAGGTAAAATGTATATTTAAGCCAGAATGCTTTGTCCTGTTAGGCTTGAATATCCTTTTATGAAACATTTTATGAAAACACTAGTTAAATTTGTTTATCTTTAGCAAAATTTTCCCTGGTCTAGCATTCCCATGTGCTTTGCTGTTGCTGCCAGCACAGTTCCTTTTTTGCCCTTTTCAAGGTGCAGGCCGGACAGCAGGATGTTGTGCTGCAGAGGTACATCTGTAGCAGAAGAGGGGCTTCAGTAAAAAAAACTCCTGTTACAATTATGAAAGAGCACAACTTGCTAAAAGACACAGAAGTCAGATACTGGAGATGAGAAACAGGTTTCTAATGTGCTCCTGAGACTGTGATGCAATTTCTACTAACAGCAGACAGAGTAACTCTGGCATAGGAATGAGTCAGGAGAAAGCATTCTGGAAAATTGTGACATTGAAATTGCAACTATTTTTTAATAAATTTTTTCAAAAGACTTGAAAATAAACTAAGTCCCTGAATGTGCTAGTGCATCTGTTTTTGTCTATCTAAAATAATGTTTGGTTGGTCTGCCTTCACAAATACCCAAAGCCTCAAGCATTGTCACTCATGATAACATAAATCTCTTTATCACTGTGGGGTTGTTAACAGTGAATCTGTGGTTGGTGGAGTATAGTTTTCTTTCAGGGCAGGTAACTGAAACTCTTTGTTTCCATGAAAATGATGCTGCAAAATAGCTCAGCACTTGCTACCGTGTGGGAACCACCTACAAGTGTGGACTTTCTTAGCACTGAAGGCAAAGACTGAGATTTTTCATCCATACTTGAAATCAGGTCAAGTTGTTTGAGTCCTGAGAGGAGATGTGAACAGTTTCTGCTACCACAGTGTGTGTTGGTGCTGTCAAAGCCACAATTGCTCCATCATCCATGCCCTCCTGGCATGTGTGCTGGTTGTCCTTTCGCTCCAAAGGCAGCTCAGGCAACATAGGGCTGCCTAGGAGAACTGTTTCTCAATCTGTGTCTGTCTGACCCTATTGCCTCTTTTCACACTGAGCTCCTCAGGTAGGTTGATAACTGCTGGATGTCCTGGTAAGGTTTGTCACATGGACTGCAGAGGGGATGGACAAAAAGTCAAGTCATAACACATTGGTTATGCAGCTCCAAGTACACATTTTCACCCCTTCTGCAACAGAAAAGGCTGAAGAAGGAACAGGTTTCAGTAAGGAGAATATTCCTCAGAAATCTTGCCTGAAGTTTCTTCCATATCTTCCTACAGGAGAAATTCACAAATCATGTTCCTATCCAATTCCTTGTAATTTGGGCAAGCAAGCTGGATTTTGTGTATGGGCTATACTACTGTGGTTTCACTTGTTCAGCAGGGCCTTCTCTGTTACCCGAGAAAGCTGTGCTACAAAGGTGTATTAGCATGTCATCCCAGGGGAAAGACTTACCAAAAGTCTGTGTCCCACTTTTTGGCCTGACTGCTGCTAGGAATCATTCTTCCCACTGCTCCAATATGGAATGACAACTTGTTGCATCAGGCTAGATAGAGAATAGATCTGAGTGTTGGCTTTAAAAAGTATTCAAAGCCCTAAAGCACTTTATATCAGGTATTCTTATGCCTTTTAGTAGGTCAATGACTCCCTGTAGCTTTTGTGCTTTTAGCATATACAGATACAGTGACACTGATTCCATAACCTGTCAAAAAACTGTGTAATAAGTCTGAGCCTTACACTGAAGAAATAAAAATAAATTAATGGGCTTTGACTGCTCATAGGTTACTGTAAAGTTTTTTTCATAGTTCCTATTCATAGGGTTCTTGGAAGATAATTTGTGCAATTTCTCATGTTGGGAAAATCTCTGCTAAGAATTATGGCTCTCCAGCGCTGTAAGATTAATATTTGCATATTGATAGGGAATAGAAAAAAAAAAGTACTTTTGAAATAGCTAGTTAGCTTTCTATTGAGCATGAATTACTGTCACTATAAAATTTAGCATTTTGACCTTTTATTTTATTTTTTGCAAATTGAGATTCCTGCTTCAGTACATGAGCCAAGAGAGGATTTTCAAACACAATTCTGAGTGTTTGTTAACCTGAAATGTTGTGTTCACCCACAATAACCCCACAGATGTCCATATATTTGGCTTTCTGAATTGTTAATGTGATTTAAATTTGTATATTTTATTGTTCTTTAGTTTGAACTTTGGTTGTTTTGAGCAACACTGTTAGGATAAATGATGTTCTCACAGAAGAATAATTTATCTTAGGTACAGATCAGAAGAAGATAGTGCTGTAAAATAAAGAGAGGTGACTTAAACCACTTATTATCTCAGGTTCAAATCCACTCATACATTTTTGAAATGCAGGGAAGTGCCACCTCCCAGTGAAGATAGTGAAACAGGTCAGTGTCTTGTCTCTGAAAAGTTTTTACTCTTGGTTTCCTTCCTTGACTCCAAATCTGGGGAGTTATGTGTTCCTGGGCCTATGAACAACATGTACAGAAGGGTCATTTGAAAAAAAATCATTCTGTACTCTTCACTTTCTGTGGTCTGTCTCAGATACTTGTTGTGAGGAGAGAATCCTTCCCCACCACTGGAGGGACTTTATGTAAGTAAGAATGGAAATGTGTTCAGAGCCATGGGACTAAACTTCATCCTTTGCTTGCCCAGGCTGAAAAATCAACCCAGAAGGAACATCTGGTTGATCCTGCTAAATCATCTTTTCAAAACACAGCAAAATTTCACAGAACAACTGGCAAACAGAAAAGTATAGAAAAACAAAGTTGATGTCTGCTATAAACTTTCATACAAAAACAAAGTCAAGAGGGATGAGGTTAATCCAGGAAGCAAAAAACACTATTGAGTTTACCCCTTATTCTTTAAAATGTGTTTTTAACTTCCATCTAGGAAGTTAATAGTTGCTTAAAGTTGAGCAGAATTGGTTATCTGCAGGGAGTAGGGAGATGTACCTTGGGTTTTTTTGCTGATTGGTTCTCATTTCCAGGGCTATGATTTCAGAGTATTCTGCAAACTCAGCAAAGACGTAATGAGTTGTTGATTTTGTTCCATCTTAGTTTGCATCTGTAACTTGTGTTTGAGTCATCAGACAGTGCCCTTACAAATAGATTTTGTAGATCTATTGGGTTGAAATTGAGAAACATTTAAATTGTGGGGAAAGCTCTTTTTCCTGGAGGTAATCAATGTTTGAGGAGAGATTTTTCTGTTGCTGTAGAGATACAGTTAGGGAATTAAGCCAAATCCTTATGGTGTGTACCTGATGAAGCTGATAGTTTTGGAATGGAGGAAAAGAGGTCTTCATGAAATGTGCAAGGACACACCAACACAGAGCTGTTCTTCTGTGAGTCACCTTTCAGAAATAAGTGAACAGATGCAAGAAAAGGCTGAGTACCTTCGATCTGATCAATCGTGGAAGGGAATCCTGATTTTTGTTTAGGACTCTACCAAAAAACACTAAAAACAGCTGAAACAAGGATTGCACCTAATAAGAATATAAAAATTTGCATCCAGTAAGGTTACAGTATACAGTACATTTTCTTATATAGCTGGTGGAAGATTGTTATTTGTTCTTTGAAACTTTCTCAGCCATTTAAAATGTTTCTTCAGTTCCCCTTTTCTCCTCTTAGAAACGAACCCTTTATATATTGCTCAAAAACACTGAATGGGACAAGTGCCACATTAATATAAAACAAGCACTTTGCCCAGAATATCTTTCCACTGCTCTTTACTGTCTGCACCCATTTCTCTAATTCAGTGACCCACTTATCACAAAACTCAGTCAGAAATGGAAGGATACAAAGCTGTACATTTAGATTCATCTATATGTAGCAAGGTGGCCCTTGGGATTCTGATTCGTGACTAAGTTCAAATGTGTAATGATATTCCAAATAATAAATAACCATTGGCCTGTCTGAGTCTGCCAAGGGGAATCTTGTTTTGATTTAGGCAGAGGGTGTTTTGCAATTAAAAACAATTATTCTAGAACAGGCAAAGTACTTCTCCCTTGAGAACAGTAAGGCTGGAGGCTAAAGTATTGCTCTCTTGGGAAACTCTTTCTTATTCCCTGCTGCTGAGCATACCTAGGTGTAGGTAAAGAGAGAAAAAGAGGCACAGGAGCCCAGTGTGGGCTAAATCCTAAATGTCTCCCAATAAACTGGTTTTATGTGTCATTGCAGCACACTTCTGTTAATTTGATTCTTCCTATAACATTTGCATAGAGTTGTGTGGAGAGAGGTAAAGAATTTTGGCACTGCAACATTTGTTTCTGATCTGCCATGGAATGAGAACCACAAGTGCCAAGATGATCTCTGAAGGCAAAGGGGAGCTTTGAACCTGGGACAGACTGGTGGATTTTGGGACCCTTTGGCTGCCAAGGAACTGCAAGGCTGGAAGGAGTGAGAAGACATGAACTTGACAGGAAATCATAAACACATTTCTGATGGGAACCTATGGGTTTTGAACCCACCCATGTCTATTCCAAATTGGTGAAACTGAAGGGCTTCCGCAGAACTTTTCAAATTGCAGAGGCTGCTAATGCTGACAAAGTGGGGCATCTTTTGGATCAGCAGAAGTTATGAGCTATTTGAAATACAAATAAAGATTTTGAGTTTACTTTTTATAGCTATTTAATCAAATTACTTTGCTTTTAGGTCACTGTGGAACAAAATTTTAATTCTTTCTTTGAATAACGCAATAAAATACAATTGCTTAGCCAAATTTTTGTCACTGATTTTTCATCAGATGGGGGCCTAGTTGTATCTCCCTTCCCACCCCTCTCCCTGAACCCATACGCTGTATCCCATTATGTCACGTCACTTTGGGTTACCTCTTACTTTAGCAACACATGCCATGATTTGACACCCCATAATTCATAGAGACAGGAACAAAGTGCCCTAAACAGTAGAGTGATTGTGCTGCTGTAATATCTGGGCCATCTGCAGAGTGCTGGATGATGGCATAGGTTTTTAGCTTTCTGAATAAAAGTCGGATAGCTCAGCAGATATGCAATGCTTAATGGGCTAAAATGCAAGGGTAATCAGTACCATAAAGAACCTGGTGCCTGGAGTCTCAGCAGACCATGGAGCAGTAGGTAATCAGCTCAGCCTTCTCCAGTGAGTGTCACTGCAACTTCTACATGTGGTTTCAAGGTGACTGAATGAATTCAAAGTGAAAGAGAAAAGTAGAGCAGAAATGCTAGTCAACCCATAATATCCTGTTTCTTAAAGGAGTTGTTACTTGGAAATGCCTTGATGAACAGAACGTTGATGACTGAGCTGTTTGTGCTTCTAGGGAGGTTAACATATGAAACATGTAGACTCATACTGGTGATTATTCATTCTCTTTCTTGTGGTTGGGCTTCCAAAGAGGATATAATGCCCCCTGCACTGTCTGGAATATTAAACCTAAACCAACATCTGTTCCACAAGACTTGCAACCTGAGATTTAGATAGCAAGCAGAACATTAATAAAGAGGCACTTGCTGCAGTACAAAGACAAAACAACAAGTTAGAGTGTTTTTAATAGTCAGTAGTCCTCACTAGCACAATCCTGCTAAAGACTGTTATCTTGTAGATGACTTTGGTGTTTCCAGGACTCACCCTTATGTAGTATATGGAAAGCAGAGGTTTTATTTCAGGTAAGAGGTTAGTGTAGACAGTCTAATTTGCCCTAGAAAGAACAAGAGCAAGTCCTTTCTGAAGAAAGAATAGTCTGTCATTATGTTTCAGCCATGGCAGGCTCCTTCCTCTTGTGTAAAAAACAATGGATGTGCATTCAGCTAACTCAATGACAACTTCTTCTCAGCCATCCACACTACAAAGAGCACAAGACAGAGAGGGGCACTGCTGAGGTTTCAGAAAGGTAATCAAAAGCAATTAAAAATGAGCAGAAAAGAAAATGGTAATGGCAGGGGTTAATTAATTGGCTTCGAAAGAGACCATTTGCCAAACAGCGATTCAGCGAAATCACAGGCTCTGGATTCAGTTCCTTGCACTCGTTATATGCATTTGCCTCATTTCCTAATCTGAAAAATGAAGACAATAAAAAATTTTCTGATTCGTTATGATTCATAGTTCTGAGTTTTTTAGTTTTTTTAGGAGGACTTAAATCTTGCCCAGTCGTTCCTATGCCTGGACAATCCATCCTCACTTAAGGTTCTGTACTGAACCACAGATCTAATTATTGCAGCTTTACACTAGCAGTAATAGTTGTGTTAGTGTTAAGGAACATCAGAAAAGACACTCAGAGTTGGTTGTGCTTTCAGTGCTCTTTCCACTGTTCTGCCTTAAGCAAAGAGAGAATACTAGGCTCTTTGATCAGGTAGATATGTAAAAAACCCCATCAGGTTAATATTTATTTTACAACTGTTGTTTAATCAAGAAGAAGTTACCTTCAGTGCTCTAACTGTAGGTCGGTACCCAGATACCTAGAGAAGTGGTCAGGCTGGGTGCAAAATACTATTCAGAAAAGGAGCTACTGCATTTAGTGTAGCATTTTTCATTTTATGTAACATAATAGTATTACTGAATTAAAAATATAACTTCTGTGGGGTGAGGTTTTGCACTGTGTCCTGGACAAGTATAACAGATTTTAATGGTTGTCTGAATGTGCCATCAGAGTCCAGAGAATTTTATAGAAAGTATGTAGGGTTATAAATCTTGAGTCCAAATGAGTCTAGCAGAATCCCATGGTCATGGCTGCACTCCAGGGCTCATCTTCCTCCTCTCCCATCCACATCCACATCTGGTTTTGCTATGTCCTTTGATTTGTTTCATTGGCTACCAGTTTGGGATCTCTTTCATGGGTACCATGGATTGATTGTAATGGAGGGTTGCTTTTCCAACCCAAAGTCAGGCTGAAATCCTTTGTAAATCCTAAGGAAATATGAAACATTCACAGCTTTAGTATGCGTATTTCATTACTTGGACCAAATTTGACTCAAAACTCATAAGCACAGAGAAGCAAAATACTGCCACCAAAGTATTTCATATTTTTGGAGTGTTCTTCTCAAAAGCAATCAACATTTTCTACACTAGCCAGCCACTTTATAAAATTTATCACTTAGTGGAAAATTCCCTTTTCTCTTAAAAATTATTCTCAGACAGATACTTCAGTAAATCCATAACATGGCATTACCTGTATTCTCTATAAATGCATTTTTCTTTCTATAAACTGTTAAGCTCAGCAATAGACTGCTACCTGGAATAATGGCCACACAGTGTTCTAAATAAATTCTTAAAATTAAAATGCTTCAGAACTTAGAAGACAGCAGAAAAATGTGGTCCAATATTACTGATTTTTTTGGTGCAATATGCTACATATTTTGAAAAGTAAAGAAGCAAAAATTCAAAGAAAACAATTCTAATTTCCTTGAAAATCTGACTAAAAATAAGAAAGGTAAATAATTTAAATAGGTTTTTAAAAAGTCCTGTCGTTACCGGCAGAGTTTCAAAACATTATTCTTTACCATGAATATGTATCTTTTCATAAGTGTGTTCTTTGATAAGCTATAAAAGAGAACAATAATGGAAGATAAACTGAAATTTCTTTTTTAAGAATCAAAATTGAAAAAGTAAACAAGAAAAATAAAATCATCTGACAACTCCAAAAGAATTTCAAAGCATGAAATTTCTTTAGCTTGAGACATAATTTAATGACATGTTTAATGATACAGTGTAGAGCTTCAAAAAACTGAGAAAATGGGAAAAAACAAGTTGACTTTTTATGTGACTAATGAAAATATGTTCACAAAGAGTTTCCATTTGAGATAATTGGGGACCAGATGTTTGGGATGTATGAACATGTCACACCTAGAAATCTTTGTAACTTTCAGTTACTTTTTTTTCCCAGTGGATTTTCATGAAATAAAATATTGTTTGAGGCCAGCTTTCTCAACAGCTCTGAAGTCTATTTAGAATGAAGAAAAAAAGGTCTCTTCCCCTCTGAAAAAGGGGTGGAGGTACCTGTACTGCATAACCCTTCTGTTTCACTCAGTGTGCCTGCACTCTGAGTTCTATTAGTTGTGAGCTGTGTATTTACTGATATTTACATGTGTTGACCTTTTAATTTCACTATAAACAGAAATTAGTGCCAGAGGACTCGGGAATCCTACAGGCAGTGTCACATAGGACTTTCATTCCATGTAAACTTACTCTCACTCCGTCTCTCAAAGTGGGTAGAGTACTAAAATGCTTTCCTTAGATGAGTACCTCACTTTTATTTGTGCAAACTTGAATGAGGCCAATCCCCTATGCTGTGAATTTAAAAGAATCAAGCACACGTTATTGCCTATCTCCATCGCTGGCCAGATCTTCATTCTTCATAGCTCCTTAAAATTGCCAAGGTCAAAATATCTTCCTTGGTCTGTATGGTTTTATTTTCTGTTAATTGCTGAAATTAACAAAAAATTATTGATAACAGAAAATTTGCTGGTGCTTCATATCTGTTTGCATGAGGCAAGGGTGAGTTATCAGTCCTCCTCTAGGAGTCCTGGTGAATGTTAAAAACGGTATGTTTTAATAGGCCTGCTTGTGGCAAGGCATGAGTGTAAAAGGAGCAGAATTCTTGCTTGTAAGTACAAGCCTCTTTTCACGGACGCAAAGAAAAGACAGAATAATTTCTGAGGGGTACTATGGATTGCAGCCATATCTTACAGACATAGGTGCTTGCCTCTATATACAACACCCTGTACGCATGCATTTAGATAACACTGTTTCTTTAAAAATAAGGACGAAGCTTGAAATAGGAACTCTTTAGCTTAGTGTATTTGCTGAACAAACACTGAAAGGCAGCAGAGAGGTAAATCATTCTTGCATGCTGAAGGGAAGCGTGGCATTACTTATGAATGACTGCACGCATGGCTGCCTGACTCAATGAATGAATCACCCAGAATAAGGCTGTGCAGCTTGAATGAGCACAGAAACTGCTCTGATTTTCATTTACAAAGCTTAATCATAAATATTTTATATTCTACAAGGCAAAGAAGGAAGCAGAGTCAGACCTGGTTAATGTGTTTTATTTCCATGGGTGGGTACGCTGGGTCACTGTGGTGCTCACCCTCTGAGATCACCTGTGGGCATACAGTTCTTGCAGTTCCAGCAGCGCAAACATTTCAAGATAGGCTGATGGGTTGCACTGACCTGATGGGTTGCATCACATACACATTCATTAAAAATAACAGTGCCATTGGGAAAAATCATGCTATGAACTGTCTCTTATATTACAGACTTTTAAAACCCAGGAATATTTTATAAAAACTTCAATATTTCTGTGCTGGATTCCATTATTAAGTAAAAATATGCAGAGCCCAATGGGCCAAGGTATTTACAGTGTGAAAAATGCCTCATGTCAGACTATCTAAAATGTTATCAAATGTACAACATTTTTGAGCTTTGGAAGCTTCTGTAGGAAACAGATTTGAAATGATGAAATATTGTCAGCACTGGGGGACAGCGTCTGTGCTATGACTATTTTAACTCCTTAAATGAAAGTTACATATTGTAGAATCAAAATTATCACAATTTTATTTTGATTTAGAAAAAGAAATGAATAAAAGACCACCACATTTTGCACTTTTTAGCCTCTGCTTCAAAAATAATTTACTGATTAACAAAAGCCACTCATGGTGATCATAAGTCACTCCATTTCTCCAGGAAAAATAAACCTCCATTAATAATAACTGATTTTAGTAGTCCACTCAAATGCTTTTAATATTTTAAACACACACAAATATTTTAGGTTTTTGAGTCCCATTTCAAGCTTTCTGAGTAGAAATTGATTTGTACTGAGGAGTTATGATGCACAAACAATGACATTTTATTTAAAGATAAGACTTAAGAAAAGCAAACGTAACCAGCAAATTTTTAAAAAGAGACTTCAAAAATATCTGTTCTGGGTAAACCAGGCGATTTTAAACTGAAAGACAATGTGGTTCTTTGGGCTTTGAGCCTAGACAGATTTTGATATAATACAGCTGTCTGTGATTATGTTACACAAAAAATGTATCCTGAAATTGAATGATAGGACAGAGTAGAGCATGTAACATAAATTGCAGAAAAGATATCATGCAGATGGTGGCAAACAAATCTAGAGTAAAATTTTAAGGCTAATATCAAAAGTTACATTTGCAGAAACAACACAGCTTACATGAAGAGTTTTCTGCTTGTTTTTTCAAGAAGTGTTTAGAATGGAAGTAAGCTGCTGCAAATGAAAAGAAGAGAGACTTAAGGTGAGGTGAAAAAGAAGTATGGATAGCAAGGAAAGCAGGCAGTCAGTATTTGTTACATGTGCCTGTTTTGCCTCCAATTGGACAGGAGAGGGGAAGTTTTAGCAGGAGTACTGAAGTGGAGAATACCATTCCAAACCACGACACCCATGCAGGTCAGATGCAGAATTCACGGCAAAGAAGTCCTTGTCTCTTAGCATCAGATCTGCCATAACTGACCCTGGCTGCCACTAGTAGAGTTGTTTTCTGTTGACCGGCTAGGGCCTATGCCCTAGAGGTCTCGAGAGAAGTAAGGTATTCATGTACCACTTTCTGCTTGATCCTGTATATGTGGGACAGAGGGGTCAGCAGCTAATACGCAAATGCTCACCACATGATCCACTATCACCATAGCCATAATCATGGCTCCTCACTTCTCCTCTCTTGGCACACAGTTGTTAACATCTGACATGGATTTTGAGTACCTTATTGGCAACACAGATTGACATTTCCCAGGACACAACATCTCACATTTGCTTCTTGTCTTCAGGCAAAATGGCCCTTGCAGAATGTGGGAGCTGCAAGCCACATCGTGCTTATTCCAGAGACCCAAAGGACAAAGAAGTGCTCACAGATGGGAGGTGACAGTGGCTTCCCAAAATGTCTTTGCAGATGCATTGTGTTGAATACACTAGACTCAGTAACTTTTGCTGGTTATTTTCTCCTGCAGATGGAGAATCATGGTGGGAGCAGCACCAGTACATTGTCACTGCCAGTCATGTTAGCCGTGTAATGCAGCCCCACCACTGGGACCATGATGTGAAAATTCAACGGTTATACGCAACTTACAAGCTGTAGAGATCTCTGGTACTGCTGGATGTTCTCTGTTTCTCTCTTAGTTACAGATTTAGAAATTTCACTTTATTACGGTCCTTGCTACTACAAGTGATTGTGCCACAGGGTCCTCCTTTCCCTGCCTCTAGGCATGAGGCTAGAAACCTGTGCAGGTTTTCCAAATCCCCTTTACTTAATGAAGACAAAACTACCATAAATGATCTATGGAAATGCAAGCATAAAAAGTAGTGTCTTAGCCAGGCACAATATCTAGTGCAGGCACATGAAGAGGCCTTTGCAAAGCAACACCCCAAGGCATGAACTCCTCCTCCTTGCAACCATGCGGGCACAGCTATGATTTGATGGTTGGCTGCCCTTGCTAAACCTCCTGTCGGGGCAATGTCTGACCTGCCTGCAGCTCCTGCTTCCCAGTCATTCACTGCCTGGGCTTCCCCACACAGCAGCTGCTTCTGCTCACACACAGCTTTTAGGACTCCACCGAACCACGTCTCCTCTGAATGCAAGATGTATTTCCTCCTCCTATTTGCTGGACACTGTGGAGTCTGACAGCGGGGTGCAGAGCAGGGTGACAGTGCCCTCCCCTGCATGCTGAGCTGGGGAAAGGAAGGAAGGAAGAAAGTCAAGTTAGGGAACCAAGATTAAGTACCCTGATAGGCATCAGGAAGATTTGTTATGATAATTTAACCTGCAGTATTATTCAGATCTACAGCTACACTCTCTCTCTTTTTCTTCCCTGGGGTTAGAAATCTGTACAAAATGGAAATAATGCAGACAGCCAGATCAGGAGAGTGTACACTACCAGATTTCTTCTTGGCTGTTAGGTTCTGGGATTTAGGTTTGATCCAGTTCAAAAGCTGGAGCAGTACTAAGAAATGAAGGTCTGCACCAGAAGGAAAATTTCCCCTTCTTTCCCCTGTGAACCAGCGCAGTAAAGAGCAGCTTCTGCACAGATGCTTCCAATTGTAAGTGTGAAAATGTTTCTGGCCTTGGCTATTTTAGAAACCAAGTTTCCAGGTCAGGTCATGAATGTATTTTAAATGTACATATTTGCATTTGTTGTCTTTCCCTCGGCTTTTGCTGGCAGATCACGTAGTGCAATACCAAATGCCTACAAATAATAACACAGGAATCAATTTTTATACTTTCCTTTTTGTTTCATTCTCTCAATTCAGTTTCTTGGATCTGTTTTGCTGTGATTGTACTTTATCAAAGAGTCCTTTCAGTGAGGGAGCCAGTCCTTTTAAAAAAATGTTCACTTCTAAATAACTGAAGGGGGTGAGTCATGTAGCAGGAAAAAGTTAAGAATCACAAACACTGACTCCGGTAATACATTGCTTCTATTAGTAGCAATTTCTTTATGACCTTAAGATTTCTGTAGCAGCATAAATATTTTAAATGGTTGCAGCAATTCAAATAACCTTAGTTAGCTCAGGCATTAAAAATGCAGCAGTGAAGGAAGGGAAGCTTGCTGACAGCATTCAGGCTTAGATTTATAGTCCCAATCATGACCGTGCCACTGCATGGTCATAAATTTCCAGGTGGATTTTCAACACAGCAGTCACCTGGTAAACAAAACACAGAGAACCAAAGCTGGGACCCCCAGAATCAAAAATCATAAGCCATAGTTTAAATTGTAGTGTTGTAAATACTTGGAGTGAATCTTTCCTCTGTGGGCTAAGGGCTTCATGCCAGGAATTACAGGAGCACCCAGCTATTCCTCAAAGGACGAGTCACAATAGTGTTACAAATCATGCAGATTTCATGTTTATGACTGTGCTAGTCACTCTTTGGTAAGAACTCCATTTCAAAATAGGGGGTAGAGAAATTTGGACTACAGCTGTAATGCTGAATAAAATAGGATTGATCTGGTGGAGTTCCCGTGAGGGGCAAAAAGCTGCAAAGTAATATCAAAGAAAAATAATTGCAAAGCCAAATTGTTGCTTTGTTTGGGGGCTTTCTCAATTGAAAAAAACATAGCATGGGGACTGGCCTGCAGGCAGTCAGAGGGGTGTTTTCATAACATGAAATTGGAGCTATATGTTGTACGCATGCATAGGAATCAGAAAGAGTTGAGACTTATGTACTAAACTTCAAAATCCTAAAATAAGCATGACCCTACTGAAGATCATGCAAGATTTATTCCTGATTGCTTTGCTTTCTGTTTTGTTATATTTATCATCTATATTATTTAAATTTGATCTTTGAGGGTAAGAGAACCTAGCAGGGGTCATTATTCTTGATAATTGAGTAACATACAGTGCTAAGGGTGAGTGTATTTCCAGACTGTGTGTGCAAAAAACACTTTAGATCCAGATCTACTGTGGATCTGCTTCATGAGCTAGACCTTGCTGGTCTAGCTAGTCTCATGTCTTGGCTCAAGCACGGCCTAGGACAAGGCCTCTCAGAGGAAGGTGGAAAGACGTGATTTGAATATCATGTATGCCACATCTCTGTGACGTGTATGCTATGACTTAGTGAGAAATGACATTTCTTGACTACTGTGGTGATTGTCATGGCCCTTGAACCCATATCATGTTCAACATTTGCTGAACGAAAGTCATTCATTTAGGTACTGTGGGTACAGTGTTCCACAACGATCTTCTTGCACAAGCAGTATTGGCAGATTAGAATACACTTTCATTAAAGAAAAGTGCATTTTCCTATATACACAGTAGTCTGTTTCTTTCTGATCTTTTCTTGTCCCACAGAGAAAAGATGTGAGCAATGAAGAAGGTGCCATAACTCACTGCAGATTGACTCCAAAGTTATTACTTTCTTATTTACTCTAGTTTTCTAAATATTTAGAAGGCTATTTTAATAATCTATCTATCCTTTGCTTCAAGCTATTTCTATGTAAACTTCTGCTATGTTGAAACATTTTCTTTTCAAAGGGAAGAACCCCCATTGTCTTTAATCTTTCTTATATATTAATTTAATTAAATCTGATTTTTTTTTTCTGTTGGCTAACATTACAATATTTTCACTCTAAGAACATTATGCCTACATTATTTCACTTATATTCACAGTCAGTGTCAATGCTAGACTCAAGGTTGCCCAGAAGAGAGGCTAAGACATAGCTGTTCCTTCTTTACTTTCACACAGAGTATGACCTGAACTTTACATAGGACTGTTCACATGAACAAATAGTTGACAAGGTGAATTAGGGTGGAAAAATCTGGCTCTAAAGCTTAACCAAGAGACATATCAGATTAATTCTCCAAAGATAAATGAACAATGTTATCATTTTAGTAAGACAAATACTACTTTGGTCTATAGAATAAACAAGTTTCCTCTCAGTCCTGTCATATGATATTCATGCTGGAATTCACTTGAACAAGAGTGCATTCATTTAATAATAAATAACTGATGGTTATACAACACCTTTGACCACAAAGCCTTCCAAAGGCTCTGTTGTGTTCCTTTCACAGTTACAAAATAATCCCCCCCAAATCCAGAAAGGAGTGAGGCATAAGTTGAATAGTGTGAGTAAACTGAAAACAGATGATAGATATTTCACAAGTAAAAGGCCAGCTTTATCAGAGAACTATTTTTTGCCTGTTATTTGGTTGAAACAAAAAACACTCTTGGTGTGTCACACCACGGAATTGACCAACAGTCACTGAAACATTTGTTATTGGAGCTGGTTTTAAAATTCAGGAGCTCCTGTACTCCAGTTCTTTGTTCACAAACTTCCTTTCCCATGTGAACTTCTTAAAAAAAGCATCAGTTTTAATCAACTTTTCTTTTTCTTTTTTTTCTTTTTTATTTTTTTTTTGTCAGGGATGAAAAAAAAAATTAATCCAACAGGTAGGAATGCAGCATTTATCAGCTTTGAAAATGCTGAGATTCACTTTCACATATTGAAAAGGGCTTGAAGCTCAGGGAACTCTTGACCTGAAACTGTTTCTCAGAATCTGCAGAACAAATTGGTTCTTCTGGTTACTAAATTTATTCTTTGGATGACTATAAGCATATTCATGGAAAACATAAGTAAATCATGAAAGTCTTATGGCAGTTACCATGAATAGTCATTCATCTGAAACTTCATCTGGGAAATGTGTTCATCATTCATTATTTCAGCATTGCTGTTGCACAACTAGATAGTACAAATAAGACTGTATAGCCTAAAAGACATGTTGCTTAACATTAATAGTACACAGTGAATGCTGAAGTGCTTTCCTGGCAGACTATCTGCAGAGTGGGACATGTTCATCTAAATCATGCTGTAAGTCACCAGAATTACAGACAGACAGGGAGTGTTCCGGAATGACTGGAAAACAGGAAGAAAACAACTAATAATCGCTGGGGGAATGATTAGTGATACATTATGTGATATCACTTGCTCTTTCATCTGCATGTTTTTTAATAGATGGGAGTGAACTTAGCCCACATGTGTCATAAAATAGTTACATTTTTGAAGCATGAAAGTCATCAGGCTAATACAGGTCTAACAGCTCTGTAACAGTCTGTGGGTAAGGTTGGATCAAACAGAATTTTAAAAGAGTTTGTATTTAGCATGTTTGAAGCTGTATCTTCCAAGATGTGTTTAGAAGATGCTTAAAATCTGTGTATTTATGTAGTTATGTAGAGCTTGAATGATACTGCATAACACTAAGCTCTGTATAAATTTCCTGTACAGGTGGCTTTTTCATGTACCTGTTCAGGCTTAGCATACCTCAGCCATGCTTGCCACTACTTTAGTCCTTGTACAATCATTTACACCACTGCAAAGTATGATGTAAATATCAGCACATCACACCCTAACAGTTCTACATTTTATCTCTGTTTGAAAAACGAGGACTTAAAGGTCAAATGTCAGAGGTGTATTCCACATATAAAGCATGCATGGGTCTTTAGGGACTTGAACTGCAGAGGCATTTATAATCCTGGTAGATTCAGTCTGTGCCTTAACATATCTAATTTAAAATTTTACCTTCTAATTGAAGAGATTTCTAAAAATATGTATCCCTTTTTCTGGAGCCAATATTTGACAAGTGTCTATTTTTTGCACTTGCCAATAGTATAATTCTCACTTTGGTTTGCAAATCTATAGTAGCAGTATTTCCAGAGCAAAAAAAAAAAGCTTCATTTCAAGCTATTAAAGTTCGAAGGGAGCTGTGATGGTGTTAGCATTGGTGTTTTTTTTCAGGTGTATCTGCAGAGACATACTGCCCAACTGGACCCATATATTCCTTTCTACAGAGATTTTTGCTGTGACACTTCAAGACTGGTTCCTTCCTCTTTTTACCTCCTTATCTACATCTTTGGGACTTGCTTGTCCCTTAAATAATTAGTAGGAAGAGGTTTCTCCTTGCAAAGGTTCCTATCACTGATACTTTCCTACCAGAAGATCTTAGAAATGGACCTTTCTCAGACTGATACTGCTGAGATTCATGATATTTTGGAGTCAGTTTTAACATGGCAACTGTATAAGACACATACATGAGTAAAGGGTATTGGTCACAGGTGAGCTTGTCTCCTGAAATAATCCTGCTTTGCTGAACTGCCATTGCTGCAGTGTCCATCCCAGGACAAAAAAAAAAAATCAGTTTTATCTCTCTTTTAGCTCTGGAGACTTTTTACATCTAAAGTCACAATAAATCAACCTTACTTTTTCTTTTCCAAAAAGGAGATTGTTTTGTACTCTTAAGGTTTGACTGAGTGCTTTCTAGTTGATGGGAAACTTGTTGTTTATTTAAGTGGTCTTTGATTTATTCTTGATTTCCCTTCAACTCCTGTACTATTAGAGATGGTAAATTTTAGCCTTTTCTTTTTGGAGGATAAGACTTTGATCTTATGCCAGTCATCTCAAAGATAATGAATCTCCATCCCTCCCACTGCGAAAATACCAGCCTAGATCCATGACTAGTCATTCCAAATCAGTACCAGATTTTACTTAGAGCATATGGATTTTGGGACATTGAGTTTGTGGGACGAGGTGTGACAAACAGTGCTTAAAGACAGGTGGGTTTGTGTTTCACTGAGACATATGCTGTTATTCACCCAAGGACTAAGGGAAGGCAGGAAAGAAGAAGGGGAAGTTTGGCCCATATGGGAGGGTAAAGGGAAGTGGGAGAACTGAAATTAATTTAGTCAATAGCATTATATGGCAGTTTATAACCTGAATCCAAGGAAGACAGAAAGAATCCAGTTACTTGATTTGTCTGAGAGCCAGTGAAAGGGATGCTACTTAGAGTTTTGAAGCATTTGGCAACAGAAATACTACATGCAAATAATGTTGCAAGGGAGGATATAGTACTAGGACAAAGATTTCATACAGATAATATTTGTCTCCAGACTTGCAAGGTTTGGATATCTCCAATATAAACACCAAGACACTAACAGGAAAGATCAAACACACCCAGTGAATTTTTATTACCTTATAAACATTGAGAAAAGCTGTCTAACCAGCTGTGCTGCTCCCCTTCTTCTGGGTACATGCAAAGTTGAAAATCAAAATCTGAATTTTCTCATCTTGAAAAATTCCACCTTTAAATACTTCTCTGAAAACTGGTATCAACATTATTTTTCTCCAGTTTCCAATTTGCAGCTGCTGCAGATCTTTTACCACATCCCTGAGCAGTGCTGCATACTCATTGCTGGCTGACCCTGATTTCCCATTGAGCTGTCACTAAACTGTCCCCACAAGCCCAGGCTCCAGCAGCACAAGTGGACACATGCACTTGCTGGGGCCCTGTAATTCTAGTGAAATCAGTTCACTGCAGTATTAGCCTCCAGAAGCTAGGATTTTGGTGTTAGAGTCCCCAAGGCACCTTTATGTCTTCTACCCCCTCAATAAATCACAAGAGCATGTGTGCGGTCCAATATACACTGTCCACCAGTAATGAAAGAATTGCATTCATCTTACTGTTTAAGGAAAGTATGGTCAGGCTACAAGTGCACTTTGGCTAAATCAGTTTTCTCACACCTCAACTGCCCAGCTGGAAAATGGGGCTTACTCTCTTCCTTTTATACATGGACAGCTCTGTCAGTTTGTGTAATAAATGCATAAATTTTCATGTGCTGCTTGTGGAAAACATGGTGGTATCCTGCTCCACAAGTGAGGGCAGCGTGAACTTCCTCGAAAGCAGAGAGTGTCAATGATAATAATAATATAACGCAGATCATATTTTCAAAGCAAAACACCATACTAATGACAGAAAAGATCTAAACAAACACACTTGCAGAACTTACCAAAACCAAGTATTGTATATTTGTTTTTTTGCAATGTGATGAAGGCAGAGGATAAGAAAAAAATATTGTGCTTTGGGTAAAAAATCTTGAAATTTAGGTATCAAAAAAGTATTTCCAGTGTCTCTCTGTAATCATAGAATCATAGAATCAACCAGGTTGGGAAAGACCTCTGAGATCAACAAGTCAAATCCTTGATCCAACACCGCTGTGGTTACTACACCATGGCACTCAGTGCCACATCCAGTCTCATGTTAAAAACCTCCAGGGACGGTGAAACCACTGCCTCTCTGGGCAGCCCATTCCAATATCTGATTACACTCTCTATAAAAATTTCTTCCTAATATCCAGCCTAAGCCTCCCCTGGCACAGTTCAAGACTGTACCTTCTTGTCCTACTGCTGGTTACCTGGAAGAGGAGATAACCTCCTTTCAGGTAGTTGTAGAGAGTGATGAGGTCTCCCCTCAGCCTCCTCCTCTCCAGGCTAAGCAACCCCAACTCCCTCAGTCTCTCCTCATAGGACTTTTGCTTGAGTCCCTTCACCTGCCTCTTTGATCCTGGTAAATGTGGTGAAGATGTCATATGTGTCACATCATGGTGAGATGTGATACAGTGGCTGCCACTGTTGCCTCAGGCTCTTCTTGTCTGAGCATTACTTTGTCTGCAACAACGCCTACTCATTTTCCTTCACCCTCCCACAGGTGAAGAAAGAAAAGGGGAATAACAACTTAAACAAAGTGTTCTGTAAACAATGATTGCCTTCGTGTTAGAGATGAGAAACTTGAAAAATATGATTAGGACATCAGGTTGCCCATGTTCTGAAAGGCAAAAAAGAATTAAAATGTCTTAAAAGTCTAAAGAAGAGTTTGCAAACCAGAAAGATATGATCCAGAAAAATCCTTTACAAGTATTAGCATTCCATTCTTATATACTTGCATGGCAGGTACACTTTTTGCTTTGCACATGAGCAGGCACCCCAGAGCAGTGTCGTACTTTCATGGGTAATTTCTTAAGAGTATTATATCTAAGTTGCACACTGGCATTTTTTGGAGATGTTTTATTTGTGATTTCCTGTGTTTTGCATGGCATGAAAGCAGGTGTAGCACAGAGAGATTGGCCACAAGGGGTGGATGCTCTGAAGTCTGCTTTCATTTAGGAACAAAATACAAGCTGAGTTAGGAGAGAGGAAATATATTTCTCATCTGTGCCAAATATCTAATGCATAACATTAACACTGGCAAAAGAGGAAAGGTAATTTAAATGTGGGGAGGCATCTCTAGGGAGAAGGCAAATAAAAAAGAATAAGAGTAACAAACCCAAGATGTGACTGCTTTTGATTTGAAGGACCATAGCATAGCAGCCTGCTGAGAGGAACTGAAAGAGTCTCTTTTGTAACAACGGGGATTTTGAGTGTTGCAAAACCAACTGAAAAGCATCCTGGGACAACCATGAGGCTTCTGTGGATAAATATATAGAGAAGGAGGAGGAGACAGCTGTTGAGCTGCTCACAGCTTACAGACAGGACACAAAGCTCTTGGTGCTTAGGCTACTAACCTGTTGAAAATAACTCTTGTCTGAGATCTGGGAACTGGTGCTATGACAGTGGTGGGGACAGGTGACTATGTCTCTCTCTACTCCTGTTTTTTATCCTGTCAGAATCTGCTGTTCTTCCCATTACCTCACAGGCCTGGGAAATAGAGGGGAATTGAGGCTGAATATGCACGTCCTGTGTAGGGACCTTGCATGCTCTGGGAACTTCTGTCTGTTATGAAGACAGAAGTGAAACTTTCCCTGAAGTTATCACATTTTATTTCTATAAGTTATTTTCATTAGAAAAAAATAAAATATCAAACAAGAAAAGCCAGCAAATATGAAATTAAAAATCTATTTACTCACACACACACACAGAGTTAAAAATATTTGCTTTTTTTGAATTGTTATATGAAGGCATCTATATTGTCTTAGCGACTAATGGCAATTGCTTTGTCTCTTTGTGGCTGGATGTCTTGAATAAGGGTAACAATATTAATAACACTGGTCATAATTGGACTTTCTTTAGCTTAGGGAGTAGAATTGCAAGGCCAAGTTCTGCCCTTATATAATTTCATAAAACCTGACTGACGATGTTGAGTGGTACTGTGTTCTAATTGAGAATTTTTGTTACTAATGCCTTGCAATACTGATTCCATGTATCATCATCTAAGACAGGTTTATTCTGCTATACTTTGTAGACAACAAACATGTGACAAGGATTCCTGCTAGGGATTACCTCCTGCATTCCCAAGGGGTTTCCAAGGCGCAGGAGAAATTCTGAGATTGCTTTACTGAATTATTTTCCCAACTGTTCCACTGGAGATATGTGGATTGGTGTCTATGCAGGGAGTGCAGTGAGCTGGCATTACACACCCTTACAAATCAGGACTATCTTGGCAGGGAAGTTTTCTATCCCAAGACTTGAGAAGGTGCATCTGTTATTCTCACCAACTGTATATAAGCTAATAGTAATATAATCACTAGAATCTTGTAAGTGATGCAAATGATTGCTTTACTGTAGATTTGCTGGAATACTAGAATTTGAGGCTTGGCAGACACAGCAGCAATTTATTTATGCTGGTTCGTGACAATGAGGGATTGTTGATGTCAGTGGGAGCAGAGCAAAACTAAGAAATAATGAAAGTTGTTGGGCAGAACACAACCCTGGAGTGTTCAGCCCACAAAGCTCATTGATTAGATTTGGTTCATATAGAAACAGAACAAATTACTCCATGATGAAATTTTCTATTTTGAGAAGAAAAGATGGCTCTATAACCTTTCAGGCTATGTCTAATTGGCCTCAGGGCCTGGTCCTGGGACAAAGTCACATGGACTGGCTTATGTTCTGCCCCTTCTATAGAATCTTTGTCTGGAAGAAAACTGTCTGCCGAGAGCAAACAATAAAATAGTGTGGACAATCAGAGGTCCAGTGTTCAAGCATCCTCCTAGGCTTTCTGTTACTTAGCACTGAAGACATATCCTCAAAGTCCATTGCAGATCTCTTTTCTGTGACTCTATGAAAGCGATCATTTGTTATATTGAGCTGCTAAAAGAAACTGGACAGGCTTATTAGAGTAAATGTCTTTCAATGAATACGTGGTAAGGGGGGGAGGGTCAAGCAGTTTGTTATTTAGGGATATACACTGAGAGAATAATAATTCCAGACTTTTGGTTAACAAGATTTTAAGGTCTTCCGGCTTCTTTGTTCTACTGACTCAGGCCAAGTTCATGTCACTTATGAAAGTTTCAACATGAAAGAGCTCATGCTACTGTGGACTGGTGCCATCCTGTAGAATCCAGAGGTGCAATCACAGAAAATCCCAGCCATAGTTTTCTCATGTGGGAAAGTTCCAAAGCCCAAATGGATTTGCTACCCAAGGGCCCTAAATGGTGTTTGGTGAGGAATGATAACTGAGCAGCTTGTAATGCTGATGTCTATGTATATCCCTAGTGCCTATCTCAGGAGCTCTGTTCTGTGTCTGGCAGTGAGCATGAAGCCAGGTAGTTAAACTGAAAATTGTCACTCACGTGCTTTGTAATATCAGAATAGGGGCAGGCTGAAGAAACAAAATAGACATTTGAACAGTGTGGACATTTCCTTCACACAAACAGACTTTCCTGTATGAATTACAAGCAGTGTGTAATGACTGAACCACGGAGGTAGGAAACAGGATCCAGTTGCATAAACGCTGGCGGCTTCTCTTGATTAATCACTGTGGAACATTGGAATCATTTAAAAGAAATAAAGAATATGAAAGAGCTACCTCATACTTATACCAAATCTATCCTGGTGAAAAGACAAGGAAGGAAAATTTAACACTGTTCATTAAAATAAATTATTTTCTGTATAATTTTTCTCCTGCTCCAGAGGGAAAAAAAAATCACAGAGATTGCTGTTTGACTTTTGAAAGACTTGTTGTCAAGCACATTACTTGCTGTAAGTCTAGATATTTTCAAATTCTGTACAAAGTCATAGATGCACTTCTATGAAATAGAACATTCAATCCTTCCTAATAGTAAAACCCCTCAAGTTTTATATAAATGATCTTCTTGCTTATATGATGCAAGTTTCAACCTTAATACTAGGCAGCTTTCTGAAGTAATTAGGTAGTACTTTATCACTTTGTCAACTTTCTCCTTACTCACAGAAAATGTTAGTATTTAAATTCACTATCTAAAAGGGGCATGCTGCTATTGAGTTCCTCTACCTTTACTTCCAGAGCAGTGTTATTTGGTTCTTCAAAAGGGTTCCTCACCCAACCTGGAAAAAAAAACCTGCAGCAATGATGTGTAGCAGTAAGACCACACACACAGGATGGAAAAATCCTGGGTTTAATGTTGTTTACACATGTTTGCAAGAATGGTTTTTGTACTGGACA
>JAWWES010000041.1:42066912-42097011 GCA_035583135.1 Lophotriccus pileatus | reverse complement strand
TGGGAGAGCATGCCCTCCAGATACTAGGCCTGAAACCAAGGCCTGAGGGCTCCCCCATTTCCCAATCAACCATCACAATGATGGGCTATTATTACTCATTGACTATTAATCCATGAGTAATTGCTCATGAGAGAACTGATTTGACTTAATCATGGCTTATAATTTGGTTAACTGAGCTCACACACTTGGAATTTCTGAGAGAAGCACTGAAAGAACGGAATAATATTGGCAATACTGTCTGGGACACAACAAACTCTCTACATGGCGCACCAAGTCAAGCCCCTAGTGTCAGACCATGCTTGCTTTGGGTCCCCAGTGGCAGCAGATTATTTTTGTGAATATGGGTCCTATCACAAAATCAGTCCTTGACTTCCTTGCTGGGAGGTTTTTCTCCTCATGATGAAGACAAAAAGGTGAAAGATGTGGTAAAGATTTTTCAGCTCCACACACACGTAATAATATGATTTGAAATGTTTAATTTGCCAATTATTTTGAGGTTTTGTGGATCTTAGTCAGAAATGATTTGAGAGATCAGGACTGGAATTAATTTTGGAAGCCATATAAAAGGACAAAATGAACACCCTCTGTACAGAAAGAGCTTTTAAAAAATGAGGATGTCATTCATTTCACCTCTGAATTTTTATCTCCTTTGAGACCAAAATATTTTGTATGCATTTGGCATAGCACTGATAGTGTACTCTGAGAAAGCCAGTAGAGTAACTTTTCATGAGTAAAGGAGGAAAGTAAGAGAAGGCAGATCTGATAAGATTACAGCACATACCAGTGACAACCAGAGCTGCTCTTCATCAGGATGAAGGGGAAATAGCTGCACTGATAAAAAGGAAATATTTGGTCACTGTCAGCTTCCCCAGAGCATCTACTAGCACAACAGACCTAATGAGTAAATCCACATTGGCAGCATGAGTCATTTCTCTCAACTGCATGAACAGAGTTTAAAGACTATGCCCTAGACACCCCAGTCTCTCCTATTCCAAAGCAGCAGAGAATATTTTAAAGAAGCTGAAAGGAATAATTGTCTGATTGGGAAATAATACTCAAGGGCTGATACCTAGTGGGATAAATTATAAATTGACACCACATAACCCATGCAGGGAGGCTGTTTGAATAAGAGCGATGAAGCCTTTGGAAAAGAAGCCAGGAGATCAGCTGGCCTCTATTCAAGCTGTGCCTCAGCTACTGAAATGTCTTGTGCAATTGCAACTGTCATTGTGGTGGTGAGACTTTTGCTGGAATGGATATAAAAAAACCTCACCTGAATTGTAATGGCAAGGGGTAGTTGGTCTGGCCATGGAAAACATGGCAGGCCTCCAATTACATACCGAATAATAAGCAGATACTTAAATTTAAGAAGATAAGTAACCATATAGAATTAAGGTGCCTTTTGGATGGTTTATAAGGATGGTATCAGCAAGGTAAAGACCATCTGTTTCTTTTTTTCCTCTCTCTCGTTTTATTTGTTTCTCAGATAGTGATTGACAGCTTGGTTGAATATACTGGCAAAACCACCTACCCAACACTTGGAGACATTGCAGGACCGTATCTTAACGTCTTCCAGAAAGATAAAAATATTGAAAAAGCAGTGTAATAGGAATTGGATTAGTTTGACTTCATGATATCCTGGGTCTGGTCTCACCATGCTTGAAAATGACACTGAAACTACTATTTATTTTTTTGGTTATGTGTTTGCTTGTTTAGATGCAGTATTTGGAGTATTTTGCAAGGAATCTGGAAAACTCTAGTATTAATCTATACAGAAGATGAGAGAAAAAAGCGAGTTGCTCTGAGAAGGCTGCATGCAGGTGAAAGCAGAGAACTTGAGACTGCTTGTATTTTTTCAGGCGTATGCTGAACAACGTTATACCTAGTTCAAGATACTTAAAGTAAACGGATCTTGCACGTAATATCTGAGACACTGTTTTTATATCTTATATAGTACTAAGTTTAGACAAACTGGTCCATGTAACAGGGTCAGCCTGCACAAAGTGTTTTGCCCTAGCAGAGGCTGATTATTTTGAGCTTTGCAACCACCTTTACGCTTTCACATATTTTCACAATACCCCAGACCTACTCCTTACTGGTATGAAACTGATTAAAAATGGAAAGGTCCGGGAGACAAGATGCATGCTTAACTCTGCCTACTAATAGGAAATCTTGTGATATGAGATACAGAAAAGTAGTTTTGGAGTCAGACTTAAAAAATGAAAGCTGTTTTTTGCAAGCTTGCTCATGGTCTGAAAATAGTTTTTTTTCCTTAAATGTGCATTTGGACCCACCAGGCCAGACTCTTGTGAATCTGGGAGACTGCATTAATTTCAACAAAGCAGAAATTCATCTTGGGGTGAGCATTAACAAAATATTTTAAAGGAGATTTTTAGGGAAAGAGCTTGTTTCACTTTAATAACCCCTAAGACAATATCCATAGCCTTTTGTCTAACAGATCATTCAGAAACTTATATTATTTTGAGTGACAATGATTAAAGAACATTTTACAAAAGCCCCATGTGGCACATATTAGCCTTCTGTAAAATAATGCAAAAATAATTAGCAGGAAGCAACTGAATGCTTAAGAGAATTGTAGGAAATAGATCAGTGAAGTTATGAGGCTAAATTCATCCCCTGTATAATTTCACTGACTTCATTCTGTATAGAGGTTTGAAATAAGCACCTCAGTGCTCTGCACACATGCTGGAAATTGTCAGCTTTAAGCTGACCTGTTATGCTGTGTCCTACTCCTGTGCTAAATTAGACCCTGCTGTCTTCTGTCAGGTTTATTCAGATTAGTGACATTGTGCATGTCTTCCACAGGAACAAAACAATGTTACTTTCCTATTATCAGAAAACTTAGGAAATTTTATAAGGGTGTTATGCAGTCTCTTTGAGTTTTTGGGAACCTTTACTAACCAATGACAGTGCGTGTGTGTACCCGTATGTGCATACGAAGCTATATTTAGACACCAACTGTGAAAGTACATCCTCTCATTGATTAATTTATCATCTCTAATGGTCTACTCTACTGTATTTATCTGATTTAGCTAGTCAAATGGACCCAATGAAAAGAAAGCATTTTCCCATCAAAAAAGAGAAAAAATTACGTTTCAAACAAACATCTAAAACTTCTAGTTAATAATTTGCTTAAGCCATCTTGAAGAAAGACTAGGAATTTGCTTTTTTACATCATTCTATTGGGGCATGTTAGGACTGGGTGTTTCTCAGCACACCATGGAGTCTGTGATCAAGTTCTGAAATATTCCATCCCAAAAGAGACACGGGAAACATGTCTGTTGAGAGCCTTAAGTGGGGGCGGGGGGGCGGGGAGAGGTGGGGAAGGTGGGCAGGAGGAAAATGCTGGGCAATGGGAAAAACACAGATTTATAGAAAATCAGTAAATCATCATCTTTTCCTTATGACTACATTTCAGCCCAAATGCTTTTCCTCATTCACTGAAAGAAGCTTTTCTTTCAGTTACCATTCCTGGCAGTGAGCAGTAAGTCTGGATCACAGGAGCTGATGCGGAAGAGATGATCTGAGAGTCCTCTGCCCTCTTTTTACTTGACCTTCCACCATTCAATCCAAGCCAGTTTTCCAAATTTCTACTGGGATTATTAATGTCAGCTCATAAATGCTACTGAAAATTGAATAAAGAAAAAAAACCCTCATTGATTATGTTAATGTTTTAATCACCTACTCTGAGACTTCCTTTCCTGGCTTCTGGCTTCTCTCCCCATTCCATCCTCCATAGGCTCCTATGCCCCTGCTCTTCCAGCCACCTCTGTTACTGTCCGTGCTGGTCTTGGATGAGCCATGGCCCGACCCCAATCTGGGGCTCCTTAGAAGTGAACCATAAAGATGCCTCACTGAACTATAAACACACATGTATAGTGAACATGTGTAGGATTCCTAAAATTCATCCTAACGAGTATATTCATTATGTATATCAACATCACCCCAAAGAGTTCCATGTTGTCTTCTGGATCTATTTGCACATCATTATGACAATACTTTACTTTTTATTTTCCCCCACATATTTTGAGCATGGTGCATATTGTGGCTGTGTGAGTATGTTCCTCCAGCTGGGTAGCTGTGCTCCAACATTACAAGCACCTTCATATGACACAGAGACCAGTCTTTTAATTTGCCTCTATATGACTCCTTTCTTCTCTTCCCTGCAGAAAATAAACCCCCAACATTTCCCTCCTGCTGCCTACAAAAAAAGCCAATTTATCTAGCTGAGAAATGACTTGAAAATAAAAGGGCATGTGTCCCATCTGAAGATCTGTGTATGTTGTTTGAGCAGGAAAAAAGATATCTTTCACAAGCTACCATAACTGTATCTCTGACATTTGATAAGGGAGAGAGAGATCTGTTTGTGTGCAGAATTCTAAAGCCATTTAATGATCAAAGAGCAATGCTGATTTTATCTTCCAGTACTTCCTCAGTGGCGATAAGATTAATTCTTTTAATGTTACATTAGACTGCTCTAATCATAAATAGATGTGTAAAAATACAAACATGCAAAACTTGGAAAGAAACAAGGAGAATTATTTTGTTGGTCAGAGAGAGAACACATTTAAAATAAATACTTTAATCTTTTTGCTCTAATTTTGAATCTTCATTACATTTTGTTAAATAAAAATGTATTAAAATTACAAAATTATTGTTTACATACAAACCCATGTGTAAAGAGCTGCTTGGGTTTTTTCCCCATATCTTCCTTCTCTTTCACTAATGAAATGTCATACTGATTTCAAGATTTTCTGACATCTATTCTCTATCCTACTGCTAATTCTGTCTGCCTTCTCTTTGATAGATGGGATGCTGGAAGTGAGCCCTTCCCTGCAGGAACTCAGTTGTCACTTGCAAAGATGGCTGTCCCCGGCAGACATCAGTTTCTGGAATGTTACAGGGGATCCCCTTCCAGAAGTCGTGTGATGCTGTAAATGCTAGTAGCTATTAATACTGCCTGTATTTTTGTGGTGAAAAATTGGGAAGTGCAAAGCTTTAACACCCATTCCTACCCAAAGAGTGATTGTGGATGCCAACGTGAGACAAAGTTGGTGACTGGAGTCTAGTAAAACTAAAAGTAAAACTTGTTAGTTTTAGTAGACTTAGCCAGATATGAAACTGATGTTTTACTTACACATAGTAAGACATGAAACTCAACCCTTAAGGAAATTAAATTTGTTCTTAATGCGTGGTGTAAAACAGAAAATGTTCATTCTGTCTCATACAAGAAAAAGTTAAAATCAGTAACCTTTATGATCTTTGTGATTTCTCCTATAGGGTTAAATGGTTAGATTATTTACCAAGTAGTTTTAGGTGTCTTCTTTGAAATAAGTTCATGTATAATAATAGAGCCGAAAAGTGAAAAAGTATTTACAAATGCATTGGTATGCACAGTGTAAGATCTGAAAATCTGAAAATTGGTATGCTAGTCTGCTTTTCAACTGAGCTATTTTGGCAGCTGCATGAAGTCTCTGTTCTAGAAAGCACAACATTTAAGTTACACTCTAATGAATCTTAGATTCCTTCCATTTTTGTCCCCACAGTATCACATCAAGGACACTGGTGGCATTTTGGATGTCAGGGTAAATACAATATTTACTAACTAGAGCTATTCCTAGAGACTTGTAGCCTGAGGGTAGAGAACTATAGGTGTGCTCTATACTTGGATGGGAGAGCATGAGGAAGTCTGGATATATGGTGAATATTTACCCACAGGAATTAAGCAGAAACATTACACCTAATTCCTTTGTCAGTGCTGAATGTGAGAGAATAAGGAAGAGTTGAAAGTAATGTCTAGAGATTACAAGTGGGTTCAGGGTTCTTTAGTAAAAGATGTGGTAACTCTAAGTCCTGAATTTACAGAGTTAGATAAAAGTGAGGAGAAAAGATATTGAGGAAACTGAAATGTATTAAGTTACTTTTGGAAGAAGAAGAACAGTCAGAGCTGGGATTGTAGTCAGAATTTTCACATGCCTGAGTGAACAACAATTTCATTAGCCTGCGCTGCCACTTCATCAAGTAAATCAAATACACTTCATGAGCTAACTCTCTGCTAGCATGGTAGCATGGGGGCTGTTTGTAGCAATACCACTCTGTAATACTACTTGTTTAAGTAATATTTTTATATATATATATATATATATATATATATATAAAACTATAAAACCAGAGGAAAAAGGACGCAGTTACATATCAGAAAAAATGTGGATCCACCAGCTTTTAAAATTATACTCAGCTCTGAAACAAGCTATTTGCTTGGTTCTGTTGCATGCTTTTCTGGACTGCAACCCCTCGGTGCCCACCGCTACCAGCGCTTGTTGCTCCTTTCCCTAAGAGACAGATGGACCAACCTCACATAGTAGATGGCTTTCCTTTACTTTCTCATCTCTCCTGTTTTAGGCATAGGCTTAGAAGTCTCCAATCTCAGGAAAGGACAACAGTACCAGAGAGGTAAAAAGCCAGTCCAGGTGAGCTCCCTGTGTAATGCTTTGGCCATTGCCTGATGCACCAATGACTTGTCACGGTTTAACATTTTTGTACACTCTTGGTGAGAATAGGTGCAAGTCTGATGATGACAGTTTAAAATGAGCCAACAAGGTTGGAAGAGGGTGCAGGAACCATTCACAGGTTGAAAGGATGACTTGCAGTGAGTACTGAGGAAGGACAAATCAAAGTTTACCAAAAAAGCAGATTAAGAGATATTTCAGTTATGGCTACTAGAACTAGAATAGAAAAATTGCTTGTTAAAAGATTATTGAACCTACCAGGTAAGAACATAAAATGAATGGATGTTTCAAAGCTCAAGCTGAACAAATTCAACTTAAAAGAGCACACATATTTATTAATCATGAGTATGATGTTAACCTTCAAAAGAGGTTTCCAGGAGAAGCAATAAGTTATCTACTCTGGATGTCTTTCTAGAAAGGCAAGTTTTACTCAAGTCCAAATTATTGACCTTGATACAGATAAAGTATAATGGCATGTGATACATGCAGACCCTGAAGTTCTGTCTAACATAAAATGAGTCTGCCTAACATTGTATGAGTCTGTGAATATGTGATGGATTCATGGGACCAGCAAGTTAATAACTGAGACGGGAACTTGGCTGTATAACCTGCTAGACAGCTTGGGGAGATGGACCCGTCTTTTACATTAGAAAGTGCTGGGGACAGAGAAATGCAGGAGATAGATCCTACCAAATGTAAGCCATGGCTGCTAGACTTCTCAAGGTTCCTCTTTAAACGCTTTCTTGCTGTTTTCCCAAGTTGCATAGGGTTCCTTGGCCTAAAGGGAGGGAGATGTCATCCCTGCCCTCTGGGTAGTACATGGCATAGTAATCTAGACACTCTCTTAAGATACAGAGACAAGTATAGATGAGTCTGACTCCTGGGTTTAGATAAAGCTTCACGTCAAGTCCCCAGTTCCCTGAATGACTGTACTGACCAATAAAATATTGTGAACAGTAGTTGTTTTTGTTAATGAAGCGGTGAGTTCCAGATTGAGATTAAAGTACCTGCCTCTGTGGTCCCACTACAGTCAGGATAAATCTAATCAGTGCAGTATCACTAGAGCTGAGAATGATATTCATCTTACCAGCCATTAGGACTGCAATTCAGTTGCCCACACAAAGCCATCTGGGATTCTCAGAGCACCTGAAATGTCTGCAGAAGGTTCGTAGAAATGACCTATGAATTATAGGACATCCTCAGGTCTTGGAGTGGCAGCTAGGGGCCAGGGGGAATATCCCACAGCAACCAGAATACCATTAGACATCTCTGTCTAGGTAGCGCAGTCCACCCCTGCCTGTATTGCCTATGTGACTAGATGTCTGATGAGTATGATGGAAGTTTTAACACCTCAAACATGAGTAGGCACCAACTTGTTGTGGTCACTGGCTTAAGTCTGTGGAGAATCTACAATCTCAGGGATCACAGATTTTGTTAAGTGCTAAACCAAATGCCAGGCTCATCACTTGTGGGTAATTGCACCCAGGTGACTAAACCTCATCATCCTGAGAGCCCAAATGAGTTGAGTTCCCCCATTGGCTCTAAACACAACTGATGTAAATCAGTGCCTTCAGGAAGGCTTATCTGATCTACTGTCTGGGGTCAATATGCTGCAGTTTTTGCTGGGATCATCTAAATCTTGTCCTAAATGTCTTATTTATGACTTTGACTTTATATAGAAATGTATGTATGCTTTGGCTTAACTAGGAATATACATATGATAGGCAACCAACCAATGTTAGGACCACCATCTATGATGGGGAGAAAACCATTTCTGTCACTAATGAAGAACAGAGTTATTTAAAGCCTGTAAGGAAAAGGAAAGTTTCTTAAACACTGTCCTATTCTTGAGAATGACTAACAATACCTTTAATGAGATCTACCTTTGAATGTAACAGCCAAGGAGTCCTTTTCAGCACGTGATATTAAGGTGAGAGAACAGATTTGAAAGTTTATAAGGAAAGTTTTCAGTCAAGGAAAAAGCATTGAGGCAGATAAACTGGGTAATCAACAATTACTGACACTAACTTCCTCACAACAATAAAAACAGGAGAGTCTGGGTCTTCCACTGCAGACAGTTTTGTTTGATGCAATACCTACTACACAGTAACTGATGAAATGAACAGAGATAATCACAGAGCCAGCTAGCAGCACACAAGGGAAAAAATGGCAATAATTTTAAACCAGAAAACTCACATTTCCTATGTCCTACCTGCTTATTCCTTTCTTGTCTGCCTTTACTGGCACAGCTGATCCTGCTCTGTTAAAATGCTTTGTGCAGTGCATATCCCAGCCCTATTTGTTCTACCAGCATTATTCAGCTCTCCCTAAAAGCCCCACCAAAGCACAACATTGTTTAAAAAAATGTAACAAAAGTAGATTTGGTCCATGTTACAATGAGCAAGATGAGTCTTTGGTTTGCTGCCCTACCCATATTGCCATTTCTGCTGGAGTGGGTGTTGTCCGTGTGTAGTTATGGGCCAATGGAGAACAGGCAGAGCCCTGTGTCCATCCCACATCACCACAATCTTGTCTTTCAACTCCAGAGCTGCAGGGCTTGCACTTGAAACATGGGTAGCGGGTGATGATCTATGCATCCTATGGCTTCATCCACAGTATGCTCCTTCAGAGCAGTTTTGTTGAAGCTTTCTCCTGTATGTATTAGTTGAGGAATTCAGAAGGAACTAAGTAGATAGATGTAATGTGGTTAGTGGATGCAAACCCATGTCCTTTTTTACTTACCTGAAGTGATTTCTTGCTTCCTGGCATCATAAATGCCTTTCCAGGAAGGCAAGGTCTCAGCCCGAGGAATCGATACTGCTGCACTATTTCTGCTCTCTCAAATATCTTGTGTCTGAAGGGGCTTCTCCCCTTTTTTCTGGGCTGTTTAGAGGGCAAGTACCTCCCAGACAGGATCCATTTTTACTTCCATGATGTGGCTGTGAGAAAGGTGTAGCAGAGTACTGCAGCAGAGAGCTGGACAACACACTCTTTATTTCTAAAACAATGCAGCCTTTTTCTGTCTTGAACAAACATTTTACCCAGCAATACTATCCTTGGCAGTACTATACAGTTCCCAGCTTCCATTGCCTAAGAAGGTAGATTAAGCTTCTCACCTGATTAATCACTCCAGGGGCCCTTGCCCAACCCAGGTGCCTCTGCAGAATAAAACTTCATCACTTGCTGCAGTAATGCTGTTCTTTGCTGCTGCAAATTTTTGAAAATTTTAATGAAATCCTTTTTTTTTTCTGGATGCTCACTTCCCACTCATTGCTAAACGTCTTATTTGAATCTATTTGTTCTCCAGATTGTCTCACTGCTGCAGATCTCAGCTGTTCCCATCAATCAAGGCAAGCTTGTCACGCTGAAGAACTGTCTCCTCTAGCTTTCTTTTGTTTCTTGCCCTCCTCCCACTGACCTATCAACTAGTCTACAATTATCTCGCCCATTCCGCTGTCTTGGTTTTGGACTGACAATTGTCATCTCAAATGATATTTAAGTTGATATAAACAAATCAGTTTTGTTTATCTGCACTTCATGCTTTCCACCTTCAGTGAGTGGACACAGTCTGTTTGATATTTCCTTCAGACATGGCTCACTTTCGTGGGAACTCTGCTTGTCCCAGGCCACGACATCAAGGCAATGGGCTTTTCCTGAGCCGCATAATAGGGATCTAGCTCTGCTTCAAAAGCAAAATTGGAAGAGAAAATAATGGTTAAGATTCATAAAACAGTGAGGAAAGGTATAAAACTTAGAATTTGAGGCAGTAAACAGCCCATTAAAAAAGGGTGCTCATAAAAAGTGACGGAGGATCACATTTTTGGTAGTCTGCAGGGAAAGGCCACACAAAGCCTTCAGCAAATTTCTGTTACAATGTGTTTCAGCAAATTATCCCTGTCAAAGCAGCATATGCTGTATGGGTAATGTTAAACCCTGCTTTCAAACTGAAAGTCATTTGCACTTAAAAAGTTTTGCCCCAGATTTGCAAACTGTGCTTCTGAGTTGTAAAGTATGAGGCATACACCCTATTCAAACAACCCCTCTCTAAGAATTCCTTCTTCCTACCAAGGTAGAGGAAAGCTTTAAGGACTTCTGCTCCCCTGGGCATCTTTTTGATGGGTGGAGGCTATCTGTTCTTTCTCCTTGAAGTGATGGAGGTCACATCAGATCCCCTTCCTCTCAGGCATCAAGGCAGTCCTAGAGAAGCTCTGTCCAAGGGAGGGCTGCAGAGAGAAATTGTTTTTTTCTCTTTCCTGGCTGGGCCTAACTGAAAAAGGTCAAAGAAGTACCATTAATCGCTTTGTCATGTGATGGATGGTGATATCCACTCCTTTTGGTGATTACTGTTACAACTCCCTCTTCATACCAAATCAAAAGCAGCCAAAACATAATGTCAGCCAGTAATTTATTGGGAGCTGCAAGCTAATTCACTCTGTTAGTAAAGCCCAGTGGTTGACACAGAGAGGCTGAGGCCATAATAAACAAATGAAATCTCCTGACAGTGGAATGGATGAGGCTGGTCTCACTGGACATCTATCAGCAGCTCTCTTCCTGAACCTCACTGTCCTCATCACAGAGCTGCTTCCAGCTCCCGAGGGGTTTCCGTTCAATTTCTGCCTGTTTGCTGCTGGAGCAAATTCCCCAATTCCAGCCTGCTGCTCTGGTGTATCTCACTGCCATTGGCAGAGTAGGCGGTGGTACTTCTGTCAGTATGGAAAGGCTGTTAGGAACCTTCCCAAGCTCTTAGGAAACATTGGAATTGCAGGCGTCTGTGTGCTGCTTCAGCATCTTCTTTTTCTCCCGTGGGAAGGAGAAAAAAGGCTGGTTATGACGTACAGCTGCAGAGCGAAAGGAACAAGTGTGGGATCCCCCATTCTTTTCACAACATATGACATTTGTTTCATTACTCCCCTCTTTGGCTAAAGAAGTTTGTTGTAAAAAAAAACATTAAGGCTTTGAGAACGCCTACCCCCAGCTGCATCAGGGGAATTGGCGGCACCCTCGCCCTCTTAACACACTGCACTGGATCTAAGAAGAAATGTCTGCTGTGGGATGTCTTATCTGAGGCATAACATTTCTTATAAAGAGAAACTTGTGCAGACCGGATATCTCAGGCTCTCTGCTCACCATCCTGTGACTTGCAGAAGAGGCTCTGTGAAAGTGATCCTTATCTTCAGCCTGGCAACTCTACGTAGGCCTTTGTACAGCCCCATAACCTTGTAGATACTATAGTAGTCCTTTACTCTGGGTAAGATATTTGCCAGTCCTCAAAGGGTGTTTTCCCTAATGCTACTTTGAATTAATTTTATTCTGTGACAACATGAAAGAAAAATAATACGTTTACTTAAAAATGTAGATTTTTAAGGTCGGGGCAATACTTCAGAAAGACAATCCATTAGCAGTTCCCCTTCTTTCCAGTTCACATTTTATCTTGAAACTGTCCTTAAAACTAGCAAGAGAATATGAGGGAGGAGGTCACCAGTAGGCAGTTTGGTACCTTATCTACCTTGAAGTGTACCTTGTAGCTGCACTCAAATATTACACAATAAATTGGTTTTTAGTAACCAAAACCAGGATCCTCCCCATAAAATTTATCTGGCAGAAGAACAGAAATAGTTGCAAGCTGCTCTGCCAAAATGCTAATTACTCCCTAGGGAATCATCCAGTTATGCAGAAACATGGGCCTGTTTATGTCTTCTGCATAATGCATATAATATAGCTAAGGCATCCTTTCTGTTTCTTGCACAGTAGATCTGTATATGAGTTAATATTACGGAAGCTGCACTTCCAGAAATTGCAGAAGAAAGAAGCAAATGAACGTTCATTATAGGAATGTGCAGAAGTCAGCCATGAATTTCACATTACAAAATATTTTATGCCTTCTCTGTATACCAGCCACACACATCTTTCTGTCTTTTACCAGCCTTCAGATTCTCAGGGGATTGCCATATAAGTCCAACACAGGCTCACTACCAACTCAGAAACAGGCAGAATGGATGATGAAGTGAAGAGATGCTCCTTTTCACTCCTCACTAAAGGTAATTTGAGGGAATGGGAGTTTCTGTGTGGGAGAATATGTGATGCAAGAACAACCTAAAAATACTTCTTTTTGCTTCCATAGCAACTCCCATGCTGGCATGTCTTTGAATTGGTTAATTCATTCTTTCAGCTCTCTTTGTGGGCTTCATCCAGTTTGCAGAGTTGCAAAGTGATCTTTACAGCTTGTGTTTACAGATGTGTGCCTACAGTCTGTTCTGGCAGCAGAGTACACCTTACATCTCCAGGGAGACCTCACTGCAGCCTTTTGGTACTTCAAGAGGGTTTATAAAGAAGAGGGGGGAGTGACTTTTTACATGGACAGATAGTGGCAGGACAACGGCAAGTGCCTTTAAACTAAAAGGGGAAGGATTTAGGTTAGATGTTTGGAAGAAATTTTTTTACTCAGAGGTTAGTCAGACACTGGAAGAGGTTGCCCAGAGAAGTTGTGGATGCCCCATCTCTGGCAGTGTTCAAGGCCAGGTTGGATAGGGCCCTGAGCAACCCAATCTAGTGAATGGTGTCCCTGCCCATGGCAGGAAGGTTGAAACTGGGTGATCTTTTAGGTCCCTTCCAACCCAAACCATTCTGTGGTTCTGTGATTCTCTGCTGGAAACGGTACTTGCTGGGGAAAAGGCGATGGCCCTTACCTCATGCACAGAGTCAAAAGACAGCAAATGTCCTCTGCAAGTTGTTCTCTCCTTTGCATTCTGACTCAAACTACAGCTGACCCAAAAACATCAGAAGGAAGGCCCTGACAACTCTCATATCATGATACTGTGTTATAAAAGCTGTCTTGCTGACACTTTTTCTCTATCTCTTCTGTGACATAAAGGTGCAGTTCTTAAATTTTATGCTTGCAAATGCTTCTGAATTATGTCTAATGGCAGCAAGGACATAGTATATTTCTTTCTTTCTAAGTTATAAACAGAGCCTTGAGTGAAAAGTGCTGTAGCAAGAAAGGTTTTATTGCTTTCTATAATTTTATTTTTTATATTTTCAGAATAATTATATTATTTTAGGGGATGTGTGGGTGTTCCTCAAAATTCAGTGGGAGTTAATAACAATTCCATCCCTACAAGGACACCTGTAAAACTTCTGTATTTATGGGTGGACAGTTTTAAGCAATGCTGGGTAAGCAGTTGGTTATGTTTGCACATACCATGCTTCTCTGGGATAGGGAGGGTGAAATCAGCCACAGCATGTCCACCCTTCCACAGACTATGATGAACAAGTGCCTTAGGCTTGATACAGGTTTATGTGAGAAGCAATTATACTGCACAAGGATAATCATGACGTGAAAAACGACCTGCTGAAGTTCTGATGGTGGGGAAACTGCCAGTGAAACGTCCACAATAGTCCATGTGAGTAGCTCAGAGACAACGGTCCCCTTGGGCTCTGTGGGCTCCCACAGCTGGGGTGCTTGGTCTCAATCAGGCCTAGGGAGCAGGAGGAATCTATCTCTTGAAGCCCAGACCCAGTACGCTTCTTTTCTAATCCCAAACTTCTGACATGAAAGCTCTGAACTTTTTTTTCAGGGTAAAGATTTTGTCCAAATTCTTCTAGTTCCGCAATTCAACAACTTCTCTCAGATTCCAGACTTTTATATTCTCCTTTTCAAAGGAACAGAGATTCAGCTGATGTGGCCAAATGGCTGATGGACATTCCTTTCTGTTCCTTTTATTTAATCTTTTGTCACCCTTAAAATAGATTATAAAATTTATTTTGATCCTTGTATACTTTTGATTTCAGCCTTCAACCAAGAAATTCATTAAAATCAAAAGACAGCATAGATATCTAACTAAACACCATTTCAAACTGTAATGTCATAAAATAAAGTGACAGTGAACCACTTCTGAAGGTGCGATTTTAACTACTTCAAAACAGCTGCTCTGCCATCTAGTGTCATTGACTAATGTATGCTAAACCACAACTTTCACAACTAACTGCTGAAATACCTTTACCGTGTACTTTTCTTTCTAGTAGGTCTTTAAGGTCAGGCACATGCCTCTATCAGTGGGTGACAGAGAGAGGGATGTAAATCAGGAGTAGCCTCTATTCTCTCTAGAAGCTCTCCCATGGCATTAAGATGAATGTAAATTGTCTCTTACATAACAGGACTGTTTCTTACCTGGAAAAATGAGCTGCAAAGCTCAGCACATCTGGAGAACTGTTGACCTACTCACAGTGATTTTTTAGCTCTATTTAAAATACTAACCATATTCTTTATTTTAGTCAGCAAAGCAACAAGCTCGTCAGGAAAATTCAATCTTTTCAAGTCTACCAGATGTTCATTTTGCGCCAGGTATTTTCTATTTCACAGTATGAGGTCACTCCATAATTGAAAAATTGCCTAAATTAAGGCATAGAGGTCTGAATGCTAGTGGTCTTGGCTGGATTAAAACTGGAATTTGGCTTTTTTTTTTTTTTTTTTTTTTTTTTCTGTTTGGGATTTTTAAATTCTCTCCTTTGTATGATTCATATTCTTCCCCCCCCCCCCCACCCCATGAACTTGTATTCATCAAGCTGAAAGAACTGTTTGTTTTTCAAACAAGTTAAAAATAAATAATAAATTATAAATAATTTTGTCTATTTTAATGCTATACGTATGTACTTCAAAATAGTTTAGAAATATTTTTTTTTCCAAGCCCAAATGACATTCTTGTTTGGGAAATCAAATACGTGGCAATTAGGAGTTATTCACATATCTGTTTCTTACCCAGACCAAATCTCCTTACTTAAACATTGTCCTGATAAATCTCTAGAAATAGACTTAATTTGCCACAATAACTCCAAATTTGGATCACTGCTCACTATTTCAATTGATAACAGATGTTTGGCACCAGCAAAAGGAGTATGACATTACACATCTTCTTCTGAAATGTCACAGCTCTTTGTACTCATAACTAGAAACCATGCCAGAGCAAACCAATACTGTCAATAGCAGAGCTGAATGAAAACACACAAAGGACAAAACTGTACGTTCCAGAAACAGCACAAATGTCGTTTGGAAAAGCTCAAATTTGAGGCTACTAAAGCCATGATATAAATCCTGCAATGCAGTAATGGTCTACTTAATTTAGGGACTGATGAGAAGTACTGCCTTAAATCTTTTCTTCTTTCTTAAGCAAGCCCATGAGATTGCTGCTTTGTGGGAACATTAAGTGCAACGAGTCAGATCTCAGCCACTGTTACGGAATTATTTCCTTGCATTTTTGAACTCCCAGCCCAAATAGATGTCCATCCTAAAATAAGGAGAAAAGAAAAAATAAATCTTTCAGGACTATAGACAGTGACTTTATCTTACCATAACATCTCTAAAAGAAACACTCTTACACACTCTTTTGGTGGCAGGACCTTTAAATCCACGTTTGTTCCAAAAACACCCTAGTCTGAAGCGCTTGTAGAGGACTCTGTAGCCTCACGAGGTGGCTCTGCTGAACATACAGAACCTTATTTTGTTGTAGATGACTGAAGAGATCCAGCTTTCCCTTTCTCACCAAAGCTGACCAACAGACTATTGGGTTTTCAGGTGTAAAGTGACAGCCACAGACCAGCAAGCTTGGTGCATGGGTGTTGTTTACTCTGATGTGCTCCAGTTCTCAAAATAAATAAATGATCCCTGCCTCACCAAAATTGAGTCACGTTTTGTTTTTGTCACAATAGCCCCAGCTGTTACAAATAGCTGGCACTAATAATCTGTGGTTTAGACTGATTAGCATCCTATATCCCTTCATTTCTGAAATGGAATTTTAATCAGATTGTAATTCCTTGAAACCTCCACATCAGTGAGTACTTCCTTAACCATTAATCAATTGCATTTCACCCTCTATTAAGCTGCTTAAATCCACTTCACATTACTGATTGATAACTTTCATTGCCTCCAGCACATTGTTGACACACTGTGGGTTTTTTCTTTTAACAACAGGGCCATGACACTAATAGAAAACTGAGAAAAAGAGCAGACGTTTGCATTGCTGCTGTTGTGGCTTTTCAGCTTTCTCATTTTAAATCCCTATTTTCTTCAGGGATTTGAAAGTGGGTCATAAATTCATTCCAAAGTGAAATCACTTTCATTGGTCTAATCATGCAAGTACTCAATGTCTCTTCTGGGAGGCCAGTTCTTAGTGTGGAAGTAGCTTAGCTCCTTCTGCTCAACCCCCGTGCATTCTTATTTTCTGGCCTCTTATGCTTGTTTTTTTGTCTTTTTTTTTTTTTTTTTTCCCTGCTGGTTGCTTTTGGTGCTACTGTGCTGAAGCACAAATAAATGTTACCAACATTCCTGTGGAAGTTGGTGAGTTGTGACTCTACAGTGCAGAAGGATAATAACTGAAAAAAAAATGAAGTTATTTGACTTGAGTTCAAATGTTTCCTATAGTAATACATTGCAAACTGATTTACTGGAAATGTGAAGAAGCACGTTGGATCATCAATAGCTTTAATGATTTGTCAGGACAACAACATGCAACCTGAGGGAACAATTCTGCAATCCTTACCCAAGGCAAGGGGATTTAAGTCTCTTGACTGGGTCAGGGATCAACTGGCAATAAAAAAAGAAACAGAGCATACTTCTCAGAACAGAGGGTCTTTTGGGCTAACTAAGAGTTTGTGATGGGGAGACTGATTCAGGCATGTCCTTTCTTAAGTGCCACTTAAAATATTTGCTACCCCTGCAGCAAAATGGGTGCTTTGCATGTTAATTTACTGCAATATATGTGTTATGTTTCAGATTTAACCTGGTAACATGTTCCAGCTCTGATGCATCCATGCATTTAAGTACTTCTCTGAAAAGCGGAGTCATGGACAGTAACATTTACAGTCTGAAATTTAGCCATCAGAATAGACCAGAGGAAGATAAATCCTCCAAGCTCCAAGGTAACACAGAAATCACCTTGAAACTCTAAGCTGAGTTCTCCTCATATCTTGCTACTGATGTAAAACAGAAAAAACAAACCCCACAAACCCAAGCATTTCCATTATGATTACTACTGCTAAACTTAATTAACTCTCAGTATGTGCCAGACATAGCAGACCTGATTAAAGTCTTCTGTTCTAGTGTTAAAAGAGAATCCAAGTCCTTTAAGCTTTTATTCAGATGTCTATGATTTTGCTAGAACACCTGCTGTACAGCATATCCTAATTAGAATTTTAGAGTTAAAATGGTCTACATCAGCCATGGAAGGAAGGAAGGACGGATGGAAGGAAGGAAGGAAGGACGGACATATTAGCACTAGCTGACTGCCAATGGCAGCTCCTGAAGGTGTGGAGTTCCACTGCTCTCTGCAGAAACTTAGGATATTTCTTTCTTAATCTCCTCTGTTGGAGATTAACTTCACCTTTGTTTCACTTCTACATCATTGAAGTTATGTTCCTTACCTTGCTATGTGTCATTCAGGCTGCTCAAAGACTGCTGTTTGTGGCTAAAGGTGTATTTTGGCTCCAGCTGTGTGCAGTTTTTGTTGCTGCAGTGGAGTTTTTACAAGTATGGACAAAAATTTAAGTAAGGTTTTTTTTTGTTTGTTTGTTTGTTTGTTTGTTTTTTTCCGGTCTGAGACATTCCACTTCTCATCAGAGCAGACTCAGAGCAACTGTGATGACCTTGGTCATATGATAGTCTGTGGAGAATTAGTAGCACAAGGTGTTGTGTAGTAGGAAGTGACTCTATCCTGAGTTAATCAAAATCTGCAATATAACAAATAAGCCCAATTTGATTATAATTCATTATCTCAAAGACTTTTGTGTTGGGAAGAAGAAGGGCACTTGATTTTATTTTGAAGCATTTCTATAATGCTGTAGGTTCCACAGTTATTAGAAGAAGACAGTGCATTTTGGTATTTTGTTATTTGCTGGAACTCATGAAGTCTTCAAATGTTTGTCTGTAAAGATTTTCCTAATGCAGTCCTTTAATAATCAGCTGGTGTCCTTTGTTTAGGAGGAAGTCTTTCCCACTCCTATTGACACTGCAGCCTCCTGTGGACACTGAGTGAGGAGGTGGAGAATCAGTGTTCCTATTTATAGCTTTCCAAGTCCATAGAAATAATCCCAGGGGAATTTTGAAAGAGGTCTTTAATTACTTAATACTGATCTTGGAAAATAATTTCTTGTCAAAGCTAATTGTTCAGTGGGACAGAGGGTCACCTGGTGTTTTGTTATACTTTTTAAAGAAGCAACAAAACAACTGTATGTATTTGTTATTGTCAGGAGAATTTTTTAAAATGGTAATTTGATTTCTGGCTTAGAGTTTTGCTGGGCCAATTCAGGTTACCAGTTTTTCATAAGAGAAAATACCTACATCTACATGTTCCTTCAGAAATGCAACACCATTTTTTCTTTAGACACTGTTAATATTTCAGGTTGATGCTGTATTAGAAAAATACAGAAACTGCTTTTCCTTGACTTTTGGGTTATGCTATCTGAAATGTATTCCAATGCCTGCAAGAAATGCTGGTGCAAAACGCAAACCTTTGTAAAGGGAAATCCTACTATATTAAATCTTGACTGTAATCCCATAATACTGATCTGAGAGAAGACTTCAAAGTTTTCCTCCTGCTCTCACATCCGTCAATGAATAAGCTTTTGCATGCGTGAAAAAAAAGTTGGCAGAGTTGATATAGTGATAACAAAACAAGGTTACAGAATTTTCACTCTGAACCATCAAAGGTTCATTAAAAAAAAAAAAGTATCTTTTCCAAGCTTTTATTTTGCTTGAAGATGCTTTGTCATTTATATGTTCAGATTTTTTGTATACCTATTAATTAAAGCAGGTTTTAATTTCCCTTCTCCCTGTGACAATTGAATCCCTTCTTAAGAGGCTCAAAAAACTGCAGAAAGATTTATGGGATAACCTTTCTTTTAATCAGTACTTTATTCTTAGGGCTTTACCTTTCTCTCTGTCCATTGCTTTTTCTGTGCATATGTGCCTTTATTTCTTTTGCTGCCTTTTCTCTGTTTGTCATTCTTGGTCCTTACTATTTTCTCAGTGTTTGCCTTTCTGCATGCTTTTAATGTACCTTTGCTTTTCTAAAATCTATGTGTGCTTATATTCTCTCAAGGTGCAGGATTATGTTTGGCAATCAGTAACTCAGGGACTGAGTGTCTGATCACACTGAATTAATGCTGCACCTCCGGTATCTTCCTGTCACCTTTTTGAGCCTGCTTCTTTCTGACACTCTGAGGATTTGTTGTATTATGCTGTGATAGGGCAGAAAAATAGCATAAGCTTGCTCTGAGATAGTTTAATTTTCTGCTGTGGTCTAATTTGCTCCTTCTTGGCCTTGCATATTTCATTGCCTTGCCAGAAGCTGTAATAACCTCCCTGCTTTGTCTGCAAATGAGCCCATACACTTTTGGTGAAGCTGTGTCCTTTTACTCCACAGGGAGCCAAAGGGAACGTGCTGATCTTGACTCTGCTTCAGGATGTTTGTAGTGTGCTAATGCCACAGGACTGGCACAGACTATCACCTTAACATGTGGTATGTGACAAGCTATTTTGCTGTGATTCAGCATCTCAGCCTTGTTACTATGATTTCTCTTACCACTTTGCTCAGTACCTCATGTGGGTATTATTTACAAAGGTTTTTACCCTTGCATTTAGTGACTGTGTATGAACTCCCCTCAATAGAACTTGGAAATTTGACTTATTTTAGTTGGAAAGACATGTTGATCCTGAGATTAGCTCACTTGTTTAGAGTCTGGTACTAATAATGTCAAGGTTGTGGGTTCAATTCTTGTACAGGCCATTCACTGAATAGTTGGACTTGAAGATCCCGGTGGGCCCTTCCAAACCAGAATATTCTGTGATTCTGTGCTCTTGTGTCTGGGAGGGCATGGCATACACTAATATTTGCTGAACAGCCTTGCCTGATTCCCACTGATACATTGTTCACCAGTACTGCCTCTATCACCTGCAGGAAATGAATGGACATGTAACTGAGCTGTCAGCTTGAATCAGAGAGTGAAAATAGATGTTATAAGTGCACATCTTCACACCTTGTAAAAATCAAGTGTGCTATCTCCTCTTGAGAGGCGTGTTGTTTTCTTTTTTCTCTGTTTCTAAAACAAAACTTCAAATCTAAAAAGGAACAACACAAAATATTTTTAACTTCGGAAATCCTTTCATGAAATGAGGATTCCATTTAAAGGCTTTCCATGTAAAAACCAGAAATATTTTAGGAAGGATACATGGTGATAAAATAAAAAATGAAGGTCATTGATTGAATGACCTCAAGTATAGATAGCTGTGCAAAAACAGTAACATTGAAGGTAGCAAGTTTATAACTAGCACAGAGATACAGCAGTAAAAAAACCCAACCTCTGAAGCTTCACTTCACTGAACATTTAAAACAAGAATAAATTGAGAACGGCCAGTATAACTTTAGGTACCTTAGCTTATAAATAAAGCTTTCAAGGGAACACAGTCAGTGCAAATTTAGAGATAAATATAAAAGATCCTCTTTGTGTCAGAAGTACTAGGTTATATGCCTAAATGTTTGGTATTATGTATCTGTTGGTTTTGCACATACCTCTGAGACTTTTAGTATTGATTACTGTTAGACAGGCTATACGATTTTATGTACTGTGTCTGAAATAACTGGATAATTGCTGTGTTTGTGGGACAGCATGGAAAAATTCTGGGTTTACCTGGGCCAGAGCAGATGCTGCTACAAAACTGATGGAGCTGGACAAGGGAAATGCAGTGTGAGATGGTCACTGCAGACTTTGGTCTAGACAATACATGCAATATTGAATGGCACTAAAGGGCAGGAGAAGGGTCACAGTAGGTCTGCATTTATGTGCTTGAATAAAGAGTTCATGGGGAACTGTCAACTTCTTTCATAAGTGCTAATTTCATGCCACTTCCCTAGGGAGCCTGTTCTGGTGCCCAACCACCCTCTAGGTGAACAACCTTTTTCTAATATCCAAACTAAACCTCCCCTGACACTACTTCACACCATTCCCTCCTGTCACTGGTCACCACAGAGAATAGATCAGTACCTGCTCCTCCTCTTCCTTTCATAGGGAAGTTGTAGACTGTGAGGAGGTCTCCTCTCAGTCTTCTCCAGGCTAAACAGACCAAGTGACCTCAGCCGCTCCTCATAAGTTTTCCTCTCCAGACCCTTCACCATCTTCATTGCCCTTATTTCCTCTCTAATAACTCAATGTCTTTTTTTATGTTGTGGTGCCCAAAACTGCACACAGTATTCAAGGTAAGGCTGCACCAGCACAGAGGGGACAATTAATTCCTTCAACTGGCTGGCGATGCTTTTTGGAAAGGGACCTGGGGGTCCTGATAGACAGAAGGTTATATATGAGTCAGCAGTGCCCTGGCAGCCAGAAGGGGCAACTGTGTCCTGGGGGGGCATAAGTCAAAACATCACCAGCCAGTCATGGGAGGGGATTGTCCTGCTTTGCTCTGCACTGGGGCAGCCTCACCCTAAATATTGTGTGCAGTTTTGGGCACCACAACATAAAAAAAGGCGTTGAGTTATTAGAGAGTGTCCAAAAGAGGGCAACAGAGATGATTCTTCTTGCAGCCTCAGAAAAAAACCCCACACCTCTCACTTGGCTTTCTATTAATTCACTGTCCTCACAAGAGTCCTCACTGTTGCAACCACATATTGTAAAAAAAGTGCCAGTGGGAGAGCAGTACATAAAGTGTGACAAGTCAGCAAAAGCTCAAGTCTGTATGAGCTGAGGTCTTTCATATACAAACAGACAGTAACAAGTTTTGAAAGGATGTCAAGCGTGAGACTTTGGCACAAGGATATAATGCATCATCATTTCCAATCTCACAAACCTTAGGAATTGTGAAAATTAAGAACCACTGTTAACAGTTAATTGTTCCCACACATGAAGTTCCTGCTTTGGCATCGGGCCTGAAGAGCATCCTATAAGCATGAAACATTGCTCATTTTTTCCAGTCCTGACAATTCCTCTATAAAAGAATTCACCTTTCCCTGCAAACCTTGCGTTTTTGGTAAAGACGAGGGAAGCCGTACTGCCAATTCACTGTGACGCAGAGTCCTGCCTGAAAACACTCACGTGTGACATAGACACCAGCTCAGTGTAGGGCTACCCAGTATCCCAAACTTTATGCTGCACATGCCTGTTTTTAAATTGCTCTCAGACACTTCTAGAAAATATTTTGGGACGCTGCCCATTTCCAGAAGATGCTGCAGCTCAAGAGGGATCTCCTGGGATATCTGTCAAATTCACCTGACTGCTGAACAGACTATATCTCACTTCTCAGGACTGACAACCTGAGCAGATCCACAGCCTTGCTCATTTGGGTTAGATAAACTGTAACAGAATGTTAGTAATTTCAGGTTCCAGGTTTTCACCCCATATTGCCAGCACGAGTAAATGCTTCCAAAGGGGTTTAATAGGCTGCTGAGTGCTGTAATCAATTTGCAGTACCAAGTACAGCTTCAGTTCTGGCACTCCTTAGCAAGTATTCCTGACTCCTGGAAGTCTTGAACAAATGGTCAGTGTTTGCATGGAAAATCCAGGTTTTGTCTGCTTGGCCAGGCAATTATGAAGCTCACATGCAATGGCTACTGGAAAACTCCAACGTATCAGTCAGTGCAAATCCACATTCATGGTTTCCCTGTACAACACAAAGAATAGAAAGGATCCTTAGGACAGGATTTAGGACTTATTAACCTAAGTAACAGTCCAGTGAGCACTGAATTTTGTTGGAGAAGCTGAGAAGCATCAGCTGAGTTGCACTTAGCCAGGTGCTACCAGAATGGAATAGGCAAGCAAGAAAGTGGGAAATGCAGTATCCAGCACAGCACAAAAGAAAGAAGACCTGAAGTGTGACTGGGGACTATCTACAGAGCAAGGCAGGAAACAAAGAAGGCCCTCAAAATTAGAAAGTCCTGCAAAGGAGGTAGATAAAGTTTTTCAGCAGAGAAAGGTGGCTGGTGAAGAACTTCACTTAGCATAACAGAATCTCAAAGCATATTTAGTTGAAAAATCTGTTTGCATCAAATCCCAATAAATTCAATTTTACAGCTAGAATGTGTATGTATGCAATCAAAAAGGAAGTAGCTCTTGGAAATGAAGTAATTTTATTCCTATTTACAAATACAAGCATGGACACACTTTCCCCCACTTATTTCTGTACACAGAAGCCCACACATATATATATATATTAATATTACTGTGTTATCCAGGATGTAATTCTGGAGCGCTTGGCTGAGCACCACAGCTTTGACCTGTCAGCACTGGACAGAGAAGGTTTAAAGCAGGTCTGGGGTTTGGAGTCTTTCCATCTGCAGACTGGCATGCAATCATACTATGCACAGGAGGGCTGGGGTGAGACTGAAGAAGCAGGCAGTTGTAAGAACGGCATAATGATTTTTAAACCCATCCACCTCGTCACATGCAATATTTTAAGTTTATTCCTCCAAATGCCTTGTTTCCTCTAAAATGTCACCAAGGAAATTTTCCCTCTAATGAGGCAGACAGTTGAGGCAAGTCTTACTGCTCACAGAAGGGACTGCGTGATTCAGACAGGCAGTGATGATCAATGAGCAAAGCTGTGTTTAGCATTCAGAGATGAAAAAAAAGGTTGGGGATATCTGAATGAGGGAGATGAGCTGTTACCATCAGCCTTGCCTCCAGATTTCATTCTGAAAATTGCAGGGTATCTGTGCTCTTCCTCCCTCGAGATTTGCATAGGACCTTTACTGCATCAAGGATTCCTTCTGACATTTCTAGTGGAAAGAGCTAGAGGAGGGAAGTCAGATAGCACAGTGTCTCTGTACGCTGTGCTGTTGCCAAGCAGATTATGTGCTGTAATCTGTAAGCACTGAACTGTATTTGAATTATGAGGAACCTCTCCCTTGCTTTTGTTTTAGCCCCCTGGGAGAGGTGATATTTCCGGACTGCTAATATCACAACGTGACCTGTTAATAATCTGCAAGAGCCTTCCTCCACTCCATTGCGTCCCTCTCCCACAGGACCTGGCAGCTGCCATAACATGGATCGAATGCTTGCCTTCTATGCAGTTCATTGAGAAAAATTCAAGCATGTGGCCTGAGGTTCCCTTGATGACTGTCTGGGGATGATGATTTCTACCATCTGCCGTGGCTGCCTGTGGCTTCCGGAAACACAGAGGTGTATGTTGCTTCTGGCCATACGTGGGATTCCTAATGAAACCTCAGCTGCTGTCCAACTGTCTGTGAATATCAGATGGGTTTGAATTATCTTTTGCCAAGAGGGGGGGGAGAAGCACTTTGTTTAACTCTTTAATCTGAACCACTACACAGCACATGCATAATTACAGGGTACAAAGCCGCTGAATTATTAGCATCTGCATCACGGTGGCAGCTGTGGTGTTTGCACGTGTGCTGGGTCTGTCTGATTCGAGATGCCCGGGCTGGTTTTTTCCAGGCTAAATATAAAGCCCCAAGTCAACTTCATCTTAGTGTAGCTCACTTGGAAGCCTTGCAATTATACCAGAGATTCATTTGATCCTTTCACTTCTGATTTGTGTTAAAGGCACATTTCAGATGCATATATTGTGTATCATTATATTAAAAAAGACTGCTTATCACTATATTAAAAAAGACTGACTAAAAAAGACTGTTTTAAATGCAGATGAAGAATTGCAGCATTTCCATACCTATTTATTGAGATGGAGGAAGTCAGAGCAAATTGATATTAATTTTTATATATGAAAGACTTTTATGCAAAAACTTTGAAAATGAATAAATAAAAATTGCTTCTTTTTCAGGATTTGACATCGTCTGTTATCTTCCCTGTAATCTATAATTTAGAAACCTTTTCTTCCTGTTTGCTGAATATCAGATTTCAGTTGATGTTGAGGGGCACTACATCACCTAGAAGACCATGTCTTAATAGAAAGCATTTGGCATTCTTTCTTCTTAGAATTGCCTAGATTTCATTCCTTGATATTCACATTGTTTTCTCCATTGATATTCATACCATCTTCTTGGAATGAATAGATTCTCTCAGTAAAAAATATACTGAATTTTATGTGGTCAGAAAAATTGTCTATGCAGACAGTCCCGGAGCAGAGAAGTTATTACAGAGTTGCTGAATAGATCAGGAATGACTGCATTTCTTGCACTCATTGTTTAGGCAGGGCAATGCAGAATATAAGACTAGTAAGAGACCTCAAAGACAAAAGGAAAAGGAGAAGAAGAATGGAGAAGGAGAAGGACGAGAAGGAGAAGGAGAAAAGGAGAAGGAGGAGGAGAAGGAGAAGGAGAAGGAGAAGGAGAGGGGAAAGGAGAAGGGAAAGGAGAAGGGAAAGGAGAAGAAGAAGGGAAAGGGAAAGGAAAGAGATATCTAGCAGTAGGCAGCAGTGACAGCCTTGGATTGTTAAATATTAAGGGGAGAGTATCAGTATATGGTACTGTATGCTTCCCATTTTCAGATTCAAGTTAAACACCTCTTAGCGTGACCTCATCCACTTATTTTTAGAGGCTGTTCTTCTATTAATATTGTGGATGCTAACCAAGAAATGGAAAAACACTTCTTAGCATTGGCTTGACTGTTTGATTGTTTTTTTGCGTTTAGAGCTGATTTTGTTATGCTGTGAGACATAACAGCAATCTGCAAATATACTCAGCAGCTAGTGCACAGGCATGGGGTGGGAGTCAGGGTTTCCACAACTGCTGGAATTCCTTTCTGTTATCAACTGACTCATGCAGAGACGTGCACATACCTCTTGCATACACACATTGTCAGAAATCAGTTATCAGCATAGAATGCCTGGAAGTAGATAGTACCAGAAAATTCATAGAATATGCTGAGTTGGAAGAGATCTGCAAGGATCATCGAGACCTGCACAGGTGCATCCCCAAGAGTCACACCCTGTGCCTGAGAGCATTGTCCAAATGCTTTTTGAACTCTGTCAGGCTTGGTGCTGTGACCATTTCCCTGGGGAGCCTCTTCTAGTACCCAGCCACCCTCTGGGTGAAGAACCTTTTCCTGATATCCAACCTAAACCTCCCCTGACACAACTTCAGGACATTCCCTCAGGTCCTGTCACTGGACACCACAGAGAAGAGGTCAGTGCCTTCTCCTCTTCCCCTCAGGAGGAAGTTGTAACTGCAATGTGGTCTCCTCTCCTTCTCAAGGCTGAACAAATCAAGTGATCTCAGCCACTCCTCATACGGCTTCCCCTCAAGGCCCTTCATCATCTTCATTGTTCTCCTTTGGACTATCTCTAATAACTTAATATCTTTCCTATATTGCAGTGCCCAAAACTGCACACAGTATTCAAGGTGAGGCCACACCAGTGCAGAGCAGAGCGGGTCAATCCCCTCCCTTGACCAGCTGGTGTGTCCTGTTCCACAGGACACAATTGACCTCCTGGCTGCCAGGGTATTGCTGACTCAGATTCAACTTGCTGTTGACCAGAACACCCACGTCCCTTTCCATGGCACTGCTTTCAGCATCTTCTCCCCCAGTCTGTACGTACATCAGGGGTTACCCCTTTCCAGGTGCAGAATCTGGCACTTCCTCTTGTTGAACTTCATACTGTAGGTGATTGCCCAATCCTCTAATTTGTTGAGGTCTCTCTGCAGGGCATCTCTGCCTTCGACAGTGTCAACAGCTTGGAAAAGTATTTCTATTCCTAATTTTCTACTTTGACTGGATTTTCTTAAAAACAGGATCAGTAAAGATACAGGAACTATGTATGGAAACATTTCATGCATTTATTCTCTCCAACGTCAAATGACCCAGTAGCTACCTCTGCCTTCATATTTCAAGCAGTTTTCCACTTAGCAATAAATCCAAGGCTACTGGATTTTAGCAAACATGAGCTAGTTAAGTAGGGCACACAAATACAGAGGAGGCGATTTGTCTGTAATGCAATTCTTTTCTAGCAATATTTCTCTTTCTGTGTCTGGATACAGAAAAAATTAACTGTACTATCAGTAGCTGTCCAAAAAGAAAAATTAAGAAAAAAACCAACAAACCAAACAAAATCCCCACCCCACTAACAGGAAAACAAAACAAACAAAACAAACTGAACATCAACCCCCTTACTTTTTTCTTTCAGTTCAGAGCTTTTTAAGGAAAATCTGTTTTTGCTTTCCTCTCTCTGCATAGATCTCTGCATCACTGAAGAGAGATTTGACAGATGGAGACAGCTTGTAACAATGTACTTGAAGCTCTGAAAGACTAAAATGAGTAATCAAAACCATTCCAAAAAGGACTTTTTCATGAATCTGTCTAAAAATATATGTCACAGAGGATTTCTTTCCCTTTTTTTCCACTCTTATTTTTTGTTTGAAGTAAGATGGGTATTTATACTTAGCTGCATCTCATTATGTATGATTTCCCTTCTCTGTTAGTCACATCACATCTTGGCTTGCAGTCACAAGTGACGGAAAATCTTGCAAAATGTAATAAATATGTTAAGAGACAGTGAACTAGAAATAAAACATGGAGATCCTAATGTGAACCTCATCTTCAAGTTCTTCTGCCCTACTCCATTTTGGTGAAATTTTGATTATGATGAAACATTTGTAAGAGTTGTTCTGAAATGGAAAAATATACCTTGCAACTTCTAGGTCTCAAATGATGACTATTAGGGACACAACACAAATGCTTCCCTCCTTCTGTCGCTTCAGGTATTTCCTTTAGTCTTAGAGGGCTATTAGAGGGATTGAGTATACATACCTGTGGGACCATTTGGCATGAAGGGATTCTTTTTTGGCTGCTACTGAGAGTTGACTGTTGCACCAAATTCCCCAGTTGTCTATGCCACGAATCCTAAAGGAATTAGAGGGAATGTTGAGGAGAACATCACAGATGATAGGGGAAGATATGGCTGACAGGGCAATTTTGTTGCTAGCACAAAAGAAGGAAGTCTGCATTTCCAAATACATGTTCCCTGCTTCAGGTTACAAACATACAGCCTGAGATATGACAAAGATCTGGCTTACACAGATGCTGAGCCTTTGCCTTTATGGTTCTGGTGTTGGTAGCTTGCAGTTCTGAAAAGGAAATCTATGATTTCTCAGAAGAATTATCCATTTATGGATGCATGCAGTAAAAGTATCCATGTGGCTAGGCTTTAGTATATCTGATCAGGGTTTGTGTGTGATTATGTGTGGAGTGTTAGCTCCACATATAAATTAAGGAAATTTCAGTGCTGAGGGGCTCTTTTGAAAAAAAGCCCTAGTAGTACCTGGGTTTTCCATATAATTCAGACCATAAAGAGAATCCTAAACTTTTAAAGCCCTCCTACATGGTCTTGTTACCTAGAGAGGATGATTAAATTTTACATGGAGTAAATGAACAAAGGTAACTTTTCTAATAAAGGGAATATATCAGACGGTGGAGTACTGTCCTACAGAAAATATGCAGGTGATGTCAGTCAAGATGTTCATAAGACTGACTGAAACTCTATAAATAAACAGGTAAGATTAATTATATGCTAAAATAAGGTTCTAATGTGACTCTCCATCTCTAACAACTATGGTGACATTCCTTTGCCATGGCAAACTCAGAGGGAGCAAAGAATAGTAAGCACCAAGTAAGGGAGTCATTTGCCAAGTAAGTGTCCCATCTTTGATTAGAGTAATCTTCTGACTGCCCTAGGTTTTCCTGCCTGTCTGCTGTTTCAAGAAATCGATACAGCACCTGAAACCCAGTAAATTTTCTTATGACAGGAAGTGCATACACAAGGAGTAGAAGTCAGAAGCCGCTGAGCTTCCTAGAAGGGTATTTTAAATAACCTCACAAGATCTCAAGTAAATCATTTGGACTGGCCATCATACAGATAAAGCCCAGACGTTTTCATGTGAAAAAAATGGTGAGCCTTACAAAAATAAAATGACTAATAAAATGGTACTTTTTCAAGAGGCCATAGTTACCATTTTTTTTTGGTTTTTTTTTTTTTTTTTTTTTTTTTGGTCAGTGTGTTTTGCTCTGTGCTTGCTACTGAATTCAATTGCTGAAGGTAACATTATGTTTAATAACAGTTACAAATGTAAGTGAAGTCCTTAACATTCCAGCTAAATTTGTATCTATGTTTGAATTAGTTGTAATGAAGTGGAAAAAGACCAAACCAAAACACACTTTCCAAATACATTATTAAGTGCATGGTTTTGACTTAGTTTTTGCATAATATATTAAATTGTGTAAATAACTTAATGGCGTTTTGCTTTCTGAAGCAAACAAGCAGATATCAAAAGGGGCAGTAGATAATGACACAAAACTGTTGTTTTGTCACTTCTTTCAGTTAAATCACATCCCAAATCCTTAGGATACAAAGCACGTATTAGTGAAAATTTCAGCACAGGACAGTCAAAGTCTAGTTCTGGGGAACTGCTGTGATTGTTTGATAGCCTTGATCCCTGATAGGTGACTGATACAGAGCAGTCTTCCATCATCTTATTTTAATCCAGAATCTAGGTCTGATTCTGTTTTTCTTGTTAATTTTAACTCCTCACAGATCTAGGAGGTTGTCATGGTTTTGTGCTTTTAAAACTAAGTTGGGAAATTTGTCCCTTTCTTTCCCTTGCTCAAGTGGGGGAGGAGA
>JAWWES010000041.1:42045712-42066812 GCA_035583135.1 Lophotriccus pileatus | reverse complement strand
TAGGGGGAGGAGTTTTGGGTCTCCCCTGTGGTTTGGTCTCAACAAAACACTTGTGTCCCACTCAAACGGAGACAGAGGTCAATGGGAATACTGTAAGAATGAGACTTTTCATTAATGCAGTCAGGTGTGTGAGACTGTCCCTTTGCTAGTATGCTGCTTTCTTATTTTACATTCATGTTTTCATTGTCCTTATATTCTCATTCTATGTGTTCATGTGTAGTGTTCTTCAGGGAAACTGCTGCACTAAAAACAATACTGTCAGTGACAGGAAGAGTAATAAATGATGTGATATCAGGAATGACTGAAGGAATGCCATTAGTATGAAAATTTTTGTGGTAGAGACCTTGTTTGCTAGCAACTAAGAACAGAGAGTATTGGTTTACACCTTACATGCCTTTTATGTTTCTAGGAACACACAGAAAAATATTTCATAAAGGTTCACAGCTGAGGAGAAAGGAATGACATCCCCAAAAGCTGGATCAATTTCTCCTACCAGGTTTTCCTCAGAGGCATTTGCCCATTACAGAAAGCAAACAGTTTCAATTTCAGTGGATGCAGTTCTTATTTATTCTGGGTACAGTTGATAGGGTGACTCACTGTTCTGTTAATGAAAGTCTGGTGTTTTGCCTTTAAAAAAATACATTCTGAATTCATTCAAACAAAACAGATTTTGCTTGCTGCCTTTGTTCTGCTATTTTAAGGGTAGGATTAGAGGACTATGCTAATAGACAGAATTAAAGAGACACGTTTGTCCCTTCATGAGCATGAAATGAAAGCACACAATTAAAATCCCAGTGAACTATAAAGGAAGATGTACAATGAGTAATAGCGGATGTGCAGTTCTGTGTGTCTTAAACATGGTATAATGTGGTTGCAACCTCAGTCTTCCTGTGGACAGTGAGTAAGAAGACAACACAAAGGAAGAAAATGGAGTAACATCCTCCCTTAGTGTAAAATGTCATAGCTCTGCTGAAGTAAACAGGGCTCTGCTTAATCACCTTAGGTAAGGATTTATCCCCTCAGCTGGAACCTTGCCACATTGCCATGCAGGTGCCTCTCCACCCCGCCTGCCTGATCTTCATCTGTCATCTACTTAGGTAGACAGCAGAAATGCTCCTTTCTGTAACCTGGACCCCAGAGATATGTCTTCAAGTGAGGGAAAATGCTCTGCGGTTCTGCTAACAGTGATGTCTGCCTTGATGTCCGCCACAGCAGCATCACCCATGTTATTCTGCCCCTTAGTTCTTACCTGTAAGCTCTTGAGTCTTTCTTCATCTAACCCTAAGCAGAGCTCAGTACATTCCACTTGCTCTCTCTCACATAAAAAGCAGCGTCATAACCTTGCCTTGCTGGCCAGTCTTTCCAAAAATGTACATAACCATCCATGGCAACATTCCAGTCATGCAAGCTATCCCACCATGTCTCTGCAATCACAGTGAGATCATGTCCTTGCAACCACACACAGATCTCTAATTCTTATTGTTTATTCCCCATGCCATGTGTGTTCATGTACAGGCAGTTCAGGAAGGTAATAAGGTATGCAGGCTTCACAGGATGGGTGCAAGGTGATCCACCAGAGCCATAAACACCCTCAAGGTGTTCAGTTTTCTGGTTCTCCTTCAGCCAAGAAACATTCATCACTGTTGTTTACATTTTTCTGAAAGTTCTAAAGCAACTCAGACCCAGAGCCTGAATCTACCGGCTGCTTTGGAGAACTTATTTCCCTAAATGCTTTATATCTCAGCCTGCAGAAATATGAAGGAGACAGTTCTGACTATATTTTGTTTGAAAATAAGGAAATAATGGACACTTCATTTCTAATATCATTATAATAAAATGGAGAAGATTAGATAACTTCCAAAGCTAAACCTTTTAAAAAAATCCTGGCCCACTAAAGACAATGAGATAATTTCCTGTGCCTTGAATGGTGCTCACACATCATTTTAGTGTTTCATCAGAGTAAATGTTGCAAAACAGACTCTTTTTTGTATACAGATATTTTCTGGGTCAAGAGTCAAAACATAAAAGATAAGGACAGGTGGCTTCAACACTTGTTATAAAGCTAGAATGTCCTTTATAATTTAAGGTAGGGAATGTGTCTCGTGTCTGTGAGAAGAGACAGAGGAAGGGAAAGTGATAATCTGAAGTGAGGACTTAAACCCAGTGCGACTGGAATAGTACTTTAGAGTAATGACCTAACATGCCATTGTGACATTTTGCCATCTGTAAAGTAAAATAAGGGCTGCACTGCAACAAATGTATTAACTCCAGAAGGGTTAGGTTCAGTTTTCTTGAGTGTCCTAAGAGCACTTTTCTGTTCCACATTGGTGGAGGCGAAAGAAGAAGAAGGAGGCGAAATTTTTGTCTTGTTCTAATAATCCAATGCACTCTGCAGTCAGAGTGGACTGTAACATGCCTGGAGGGATCTTTTTAGTTTTACCTGAGTTCTGCTCTTACACAAGAACACACAATAACATTCATCAGGTTCTGAGGGGTGTGCTTTTATTTGTTGCAGTACAAAGCACAAAATAAAATCTACAAAGGAAGTCTGTTAGCTGGTTAGTCCCCTTGGGTATATTTGCTTCTTGTATCCATAGTTAGTTCATTTGAGATGGAGAAGCAGACTTACCTCTGTTAACATAAAAGCTCCTGCACAGTTTGGCAGCTGCACTTTACAGAACCATTTCCTGCAAGCCAGTAAAAGCTCTCAAAGAGAAGGAATAGTTTTGCTAAACCAGATAAGTAATACCTGCATTTAAAATTTCCAGTCTCAGGGGAGTAATTTTGTCTATCCAAATTTCCATGGTATTCTAGTAAAGGACACTGGATGCTATTTGCCCCTATTCTCCCCAAGATTTCCACAGCTTTTCTCATTCAGCAGAGGATTTCAGAAAAGTTTTGTTTGTCTCTCTCCCTGCTTCACGCACCGTTCTAATGCCAGGTGAGTAAACTTCAGGTTCAGCTCCAAGTGCTTGTTTACAATGTCTCCTAATGTGCAAGACTAACACAGAGAAGCAGACGTTGGAGAAACAGCACAATAACAGTAACTAATTAGAAGAAACAATGTTGATGGGTTTTACAGTTAAATTGCTCTAAAATATTAATTGTTAATTGTGTCAGTTCCAGCTTACAACCCTGAAAGCACCTACTAATGACACAGGAAGTACCCAAGCAAGAAAGGTCTGTTCTGGTTGCCCAACAGCACCAGCTAATGTGCTCAGATCCATTTTCAGGGATGAGGAAGCAGGTTGTTTGCTCTATTCATTCTGTGCCAGGGTTGCCAGGATGTTGAACAAGGTTGTATTTACACAAGAAGTTCTTTGCTGATACAAGAATACTGGTGTACTCTATTGGCAAAAGGTTTCTCATGCAGTCGCAGACTACAATAGCAGAACTGCGGAAAGGCACTCCTAACCAGTGGGAAAATGGTGGAAATAAACCAGATCTTTTTTCTGGCTTAACTCTATTAGAATTAGAGAGTTCTGATTGTGCATCTATGATGGGGCAGAGATATGGGGAACTGAAAGCTGCAAGTCCTTCCGTATTACTGTGCTCAGAGTGTAAGTTTCTGAGTAAATGCATGCGTGAGGAAAAGAGGTGGCAGGGTGGAAGCAATGAAAGAGAGCAATAAAAATTGTCCTCTATGAGTTCTTAGAGATCTGGGATTCACTTCATATAAATAACTGCCAATTTATACTTTATATTGAGATGGAATTGCATCATCCCATGGAAAAATCTAGGAGGAAGGAGAATTGCATCATTGATAACTCAGACACTAACATAAATTGGATATGAACAAATCTAGTCTGAAAAACACAGGAAAACTGCTTACCATTAGATGTTTAACATCCTGAATGGCTTCCCAGTAGAGAAATTGTAGGGGGAAGAAATGTCAGCTATTGAGGGACTGACAGTAGGATACTGGTCACCAACACACTTCATGACCCAGAAGGACTCTTCTAGCCTAAAGTTCCCAAAACCACTTTAGGAGTTACAATAGAAGATAATAAAAACTTACCACGACAGAAGTATTGTTTCCTGGATGTCATATGGAAAGGAGTTTCAACTCCAAAAAATGTCTAGGTGAGCAATGCTACTTCACATTGTTATTGCTGGATACAGCTTTTTGAGTCCCTGATAATACATAAGACTAATGCAAGAAATTAGTTTAATTAATTGGATAACATTATTTTTTAAGGAGAAGCCTGTGGCAGTTTGCAAGACTGTAGAGGGAGCAGTAGTAGTCAACTGCTCTCCTCTGTCAGCAACAAGTGTCTTTGTGAGTTTCATCCACTGATGGACTTCTCAGGCAAAAAGAAAAGAAAGCAACTGTAGATATAAACATACAGAGTTTCTCTCTTGTCCTCACTGCTGAGCTGTAGTTCTTGTATAACAAGAAATAGTTCTTCCTAAGCTGGACGTAAACTCATTACTGATGAAGAGGGAGATACCTGTGGGAGTAGGGACATGATCCAGGTGTTATCAGGTAACTCAGGAGAAGAATGTTCTTCTCTGCTGTTGTTGCTGGTTCTCAGAAACAGTTTTCTATACTTCACAATTTCTGCCTTCCTAGTATTGCTAGGTATTGTGGAAATGATGGATAAACAATTTGAGCCTGTCTTGCAAGACTGTTCTTTGGTTTATAGTCACAGATCCTTTTAAAACACCACTGCCTTTTATAGCAATAATTACATACATGCTACCAGTGATGTGAATCACATTAATTATATGACAATTCAAATGCTGCCATAGTATCTTACATAGTGGTAATGCCACCATCTGGTGGTTGCATTACTGTCAAAAAACATTGTGACAGGCTTGGTATTAAATTTTGAGTTGTCTCTGCTCAGGGAGAGCAGACATTCTGGTTTAGATTTAGAGATTAAAGCTCCCTGGAAATAATTTCTCCCGGACAATGTTTCACTTTATGGGTGTGCCAGATAGGCCCAGCAATGCAGAGTAGAAGACACCAGAATTAATGCCTTTTTTTTTTTTTTTTTTTTTGTGGTGTGATTTTGTTACTGAGAACCTGAGAAGCTTGTGGTGTTAAGACACTACTAACATGAGCTATATTTATGGTTGCCTTTTTTTCATGAGGACTTGGTAGGACAGAGTCACAAGATGACTTCTATGCAAAACACATACAGTGACCATCTGCACGCTTCTTGAACAAGCGGCATCTCCCTTCTCTTTAAATGCTTCCTATGATCTTGAGAAAGGACAGGTCTGGCACTGGCAGGAGCTTATTGTCTCTCTACAAGATACTCTTTAGAGAATCTTACCTTTCTCTTGTAATTTTTTTTTTATTATCAATGTCACTTTGTTCCTGAGAGACCTTTGTTAGGGTGTGATTCTATATGCATCCTTCTGATATAGCTTAATGACTTTTGTTACGATTGTCACCATGTTCTAGGCCAAGTAAAAATGTTCTTGAAATAAATAAAAAACCACAATTATTCTGTTCCTATATTTCAGAAGGACAGCAGAAGAACAGAGTTGATTGCAGTAAAGAAAATTGGATTTACCCTAGGACAGAAAAAAGAATAGTAAATCTTTATGCTTATGCTTACGCTTATAAAGAAAGAAATGAGTAGTAAAATTTGAGCAAGCCAGAGGCTTTTATGCCTTTTGACCGAAGAATTTAGAGTTTACCTCATTTTTGGAAACCAGATTTGTGATTAGGTTGCTTACCTGTTTTGTGCTGTAGTTCAGACCTGAAGTTCACAGCAAAATTAATTTGTGTTCTAAAGCAAAGTTCTGCTCTGTGTAGCAGAACAGAACTGCAGAGTGAGATATTCTGTATAAATTGTGGAAAATTTAAAATAAAGCTTTCATGCATTTTCAGCAATATGTTATGTGGGGCAGCTCATCTGTGTGCTGGTGAAAGTTAAACCTTTTTGTCTTCTTCCAACCACTTTTTATTATTTTCAATTACATTTAAAACTCTTGGATACAGGGTCTGCTCCTCCTTGTAGACTTGTATGGTGCTGAGTCCAAGGGATATCAGGCTCTGCTGGGATCCCTTGGCAGTATTACTATGTGAGACAGGTGCTCTTATCTTGCACAAATTGCTCTGACAGATACAGCAGCTTGTTCTTGGCTCTCCCTCTTTCCTGACTACTTCTTGGATACAGATATGGGAATGTGGTTAGGAAATGCATCGATGGCACTGGAGACGTAATAGGGCGCACACAGGACACCCTTCCCTATCATGTTACACATCCAGTCAGCGAAGTTGGTCATCCAGGTCTAAATAAGATTTGAAAATTGTGCAAATCAAAAGAGAGAGCAATTAATACATAATTTTCTGTTGAAGTCCTCCTGCTTTTACACAGCCATGTGAAGCACAATTCTTAATGCATGTCAGGTTTTTTCAACTGGCCACTCAGGAACAGAGAGGTCTGAGGTGCAGGAAGAAGCTAAGTCAGATCCATATGTTACAGTCAGTGAGAAAGGCTAGACTTATGTGACTGAAATACAGCAAACACCTTTGAAATTGATTTTTCCTCTCTGTTGTTAGAAAACACCAGATTGCTAAAAAGATCATATTAGGTACTGCAACCTTTTTCCCCACCAGCTCTTTGTGACTTGTTGATTAAATGCCCTAGCTTGGGTTTTTGCAATGGCTTAAAACAAGGACTGACATGAAAATATTTTGTCAAAGGATAACCTTCTAATTTCAGGCATTTTTAACTCACAGTGATACTGATTTCAGCTGCAACAGGTTCTTGGAATCCCTGAGCTACCCTCTGTTGGTATTCATTGCCAATGATGCAATGGCAAGCCTGTACCCTGCCCCTCCATGTCTGGTTCTTCCCAAAAAAACCAGTGCAGTGACACCTACTAGTAAACAAATGGAGAAAAAAGACCTAAAGAGCAGGTATTTTCACTTGCTATGTGTAAGGACATCTGTCATCTACCTGTCACCTAAACGTTTACTGGCTGGCATATGTGCCTGGTTGAAGATTTAATTATTTATTACTATTATTAGTTACTAGTTACTGAATGTCAACAAAGTGTTCCCTGCCCTACAGTAGGAGGCAGAGTTTTCTCATCTTCAAACAGCTCTCAGGAAACTATAATGAGAGAAGATAAATAATAAACAATCATAAACTACTTGGCTGGGCTTAACTCTTACACAAACAGAATTCTTCCTCTGCTTTCCCACTATGTGTTTGTCTTTCAGTAGATTCCCCTAAAAATGCACAAAACCCAGGAAAAAATGGATTTATGCAGGTGTTTATAATGTGCCATCCCATTTTATTTGCTACTAAGCAGTGTCTGGGATTACTCTATTCTCTAAATATGCATAAGAAGGGTTTTCAAGCCGCAGGGATTTCAAGATCTCTTGTTACCCAATCCTTCTCTCTACATCATCCAATTAATGCTAGTTCTATCAAGACTTTCAGACTCCACAGAGAACAAACTATTGCGCCAGGGTCATGGGGACATGCTGTGGAACAAGACAATCTATGTCCTCTAAACACATGAGATAAACTCACCTGCAGCATCCCCCCACCTGAAGCTTCTGGAAAAAAACAACCACAGTAAAGAATTTCTGAAGTGATTTTTAAATGAATGACATGTTTGATATTACATTACTTCTAACTGTCACACTAGCCTTAATAGAAGTATGTTATTAAATAATTCAATAATCACATAAATTTCAGATTCTGTTTGACTGAAGACTATATGAAAGAGAATAGACTGAGTAAACAATCTAGTCATTTCTTTGGCATAGTAAGTTTTGTGCCTAGACTACCTAACAGCGGGAATAAGAAAAAATAAAATTAAAAAAACCCCCTATGCATTGAAAACCTTCAATTACCTTTTAGCTGAATGTCTAGGGCCTCATATGTTTATATCAATTAATGCTTGAATGAGGTGATAAAAATAAGTAAGCTCTTCATACACTCTGGAAAATTACAATCCAGTTTTAATATTGTGAGGCATGATGGGATGACTGGCCTGAAATGGGTCATTAAACAAAAACTGCTGTCAGGCCTCTCCAACAGCTATAGTTTCAGTCTTCAATTTTCCACCAGGCTGAAGCTGGGCATCTTACCTATACTGAGTGCAATGTGTCATGTAGGATACTCCCTGCTATGCTAAGATAGTGTCCAATTACCCACTCAAGTGTGTACTTGCCATAGACAAGAGTGCAAAGGCCTGTAGGAAGAGACTAATGTGGAATACAGTAGTAAAATGTAGTTATGACAGATGTCACCAAGTCCATAAAAACAGGTAGTGAGGGTAGAATTGAGAAGGATATTCTGTTCTGTGTTCAAAAATAATTTTTAATAATCAAAATGTGCATAAAGCACTTCAGGAGATTTTACTAGCAATTAGTCTTCAGAGATGCCCTTATTATTTTGTCCTCAGAAGTTTAAGAATTTCTGGTGAGAGCCTGTCCTCACAAGAATTGCTTTGCATAAAAACATATGGTATAAATAAATATTATTATAATTGTTATTTTCCTAGCCTTTGCTCTGAGTTTTGCAAGTGCAGTTCCCATGAATTTACTTCAGTTGAAAAGGTTTTACACAAGTGGTGTATGTGTGTCACACCCTGGATTTTCATTAGAACATTCTTTTACTGAGAACCATGGTTCCTAAATTCTCATATCTTACATACAAAGCACACATTGCCAGAGAGAATTGGATGATGCATTTACGTACATAATGTATATGGGCCATATTTCTCCATGTCCTCCCAAGACCAGAAGAGGTGAAAATTGGACTAAATGTCTTTGTCAGAGATCCACTTCATGTATAAATGTGAGAAAGGCAGTTGTTAGGTCTGATTCCTACATCATCTTTCCAGGTGGCAGTCGGTCAGAAGACAGCTCAGATGCTGGACAGCCTGGGGTCTTATTTATAGGTTACTTTCAGACTAGAATAAAAAAAAAATTGTCCCTGCAGCTGTACAATGTCCTTCTTCCAGGTATTAAGTGCAAACTCTGGGGGACAAGACCTCTCCATCCTTTCCCCATCACTGTGCATGGCTCTGGACTCCAGCAGAGGAGTTTGCTCTGCAGACTGTATGTTGAAAATAGGGGATTGATGAAGTTTGTCAGCTTGATATGAACTTGAAGAATAGTTTTAATTTGAAAAATAATTATCAAAGGTACATTCACAAAACAGCTGGATAAGAGAAGGCTTCAAGGTGTCTCAACAGCAGTCAACCAAAATGTATGAGGTGGTTGCTGAGGCTAGCAACAGAACACAGCAAGGCTGTTCTGAAAATGCTCTTAGCATTAGGCCGTTAAGGTCACAACCCAAGTTACCCAGCAGCCAGTTTTGGAGGACACCTTCAGCATTTGATGAAGGCATGTGATACTGTTTTGTTTTTTTTCTCTGGATTCACGACATGAGTTAAACTGTTCAATTTGGACAGGTGACAATTAACTCAAGAAAATGCCTACACACTTTAAGTGTCATAAATGTGACCATGACATTCACATCATCTCTGTCAATTTAGAGAACCAAGGCAAAGTGAAACACCTACAATGAGAAATATTTAGAATTATCAGCCATCAGACATAGCCAAGTGATTATAGCTGTTCCTGGAAATGTTATGAGGGAGTTGAATTCTCCTCTGACAGAAGGAGGAAATGAATTTGTATTTACTGCTTTCTGGCAGGCTACTCAGCAGTTCAACCAGTAAATAGGAACTGTACTAGCTCCCTGTAACTTCTCTAAAACTTACTCCACATCTCTCACTACCCCAGCCTTAGGTGTCTTGCTGATTTTTGGACAGTTTTCAGAAGTAAAAATTACCCTTCCCTTTCATATTTTGCCATGCAGGCCCAGTCTTCAGTGTATTCTAGTTACTCTGTGTTGCCTTTCCCCTCTTGCACCTCCAGTGGGAACTGCACATTTGCAAGAAGAATGTTTTTCACATGGACCTGTGAAAAAAGCTGGGAGCACAGAGTTGTTCTATTGCCTCAGAGACATAACAGCATGGGCACGTTTTTCCTTCTTCCCAAGATGATTATTTCTTATTACTTCTCACTCAGCCACAAAAGACTATAAACTGTCATTCTGATCCAACGACTAAATCCATCAATGAATCAGTACTAACGTACCTGGCCAGCAGATGATTCCAGCCTCAGTTATGCATTTCTGGTGTGCTTACAGCTATTACTTACCTACTGCTTTAGCAGTATGTCAGTCAAACCCTTGCTTTATCAACTTGAAAAGATTTCCTGAGGCTCAGCAAGTTTAAGGATCCACCTGGTGGCAAACTTAGATGCTCTTATTCTTCTTTCCTCATATGACCCATGCTTCCTGAACCTTAGTAATTTTAGACATTTCACAAAAAAAGTACTAACATGGCATTCAAATAGGCCTGCTTTGGAGTTGAAATAATGCAAAAACATTAAATTATGAAAAATATCAAAATTGTTTCTCTTTAACATCGCTGAAACCAGACTACTTTCTGAAATTTCTCACTGAGCTTCAAAAATACTGGATATAGATTTCTTTTTTATTCATAATAAAACCACAAATACTCTTATTGAGAATGTTCTTTATCCTGTTATAGAAAAAAATCCACTAAAGAGATTTTTTTAAAATTATCTAATTAGATAGTTTATTTTTTTCTTAGTATTTGAAGATGGTTGTATTTCCCCATTTTGGTTTTCAAAGCAACTCACACCAAACTTTATCAAATAAGCTTTTTTTGACCGATCCTCCTGTGAATAGTTAGAATCTGTCTATTTACCTATCCATGTAATCTTTAAATCTGAAACTGAAGGAATTTGCAACATTAAATAAATTTATTTCTCTTAATTTACCCAAATTTATTTGCATTTTTTCGAAGTATGAAGAGACAACTAGGAAATTAATTGAAAAAAAAACTCACCAAAAAATCTTAGCTAAGTGAAATGAAAATAGCAGTACCAAACTGGGCAAAAATGTCTAGGTGAGGTGTGCTAGTACTTTATTTCATTTGCCTACTTTAGAGTTTTATTCATAGACGTATCTAGACTGTTTCTGTCACTTTTGACATGAAGCTCACTGAAAGCTTTACCACTGCATGAATGCAGTGCTTGGTAGAAGCATAATTAACTTATATCATGAACTAGTGTTACTGCGAAGACAGTTCTGCTTTGTCCAGATTAATTTGCTAAGGAGAAAAATTGTCAGTGTAACAGTATGTAAGTGATCCTATTTGTTATTATTTCACTTGTATTATCTGTGCTGCAAAATGATAAAGCTTATTGGGATTACATCACGGGGCAACCAATCTGTATTTCTGGTCCTGTAGGGTTCTTTCTGGAAATACTCAGAGGCAGCTTGCATATGCATGTGCCTCAAAATACCTTACAGTTTTGTTGCCACCCTCACTGCTGTTCAGAATCAATGGATTTAGGGTTCTCAGGCACTGGGTCCTAGAGTGACATTCAGCTTTTATAACTTGATAGACAGCTGCCAGAGCGCAGTTTCTGAGCAAGCATGGCAAGCCCAGCCTGTCAAATGTGTCATGCACACACATAGATACAGACTGAAGATACGTGCTTGTGGTGCTCAAGCTCTGGGAAAACTGGTGCTTCCAGAAGCATAATTGAAGTCTTTGCTGACGTTATATTTGTGCAAATAAGAAGTATTTGGGGGATATAATTTGCGTTTCTACCTAAGGAAACTTCTGCGCAGAGATCATTAATTCCTTTCCCATGGCTGAGATCATTCTATCCACAGTTCTTTTACCAGGAAATATCCATTTGTCTTAAGACTCTGATACATGCTCCAGTGGGTTAAATTTGAATGATTGAGTATGATCTCCATCTCTGTGATGGACGTTGTTTTCCCTGAAGAGGGAAAGACTTAGCTTCTTCATAAGCAGTTCCTGAATTCTGGAACACTTCACAGAAGAACACCAAGCCCAAAACTACTGTAGCTTAGGAGCTGTTAAGAGGCAGTCACATTCAAAGGGAGGCTGATAATAAGACTAAATAACAATACCTTCTGACCATTTTTCATTTATTGTCATATATAAGTGGCAATAGAGTCCGTAGATGACTGAGTTTATGTGTGTAAATCTACAATCCTATTATTTCTCTCCCTTTCCTCTCAGGTCTGTATTTTATTTAAGCCATGTGTCCTCCTGTTTTCTTTTTCTCTTACCTTTAAAAATATTTTTTTCCTTTTTTTGACTTAATTTACTGTCTTAAGTGTAATCTCACATGATAACCTGAGGGAAATACTGCAGTAAGGAGAAAGGGTGATTAGGTGATGCTGTGGCTTGATCGTTATCAGCTTTTCTTCGACTTTTCTTAAGAATTCTATTGCTGTGCTGGAAGATGTTAATAGCTGCCATAAAGTTTGTCTTTGATCTGCAGAAAATTCCAAGCCTCATTAATCCCCTGGTTATGGCGGGAACCCTTCTTTCAGTCTAAACACGAAGCAGCAGCTAAGCTCCTGTACAAAGTAAAATTGCTGAAAATAGTAGAATCCACCACCCAGGCAGTTTTCCTACAAAGAAAAGCTGAAGTATGAACTAATTTGTGGAGAACAAAGAACGTTCTGGGAAATTATTATGTATTCACTGACTGAGGCATCAACTGATAGGAGCTATGTGTTTAGAAATAATCACAAAGCTGGGAAAAACATATAGGCAATGTGGGTGGCCCAGGGAGAAAGCCAAGAGAAAAAGCTTCTGTTGAGCAGAGTACCTACTGAAAAAGTAGAGCTACATTACTGAGCAAGGAAATAACCTTCTGCTGTTTGTTCCTACCACATTCAGTGAAATGGAGCTTTGAGTATATTCTTTGCAAATACACAGGATTTCATCAGAGAAACTTCAGCTGCCCCAAATCAGAGTTTCTCCTACAAAAACAAACATTGTCAAGATTATAACTGGTGGCTAAATGTTGGGGTAGAATAACAGCTGATTGAAAATGGGAGATAATTTATAAAGTTTGCTTGTTTGCTGTGATAGTACACTTTTTTGATCTTGAGAATCCCAGTTCATGTCCATGACTGCCTCAGTGAGGCTTAGGGAATTGAGGAATCATGCAGCTCAGTTGCCTTTCCTGTCAGATGTATGATCCCCAAGGCTGAGCAGGTGAGTAACCTAATTCTAGTAGGTTTGGTGAATTTCTCCTTAGCTCTCACAATCTTTGCAAAGTTAGTTCCCACTTTTATTTTTGTGTATGATGAAGTAGGATTAGAAGATTTGAAACAAGCACTGAGTTGAATCTAAGACTAGTTAGAGGTGTTTCAGGCTGCCGAGCTGGTGTGGTCACTGTCAGAGCCCTTTTGACCAAATTCAATTGATCTAAAGAAGCTTTTTCTGTCAATGGGAAGTGAGTAACTGGTGGTGTTTTGTTAGTCCATAGTTTAATGATAGCACTTTAAAAAGCTTATGATGCCTCTACCAACACAAGGATTTTTCCTAAATTGTGTGATAATTTTGTGATCTAAAGGATTTTTCAAGCTAAGAATTGTAAGAAAACCTTCCTGGAATTTCTTTCAAAGGCAATCAAAATTTACAACTCAAATTTAATAAACTATTGATATTATTTTACCTTATCAAAAATGGCTTTGGGACTAAGACTTTATATTCTACATATATTTTTATTGTCTGTAGATTCATACATTTATTTTTATATTTATCAGTTTGTCTTTAGACTGATAAGTTATGAAAGAATATTTGAAATCCTTGTTAGCTAGTATCATCAGTGCTTTCTTTTGTTTCGAACTGCTTATATGCAGTTAACCTCTTAAGCCTGAAAAAAAGGTCACTGTAAGGATCTACTCTTGCCCCATTTGTCTTTGACCCATTTCCATCAGAAAAAGAAATTGCTAATGCAATATGTATTTGGATCCAGACTTGAGTCTTTTTGGATTTAAAATCAGTGTCTGGAAAAACATTTGTATCTTTCAGTTAGTTATGAGACACCCTTCGGAAAATTTTCTGTCATGAGATCAGAATGGGAATTATGTCTTTTGATTGTAGTATATAAAACAAACATTCAGAAGAAAACGTGTTAATTGCTAGCTATCAGTTGTTACAGCTATTTGATTTTGAAGTGGTGTATCTCATCTCTTTTGAATTCCCACTCAAAAGAAAGCATACTAAAAACCAGAATCACAAGGACCGTCTGTAATTTTTTTAGTTTTTATAGACTTGGCAGGGGACTTAAGGTCTGAAAGGGAAAGGTATCTGTGCTATATCTCTCCTCTGCCTTCCACCCCACTGCGTGCCAGTGAGCACGTAGGCTATGTAGTTTGGGGAGTCTGCTCCACTGCAGCCTTCTCAATACCTTTTCTGCACAGGGAAAACCAACCTATAAGAAGTGCAAACTTTGCTTTGGAAGTTCCTAACAGACTGCATTTTATTTTGGCTAATTTTATTGCGAATTCATTTTCATTTGTAAACCAAAGAAAAGGACCTATACAATATGCTAGTGCCTTGAGTAAATACAACCCAGCTATCTAAGCTGACCTGCTGTTGGAAAATCTAAGTAACTGCAATCCCTCCCTTCATCATTCTCTCATCCCCAAAGTAATAAAAGAGGAGTTAGAATAGCAAACACCTGGCACGTTGGTCACACAGCATGACTTTATATTGTAATGATCTCGTCAAGGAGCTGAAAATAGCACTGTGATGCAGTGTTCACTACTGCTTCAGGAAGGAAGACAATAACCAGCATTTGGTAGCAGCCTACATGCTAACTGTGAGCGATACAGAAGTATTCCACAAATTGTTTCCCTCCTCTCGTCTTGAAAACATTCACCCTGCATCCCCTAGCAATGTATCACTGAGACACGCCCTTGTCCCCAAGTAAAAGGCGGTGGGCATTCACTGTGCACACAACCAGCTTTCAAAAAACTAGTGCATAAAATTAAATTAATTCTAGAATGTTCACTGTGCCGTATAAATTCCAGGAAAAAATGGCACTAAGAAGCTTTTTTTGAATGAATTGAGGTGAATCATGAGCAGATAGGGATCATGATACATAATTATTGTACTACACAGCAATCCAGGAATACAAGATTTAAAATAGAAATTTGGACAAGAAACTTTGCCCAAAGAGAATTTTCGAAGATCAAGAGGGTGGAGAGTGTTGCTGCTAATCTGGCACAACAGAGGATTATGGGGATTAAAAAGAAGTTAGGATATAGGCACTGCTTTCCAAAAGTGGATGCTATAGTGACAGAAAAAATTCTTATTAACTTACTGGGAAAAAAAGCGCACAAAATTTAGAAGATGGAAATCTGAGTATATTCATGTTCAGTCACTCATTCATATGCACAACTAACAAAATAATCATTGGACTTGAAATGTACTTGTACATTTTTGGGTTTGGGGAATTGCATATTTCATTACAAATATCATTTGTCACATTATCTCAGCACAGTTCTCTGGCTTACCTTCTGCAGAAATACCTTGGAAGTCACAAGCATACTGAAGATAAGAGGACTAGGGCACAGTAACAGGTGTATTAGCAATATTTATTCAAATTTGATGTTGAGTTGGCAGTTGAAATGTACAGGGCCAGTCAACTTACATTCACTAGCCTGAGGTGGAGGTAATCTGCAATCTATGTTCACTAAATTTTAGCATACTGGGAACAAATAAGAATTCTGAGTGCTAATATTGTAACAGTTTTCCAAAAGTCAGGTAAGATGCCCCAGACTGTGGAGAATTATCAGTACTCCACTGACAGCAAAATATATGTATAATCAGTGCAACTACATGTTATATTATGGAAAATGGTCAAACAACTGTGTTTTTAATTCAATGAGGAGATAACTTCCATGCAAATTCCATTATTTACCAAACTCATAGTCTGCTTGGATATATTCTGGACACATTCTGGACACTTGAGTTAGTACTATAGTGTTCTCATTAAAAAAAATAGCACTATACAAGGATGCCGCATTACATACATTAAGAACTAACTAAGTGAAGGCGCATCAAAACAATCACCTAAGGGAATTGCTTACAGATGGAGATGCTTCTACTGAAGCTTTGCAGAAACTTTGCAGAACACCAGGCAATGCTTTCTTCTGCTGGGGATGGGATATGATTGTCACAGTGGTAATTAAGAAAGAGGGTGGGACAGTCATACAAACCAACTTGGACCGTGTAGTAAAACAAATCCCTATTAAACAAAATATTAGTATGGTCAGGGGAAAACTTGTTATCCTCTGTACCGTGTTGGTTATGCTGCACAGGGTAGGGCATAAAGAAGGGCCTCAAGGCCTTTCTTCAAGGACTGAAGAAAATGGAAAGACCACAAAGGTTCATATTTTAGCTTTTTAAAAGAAGGTGAGAGAGTATTTAATTACAGAGTGTAAGTATCACAAGTAAGAAGAAAATACTCTTTACTGGAGGGTTTTATATTCTAGCATAATGAGAAACCAGGAATGCAAAATAAACCCAAGAAATGATAAACTGGAATTTTTTGGCAAACACTGACGTTGATTCCTTTGGAAAATTTTTTCAAAGGGAAAAGTTAATTTATCTATTTTTAATATATTTTTATTAATATTTGAATTGGGTCCGATGTTGAAATGATTAGAAAAATATTAAGATTTTTGTAATGACTGACTTCTTTTCTAGTCAGAAACTTTTCATTCATCACAGATGAATGAAACATCCTGTTTCTACACAAACATTTAATATGTAGGTACTTTTAATGCAGTTTTCTTGTCTGAGTTGCCCTTTTGAACAACCTATTAGGTTGTAATGGTAGTGGTAGGGTCTGATCTGTATTTTTAATTTAAGAGGAAAAATTTAGTCTGATCTTCTGAGGTTTTTTTCACTTAGATGGACAAACTATTTTCTTTCTGTTTTCTCTGGTTTTTTTGTTTGTTTGTTTGTTTGTTTGTTTGTTTTTTAAATTGTAACAGGGAACTAGCAGAAATAAAACATGGTGGGAATTTTTGTAAAATGAAATTTTAAGCAATGGTTTTGCTAATGTATTATTTTCCCCCAAGGGTCTTCTCAGGTGGAAAATTAAAACCTGATTGCTGTTTTGCTGTAAGATATGCTGATGTGCCTCATATGCTAGCATTTTTTAGTATTTGGCAAAAGGACAACTTTAGATAGAGTCATGGAAAATATGCAAAGTTTAGAAATTTAGAAAGATGAGAAAGAAAGAGAAATCTGTGATGAAGGGCAATAGAGTTTGTCATGTTTGAATTCCATATGGTGTTCAGCCTCATTATTTTTCCCCTGTGAAAGTCAAGAAGTTTTCAAATAATTATGTTTTAGCACATTGTGTATGCTGGAACAAGAGGAAAAGAGATATAACTCATGTGCATGACTTTTTACAATTTTTTGCAGATTCTAACCTCTTTAATTGCCTCACTAACCAATCCATCGCTTTTGCAGATTTTATTTGCTAAAATAATATAAATTGAAGAAAATCAGCTCTGGCACTGTACATTCTGGAATATGAAGATATAAACACACTGGAGAGCAGTTACTTGAATCAGAGTAGTTAAGCAATCATGGCTAAAACTTGTTGGTTAAGATTGATGATTGCTATTTGTGCTATTGGAATATGAGCTGCTTGTATCGACTCTTTCTAGGGGCTGGAACTGTAAATGCATAGGTTTCTAAATGCCTGGGACAGCAAAAATGAGTGTTGTGCCTTGTGCCCCTTTCAAGTTTTGGTTCATTGATCCTAGATTACATAGTGAATGGCTGCAGAGCAGTAGACAAATGGGACTTGACACTTCTCTCTGTGGCATTTGCTCTATGATTCAGTTAACGGCAGAAGAAACATCTTCCCAATTGATTTTTAGCTTATTGCAATTTCTTCTTGGACTGTTATCACAAAACCACACCAGTATAACTCTGTTATCTTCAGTAATTCTGTGAGAGAGAAAGGCTGAAAATTAGGTAGAGTGATTTACCATCTAATTCCTGAGGGTGGGTCTCTTCTTGGAGGGACAGAGACAACACCAATAAAAAAGCTCATTTTGCCACTCAGCACTCATAACCTTAGTCTGTCAACGATAATACTTAGCATTTATATAATGCTGCACTGGCATTAGCTAATTAGTTCTTACAGCACCACTGGGAGATGAGTTACCAAACACCTTTAGAAAGACTTTCCTTTTAGTACCTCTGGCAATCTTATATGTTGAAATGCACAGGTTACTGGCATTCGTCTCAAAGAAAAGCTGGAAGTTGATCTTAATATTTTATGGCTGTCTTTTTAAATAAACCCCAAAAAGTTAAAAAATTTACTAAAGAGAGAGAGATGTTTATACTTTTAAATCTGAATTCAAATCCATTTTTTGTTAGTAACAAATAAAAGGGAATTTCATTGTATAACTGGTTAATTTCAAATGAAATCTCAAAGGATAGTGACTGGTATCAGATGAAAACCTGCCAATGCACTTGCAGCAAAACAGTGCCTTCAGATTGTTAATACAAAGGGAAAAGCATTGAAAATAAAAAAAAAGTAATTATTTTCTCACCATGACAACTGGGTCTCCCAGATAGTACTGAAAGATATCATTGTTCTCCCACAGCACAGTTACACTGCTTGCCTCAGCAAACCTTGCTAGCAGCAGTGGGAATGTATGTTTTCCCTACTTAGAAAACACCATTTTTGGGGTGGAGGCTGGTTTGTGTTGGTGAGCCTTATGCTGTTCTTCATCAGCTGTGGGCACTACCATAGTCCTTGGCAAGTTATCCTTTCATCTTTCCCTTTCTGGCAGGTGATTACTGGTGACAGGCTTTCTGAAGAGCATTTTTCCTGCTTCCATCCTGGTCCCCACTCCTCCTAGGGCACTCCAGCTTCTGGGCTGATGGCCATGTCTGGTGTATGATGGGGCAGCAGCAATGCAGCCTTCCCATATGTGTCTTGCAGGTGACAAAGGGAAGGGCAGAGCACCTACCCCAGTGCTATTTCTACTGGATGCAGGCGTAGCATGTGTGGTAAAAGGCTGAAAATACAAATGTACAAAAATATAAATGTTGAGCTACAAATTAATAGATTCTGCTTTTAGGCTCACCCAGAACACCTCACTTCCTAGCTGAGTAATTACAGCTGATACTTTCAACTTAAAAGCAGTCTGCTCTCTCTCCAGTACAGGAATTAAACATATAAACCAGTAGCTTTGCTGTGAGCACCATGGCTACAACTGAAGGCAAAGAAGGATCTTTCAGAAGGAAGGTACCATGACATCTGAGTCAGTCAAACAGGGTGCTGTTTGTTGTGTTACTGCTATGGTCTTGCTCACAGAAATACACTTCTGTACATTAAAGTACAGAAAACTGATGGTGCTCCTATTTCTGCTGTATGTCACTGATTTTTACAGAGAAGAAATGCTTTCTTAGGAATTTAACTATTCAGAAAATTCACTGCTTACATCCATGTACAAAATAATTAATCTTAAAATCAATGCATGACATTAGGAGTTGCATATCCACACCATTTGTCATTGATTTGTTTGCTGCAAGGACTGTTCAACTCAAAATACATCACAGGAACCTATCCTCTCCAAACCCACACAAGTGTTACAATACACAGTTTATTAAAATATTTAACATACAGATTGCGACAACCTTACACCCTGCATATAATGATACCAAACATGTAAAAACTAACCTTGGTAGTTCCTACCTAAAGTATTGAAGTTTTGAATATGTGTGTATGCAACATCAGTTTAGAAATTCTTTTAAGGTACAGGCTATTGATTATATATTTTTATAATCATAAGTATACTCATAATACAGTAATATATGTTGCAACTGATATTTTTGGGGGATTTTCACAAGTACATTTTAGTTCATATAAAATGAGAACACATATAAGAGTTGTTTGTCAGTTTTTGTATGTAAAACAATAAGGAAAAGCAGTATGCAAGTAATCTATATCTGGGGTTTTTTTACCACAGAACTTTAATTTACCTGTCAACTTACTTAGAGCATTGACACACACACCTGCTTTCTGTGGCAGAGATTTAATATTCGTGATTATGTGATCAGTGCATGGGATATTTGATTTTTTGAAGCTTAAAAAGTATCCTGTAAGAATTCAGTAATTGTCTTTGATTGAATTCAGAGCTGATTTGTTCTCTTTACTGGTTTTAAAATAAATTCAGGAAATCCTTTTATGAGATACCAATAGAAAGTGCTTTTCAGGCAAACACCTTGGATTTTACTTTATATATTTAGAAGCAGACAACAATGCTATACTAACATGACAAGCATGTGATTTGACAAGCATGATTTAAGTCTGAAGATTTCAACAGTTTATAAATAAGCAGGTGAAAAATTAATCTGGAAAACATTTCCACAGAACATCAGTAAAGAGGCTTCAGTTTTTTTGAGAGACTATCTTTTTTTAATAAAGGATGTGTATGGCAAGAGGCAACCAACTAGCACTATTTATATGAGCTCTTTTTTTGAATTGTGTTGTATTACTGTGTGTGTTTTGACACAGTGGTCTCTGTTACTCATCTTTGTTATTTACAAAAGGTCTCGAAGATAAGTCTACTTCTTTATTTAATGAAATATTTTCCTCTTTCAGTTGCAAACAATAAATGATTGATACATCATTGCTTTTCTTTTTCCTTTAGGAATGCCAATTTGTCTCTGCTGGAGCCAGCAGTCTCTGCCAGCTCCCTGCTCAGAACAGGAATAGCCAGAGGGCTGGGATGGATGTATTGGTAATGCAACACGTGGACTGTTTGTTTGGAGAACTCAAACGAAATGAGGCAGTATAATCAAGATAAAGCTTTTAATGATGTTTGCCTTATTATAACTATGAAGGCTATCTATTGATTCTTCTCCTCATTTACTCAAACTGCTAAGTCATTTTCAAGTTTTTCCTACAACTAACATGAATGAAGCTGACTGTTGGCTGGCTAGAAATCTTTGCCACTCAGTCTTCGCCACTCAATCTTCATTCATTCAAAGCTGTCATGAACAATGGTCAGGCATAACAGAGGTGCTTAAAATGTATACCATACCTATATAGTAAAGGATAGATTAAATGCTTTAGAAAAGACTCATTTATTTTAGAATAAAGTGCCTGGCAAGGTCACGGAGCAGATCATCCTGAGTGCAATCACACAGCACCTACAGGATGGACAAGGGATCAGACCCAGCCAGCACAGGTTTA
>JAWWES010000041.1:42003882-42036536 GCA_035583135.1 Lophotriccus pileatus | reverse complement strand
CCCGTCCTTCTTTCTTCCGTCCTGTCCTTCTTTCTTTCTTCCTTTCCTTCTTTCTTTCTTCCTTTCCTTCTTCCTTTCCTTCTTTCCTTCTTTCTTTCTTTCTTTCCTTCTTTCCTTCTTTCTTTTTTCTTTCCTTCTTTCCTTCTTTCTTTCTTTTTCTTTTGTTCGTACTACTGTACTTCAAACTGTACTACTGTACTTCATTTAGCCCCACTCTAGCATAAAAGTAATTGATTTAAGATTTGCAGGACAGAAAGGAAGTACATATTATTTTTTCAAAGATGCTGTCTTCTTATTTATTACAACTATTCCTTTCTTGTGCTAGAAAAAAAGGACAGATAAGCCAGAGTTTATTATATTCCATGGTATGGTTTCATTACAATACTCTATTATGATGGGAGATACAGGATATATAAATAATAATTACAACATGGACTATTGTGGAAGTAAATTACAATATTAGTTTTTTTTTTCTTTTTATGATTTTTTTCTAAAGAAAAATATAGAACTATTAGTTCAATTTTCATCTTATTAGTATTTCTTAAATAATAACTCCAGTGTCAGCAAAAGAAGCCCAGAGCCTCCAGAGGGATTGCACGTCAGCAAGAGAGAACCTGAAGGACAGCACAAAGAATTCCTGCCACTTCAGCCAGTAAGTCCACTTCATTTGGGGACCCAAATTAAATGCCTCCATGCAAATGCGGGTAATAAACAAGAGGAGTTAGAGGTGTGCAGGGCCCTGATCTTACTGGCATCATGGAGATGTGCTCCTATGACTGGACTGTTGGAATAGAAGGGTACAGAATCTCTAGGAAGGACAGTCAGGCGAGAGAAGGAAATGGTGCTGTCCTCAATGTCAATGGCCAGCTGAAATGCACAGAGCTCTCTCTGCCTGGGGATGGACGAGAATCTGACTGAAAGCTTATGGATTAAAGGGGGGAACAGGGACAAGTAACATTATACTGGGTGTCTGCTACAGGCCTGACCAGGAAGAGTGAGTGGGTGAGGCTCTCTACGGATAGATAGGAGCAGCGTCACATTCACAAGCCCTGGTCTTCATGGGGGACTTCAACCACCCTATTATCCCTTGGTGGGACAACACAGCAGGGCATAAACAACCCAGGAGGTTCCTGGAGTGCATTGATGACAACTTCCTTCTCCAAGTGATAGAGGAGCCAATGAGGAGAGGTGTTATGCTGGACTTTGTTCTCACCAACAAGAAGGGACTGATGAGGAAGGGAAAGCTTAAGGGCAGGCTGGGCTGCAGTGACCATGAGAAGGTGGAGTTCAAGATCCTTAAGGCATCAAGGAGGGCACACAGCAAGGTCACTACCCTGGACTTCAGGAGAGCAGACTTTGGCCTCTTCAGGGATCTGCTTGTGTAATATGGGATAAAGCCCTGCAGGAAGAGGGGCCCAAGAAAGCTGTTTGATTCTCCAAGCTCAGAAGCAGTGCATCCGAAAAAGTCAGGCTAAATGCTAGAAGACCTATGTGGAGGAAAAAGGAACTACTGGACAAACTCAAATACATAAAGGAAGCCTAAACAGAGTGGAAGGTAGCCTGGGATGAATATAGAAATTTTCTGAGCACCCAGGAAACAGGTTAGGAAAGAATGAAACTTGGACAGAGATGTAAAGGGAAGCAAGAAAAGCTTCTATAGGTGAGGAAAGGAAGACTAGGAAAAATGTGGGCCTTTACCAGAAGGAAACAGGAGAACTGTTTGCCTGGGACACAGAGAAAGCTGAGGTACTCAATGACTCTTTTGCTCAGTCTTCACCAGCCAAGTGCTTCAGCCACACTGCCCAAGTTGCAGACTGCACCAGACAAAGGCAGGGACTGTAGAATGAAGAACCGCCTGCTCTAGGAGATCACATTTGAGAACACTGAAGGAGCCTGAAGTTGCACAAGTCCATGGGACCTGATAAGATGCATCCACAGGTCCTAAGGGAACTCACAAAGGAGTGGCAAAGCCACTACCCATTATATTTGAGAAGTCATGGCTGTCCACTGAAGTTCCCACTGATTGGAAAAGGGGAAATATAACCCAAATTTTTAAAAAGGGAAATAATGAAAACCCAGGTAACTACAGGCTGGTCAGTCTCACCTCTGTGCCCAGCAAGATCATAGAGCAGATCCTCCTGGAAATAATGCTAAGGCACATGGAAAATAAGAAGGTGATTGATGACAGACAACACGGCTTCACTAAATGCAAATTGTGTCTGACCAATTTGGTGGCCTTCTATGACAGGGTTACAGTGGGGATGGGTGAGGAAAAGGCAACGTATGTCATCTACCTGGACATATGAAAAGTATTTGACAGTGTCCTGCATGACATCCTTGCCTCTAAAATGGAGAGACATTAATATGATGGATGGATCACTCAGTGGATAAAGAATTTGCCTGATGGCACCAGTCACAGATTTTCAGTCAATGGCTCCATGTCCAAGTGGAGAGCAGTGGTGAGCAATATTACTCAGGGGTCAGTATTGGGAATGGCACTGTTAAACATCCTTGTCAGTGACGTGGACAGTTGGATTGTCATCATGTCAGCATGTTTGCTGATGACACCAAGTTGGATGGTGTGATTGACATGCTTCCAGAAAGACATTGACAGGCTAAAGATATGGGCTGTGCAAACATCATGAAGTTCAACAAGGCCAAGTGCAAGATACTGCATGTGTACTGGGGCAACCCCAAGCACAAGAGCAAGCTGAGTGTTGAACTGGCTGAGAGCAGTCCTGCTGAGAAGGACTTGAGGATATTGGTTGATTGAAAAATTGTACATGACCCAGGAATGTGTGCTTGCAGCCCAGAAAGCCAACTGTATCCTGGGCTGCATCAAAAGAAGTGTGGCCAGCAAGTCAAGAGAGGTGATTCTCTCCCAAGTATTCCACTTATGTGAGACCCCACCTGGAGTACTGTATCTGACTCTGGGGCCCTCAACAGAAGAAAGACATGGACTTGCTAGAGAAGGTCCACAGGAGGGCCACTGAGATGATCAGGGGGCTGGAACATTTCTCCTACGAAGACAGGCTGAGAGATCTGGGATTTTCAGCCTGCAAAAGAGGAGGCAACAGGGAGACCTTATGGCACCTTCCAGTACTTAAAAGAGAACTCAAGATAGAATTCTGACAGTGGTGTTTAGTGACAGGACAAGAAGCAATAGCTTTAAACTGAAAGAAGGTAGGTTTATGTTAGGTATGAGGGAGAAATTCTTCACCATGAAGGTCTTGGGACACTGCTACTGGTTTCCAAGAGAAGTTGTGGATGTCCCAAACCTGGAAGTATTCAAGACCTGGCTGGGTAGGGCTTTGAGCTGTCTGGTCTAGTGTAAGGTGTCCCTGCCCATGGCAGGGGGGTTGAAATGAGATGGTCTTTAAGGTCCATTCCAACCCAAACTCTATGATTCTATGATAATTGAGAGATTTATGTATTTGCAGAACATTCAGTTACACACTTCTTCTCATCCAGACATTTAAAGTGTAAAAAAAGATTTTTTTTTTTTTTAATGAACAGACACTTGAGAATGAGGGCTGTGAAATTTAAGTAAGTTTTTCATACCCATTGAAGTTAGGCCAGATAACTATGTGAAAATAATTTACATGATTTTGATTTTGCCACTGCAACATAAAGTCGCTGATAAAAGAACTGCCCAATTCCTGCTCATGTATATGAAAGCAACTAATACCAGTGATTTAACTGGGTGAAAGTGCAAATCAACATGGTTTTCTCCCACATAGAAATCTACATAAACCAAGCATTCCATATTCATTCATCACCTATTTCACAGTGTAAGTACTCCTTAGATATCACACATCTAAAGGACAGCATTGAAACTCAGAGAGCAACAGACTGAAAAGTAAATATTTTTCTTTCAGAATATGTCAAATAATAAACATAGTCTTGATTTGTTCTTTCCTGAAACTATTGGGATGAAACAAGACAAGTGCATTCTAGTTATCATGGTTTTGTTCAACCAAATGTACAGCCAACACTTCCATAGATGAAAGCCACTTTTCAAACTATTCATACGAAGGTTGGACACTTAGAGTGCGGACACCAGAGCTTGAGCAGTTTTTTGAGCAGATCTAAGCCCTGGGATTCAAGGATCAATCCAAATCAATGTTATTGTGAAGCAGGTATTTCCAGTGCTCCTGAACTTCAAAGTGTCTGTAAACTTATTCTCCTACCTCACACAGCCTACTGGTCTCATCTCTGTGAGCAGCATCGCCTTCCAGCTCCTGCTGGATTTCAGTTGTGACACTCAAGACCTAATTTGAGAATGAAAACTATGATCAGGCTCATCATCACTCTTGAAAGATTACCAGCCCCCTCTCTTTAGCAATTACAAGCTCCGTGTCCCAGGAAAAGCATTTCAGAGAATAAAATTCCCCTCACATCAGCACCAGACATCTCTGTTCACTGTGGATGCATTTTGATGGCAAGGGATGTTCTAAGTGCAGACTATGCAACAGATACCTGTACTACCTGTATGGTATGGGAATAAGTGATCTCACTGGGCTGTTCTCAATTTAGTCGTAGCTTGCATTTGTGAACCTAAGTATCTCCTGTAATTTCTCATCACCTCAGTTTCCCTAGGGTAGAATGGGTAGAATTCATTAACATTTGAAAAGCCATCTGAGATCTTGAGATGGAAGATGATGCATAAATGCAGATCAAAGAGAACTGTATGTGTATACTGATAAAAAGGAGAACACCGCAGCTCAGGCTATAGCTTTAAGTATACCATTAGCGTAACCTCAGTAAAATTTATCTGAATGAGTAGAGGTTGCAAAGGATGCCCAAGGACATGGGTAAGCTCTTGGGGATCTGAGGGGTGTCTTCAAAGTCTCCTCAGCTATCCTCTCACTTTAGTGGGAATTATCAGTGTTTATGACCTGACAGGACTGGTTTGCAGACATACAATGTTCTTGTAATTTTATTTAACATCTGTTTAAACAAAGCATTAGCACAAAAAGATTTCTGATACAGAAGGAATGAATCAGAAGACCTTTTATCTGTAAGAAAATAGTTGAAAGGAAGAGTGGATGATGAAACCATTTTTTTGAGGTAGCTGGTAATTTATGGAATGAGATATATACCAACATGAAGAGCATCACAAACATGCCTAGACTAAATACAGGTATAATAATATAATCTTCTATTTTACGATCTTATGCAAACAGATATATAAGGAAAATTTCTTTTCAAAAATCACCTGAAAATTATGCTTTTCCACTACCTTTTTCAATTCATAGACAATGATTTCATCCCTCACAAGGGAAAAGACAGGAAAAAAGATCTGAGTGGTTAACAGAATAAAGTCCTTTCCTGACCTGAGTCTTAGAAAACTGTTATTTTTAGATTTCCCACAACAAATGACATGTCCTTTGTCCTGTGACATAAGCCTCTGTTAAAAAGGAAACCTAAAGTGATTATGACTGTTTTTCTCAAGTAATAGCATTGCGTTGAAAATCTCAGGTATTTAAAGTTGTGTGTTATGCCATTCTTCCTTAAGGTTGTAGAGAAAATTGCAGTGATGTACCCTCACACCTTTTTTATCCACAAAGTGAATTTATGAAAAAGAGCTGTGATCAAGGTAACTGATTAATGTAGTTTCTAAGGCAAATTCATGACTTAGCCTGGATGTATACAACCACAATGATTTTAATCTCAACTTTGCCATCAAACACCTTTATTTCGGCATGCAGGAGAATTACCCTAATTATCTGGGATTCCTTTTTCTTTTCAGTTGGACTAAACATTAAAAAACTGCTTCAAGAGCCCTAAATGCTTCATCAGCTATAAATCAGCAAATAGAAATGCTGCAGACTAACCCTCAGAATTCACAGATGTTCTTGTACACAAACCTACCTACAATGACCTTGTCTCCCCACCTGCCTCCACTCTGCATTTTGCCTTCTGCAGCTGCCTAGGCCATATACACACCCGACAGCACCTTAAGAACTGACAAAACAGAAGCCATTCAGATGGATCTGTTTTGAGACCAGACAGTCTATAAAAGAGACTGTGCAGCTCAAATACTCCAGGATTGTCCATTAATATTTGTCACCAAGAGATGAACAAGGTATTGTTTTTGCAAATTATGGATTTTCTTTTTGACACCATGATGTTAAGCTTGGGATGTTTCCAGAAGTGCTGAGGAAAGTGAAAAATGCTCAGATGACTTGGAAACACTCTCTAAGCAGTTGGAGAGACTCTCCTGAAGGGCAGTTTCTTTTGAAAGGTCACCAATTTTCAGCATCCCTATTCTATGCACCGTTACTTTTCATTTCACTAGAAATATTGGTCTCCTGTTTGCACAGGTCCATTGAGTCACCTGCATCCCCATCGAATACATATGCTCTCCCTGTCCAGTTCTCTCTTGTTAATCTCTGCTTCTCACTCTCCTGGATACCATTTCATCAGTGCTCATTTTTCTTCTGTATTGTGACTGTGTTAATGGTCATATTCTATCCTATTTGATATAACACAATCACTCCGCATCTCCAGCTAGAAACTGTACCCTATTTCCCTTTGCCACAACACTTCTTCTGCTAGTCCCACCAGGAAGAAGATTCTGTTCATGCCTCTGCTGGGTGGTACTGCCTCTGCCCAACCCCAGAGGTCTCATTGCCCTCCTGCCTGGATGCTGGCAGCTGGAGAGATAGCAGATGGATGTTTTGCAGAATTTTAGGTGACCTAAAAGTTGCAGATATGTATGTGAACACATCTTTGGTATCAGGACTGAATTGGTAGACAGAATTTTATATACCAGACAACATGTAATGGAATTAAATATAAGCACCTATATCCAAAATTGTATTGTTGAAAACTTCTCAGCTGCCACAAAAGGACCTCTAAACTGATTACACTTTCAGGTTTTCCAGACTTGAAGATCTGCAGGTATGTGCCTCACTAGTATTTAAATCCAGTTTTGACTTCTGAACCATTCAATGCACTTATGAGTAGAAGCTTAGTAGTCCAGATCCCAAAAAATATAGAAGCACGTGTCCCTTTCTTTTGAATTGCTCAAGGTATTCCCAGAATTCATCCATAAAATAAGACTAACCACAATGTGGGAGGTCTGGTTTTAATTCTGCCTTCTGAGGAATTCAAGCCAATGTTTCCTGTATTTCAGGAATGAGACTTAAAACCAAATGATAGACCATTCTGGCCTTAGTCAGACCTTGTGATAGAATTTTGGGAGCTTCAGAAAGAGCTGAAGACATGGACCCTTCCATCCTTACATCTGCATACCGAATAACTTTATGGCTACAAAATTTAAGTAGCAGTGGTGTTTCCCAGAGAAGGGGATTCCAAGTAGTTTTCCCAGTTTCTTGTGCCTCTCTGCAGTAACACTTTGAATCTACATAATTAAAAACACATAATTTCAAGAACAAGTTGTTGCCACCAAAAGTGGCTTACTGATGATGGCTTCACTTGTCATTCTTCTCCAAGTCCAGAAGTTGAGTAAAGCTTACAGATATGCTGAAAAATTTATGAAGACTGATTGTTTGCATAAAAGGACCCCAGTGCAGCCCTTTGTTCACTCTTGTATTTACACAGTTATTTACATGGCATTTACTTTATTTATAGTGCACATATAAAAGAAAGAATCCTTCTGTTTTGGCAGGATTCTGTAATAAGCTCAACTTATCTGTAGCTTTTCCCCCTCATTGTTCCAACTTTTGCCTTATAACACTGCTTCAGTCACTACTATTTTAGGGGCTAGGATATCTCAGTCACAAACTGGTGAAGGCCAGAGATTCTGTGGCCAGGTAAAGAAGCTTTATAACCAGCAATGGGTAATTTTCATATGTTATAAAAAACAGTTGAATTTGACTTTTAACCATACCACAGAACAATTTAAAATAGTCACACAATAGAGGGAATAAACAGATAGTAAAAGAGAAAGGTTGGGATGGTTTTTTTAGGTATATGGCTTTTGTGCTACATATTTTGTACCCAGTGTGGTGGTTAAACTTGCAAACACACGAAGGTCAAGTCTGAAATTCAGAATAGAGATGAATTTGTTTTTGTCAGGATCAATTTGTGGCAACAGCAGTTTTATCAGCAGGGTGTAGTAACTATGGTAGAGAACTGTCAAACTGCCAGTTGAGTCTCTGGGAAGCCTATTATCAGATAGGGCAATGATTATTACTACAGTCCCATCATCTTAGTTTGCTGAAGTATTCTTGTAGAAACATGAGAAAGTAATTGATAGACACAAGACAGAGAACAAAGGGACTTGTCTCTGAGACTGTACATTTACAACAGATCCTCTATCTCCTTCCTCTACCTCCTTCCCTTACTGTGTAAAAATGACTGAAAAGAGATGGGCAAAAATGTGAGGACAATGAAGAAAAACCTAGAGACTTTCTTCAATATTAGAGACTGAAAGCTGAGTGGTAAAATCCTGTGCATACTGCTCAGAACTCAACCTGAACAGCAGAAGAGGAATCTTCTATAGGGTTGACAAAATTGTATGAGTTATAACATAGTTGCCAAAGACACTGCATAGTACCTATAAAAGTGTACCAAAAAATCTTTGAGAGGAAAGTAGAGGGAAAGTGTATAAACCAGCAAAACTGAGGAAGACTGATGTCCAAAGACAAACAACATAATAGCCAAACCACAAAAGGTACTAGAAAAGTGAGAAAAGGAGATAACGAAACCGCATAGCAGAAGGGCTGGCCCAGCAGATAAGGCATAAGTTCTGCATTCACAATGGCTTGCTATGACCATACACATGCACTGCCCACAGAAAGTTCATTCCAAGGTTCTGGCCGAGGTCACTTCCTTATGATTGCACAAGAGGCCAAAATGTTTCACTTTCTGGTATTCTTTTGGCAAACAGCTTTCTCTATAGCAGCTTTGAAAATATGACACAGCAAGGAATGTACACATCAGATGCCCTTGGAAGAGTAATGAGTGCCACATATTTCATGCACCATTCTCTTCCTCTAGACTACTGTGTTGCACACAATCTAGAGGAAGGAGGAAGACAGGGAATAGAAAAGATTTTACTTTTTTTTTCTGTCTAAGTTTTCTAAATGTCTCCAAATGTCATTGTCTGCAATATATGTACCAATTTGTAATGAATGTGTCAGTAATTGCATGTCGAAGTCAGAGAAACTATCTTAGCTTGCATGATGTCGCAGATGCAGATGGAAAAGAATCTCAGTGATAAGTATGAATTTTTACTCCTTTAATTGTGAAGATTTCCTAGTTCAGATTAAATGCAATATGTAGCAGAAGCTTCCGAAACACTCACTTCCTTTTTTTCTTTTTTTTTTTTTTTTCTTCCCTTTGAATCACATTACTTGTTGCTAACACAGATTTTCAATTCAGTAAAAGCACAGAAATTTAATCTCTCAGAGTCTCCACTTGGCTGAAAATCACATAGTTTTCTGATATTAAACCACACTTTCAGGTCAAACAAATTGGTGAGGTTCAAAGTAGCCTCTATTCTTCCTTTTTCTTCACAAGGTATTTCTCTAATTATTTCTTATTGTTTTAGTGTGGCCATTTTGTTCTGATTATCTGCCCTTCAATGTAACTTGCCTCTATCTCCTTCAGACATTTCCTGTGCTGCAAAGATATATAGCTCTTTCTAGATAGTCAATTTACTGCCATTACAGTAAACACATCAATCTTTCAGTATTAAATCCTGCAGCTAAATTGCAGGTCTTGTCAGAGATTTTGAAATTTTGTAACTCATGAATCTAGAGGGAGGATCAGGCTCTACTTGATGATTTCTCACTCTGCCATTCTTTATTTCAAAGTTCCTGTGTTTGCCAGGTAGGTGAAAGTTCATTAAAAACAACAGAAAAGATGCACAGTTCCAGCCTTCCCACACAGCATTGCTATTATGTGTGCATGGAAAGGCATGTATAGCAATGCTCCCCTTCTTCCTTCTACTGTAAAAATTGAGAAACATTAGCAACCGTCTTCTTCTCCATCTGACTGTTAAATCAGTCTCATTTACCTCCTAAAAAGAAGTACTTGCATTGAAATTAGTAATTAGTTATAAACAGCACAGAAACACAGCTATCACAAAATAATATATAAAAAAAAGGCAATTCTTTTGGTGTGTTTCTTAAATGGCTTTGGTTCATTATTTAAATTATAAAAGTAAGTTGGGAAAGTTCATTTCTAGTCAAGCCTGTTTTTTAGTTCGGGTTGTTTTCTTTTTAAATTTATTTGACTTGGTAATGCGTTTGACGGTATAGAGTTTGAAAGGATATACCTGAGAAAAAGTGCCCCAGGCTGTATAACCATTTGAGCCACTCCCTCTGCCCCAAACCAGGATAAAAGGTTAGGTAAGGAAAGGATCAGAAACTTATAATCACAGAAAAGTACAGCTAGATCGTGTGATCTCAACTAAAAGAGTTTTTAAAATTAATTTTAGTTCAACAGGAATGCTGAAAATATGGGCAGAAGCAGGAAGAAAAGGCCAACTTGACTCATGTAGGCAGAAAAGCATGCATGCAGCCTTCAGTGTGCACAACTTTTAAGCATCAGTTGAGGTCAGAATACTTTTATGCTCTTGCACTCAGTTACCCCTCAGGACAGAGATAGTGGAAAAGCAGGAGAAAAGACCATATGAGGTGCAGAGGTACCTCATGCATTGAACAGCTGAAAAAAGACCACACCAGTGATCCTGCAGGGTCAGCACTGAACACCAAGGGCAAGACTTGACAAGTACAAGATCACAGCTCTTTGTCCCACAATTCCCATGCTCAGTATCATACTAGCCGCCATAACCAAGACTTATAGCAGTAAGCCAAGATCATCTCTTTTTTTCCTCCTTACTGCTTTAAAGAGAGCTTTTCCATTTGTAAGAAATAACAGAAACAGCAGTAAAGCTTCACCAAAGACAGGCTGGCTCCTGAGTCAAGGAAGTAAGCGAGATAGGTGACTCTGCTTGAGAGGAACAAAGCATCTGTCTGAGCAAAGGAGTGACAGGGAAGTCTATTCAGATTTTGCCAAAACCCTGGATACTTGTGGATACAACGTGCCTCTCAAGGTCTTCATCTTAACCCACACCAACATATGAAGACCGACCCCTAGATTTAGTGACAAACAACACTGCGTAATAGCATTAAAGCAGTGTGTTGTCAAGTGTCCCAGTCAATTAAGTCCAACGTTTGCAGTTCCCCTGGCAACCTAATCCTAGGGTGTGTGGATATTTCAGTTTTTCCATACTGTTAAATAAAACAAGGGCAAGGAACAAGCTTGAGCACTGGCCTGGTGATCATCCACACTGTTTAATTGCTAGCATGCTTCCAGATTGCTTTGGTTTATGCCAATTCTTTGGAAAGAGGTGCCTAAGCCTGGCTTGAGGGATAGCCCGTGCAGGGATCAATTCCAGTAGGTAGTATTAGACTCTGTGGCAACAGGTTTTGTTCCCTCCAGCCTCAACAGTCGACCAACATTATTCCAGCTTTACATATCCGAGGATTCCTCATGCTATACTCTAGAGCAAGCAGTGCATGAAAGCATGAATAAAAACATCATAGATTTTGTGTATGAAAGCATCATTCCGATAAGACCCCAGAAAAATGCCCAGTTTTTTTTTCGGATGCTTTGAACCGGAACATACAAAAAACCCAAACCTGAAAATAGTTGTGTTCTAGTCGAAGAAGAATACCTTTTAGGGTTCATGGGCCACCAAACATTACATAGCATAACTGTGGCTAGGCTGGGCCACCCACTCTCAGGGTCAGACAATTACTCCAGTCTCATTTAGCAACAGTGATGTAGGGATTTCATCTCCAAAAAAACTCGGTGGTTCTACAGAGCATTATGGCAATAAAAAGGCTAAACCGCAGCTCAATTTTCACATAAAGAAGAACAGGGGAAAGGGATGCTCTTCTTTTCCATTATGCCACAGAAGCAGCACCATGATCTTATCTACAAAACACTGAGGAGCTCGAGGTAAGGAAAAATCCAGTGCTGTCTGTCATTGCTGCACAGGCATCTGCAGGCAGTGTGTGCAGGTCAGTGCAGCAACAGCTCACTTCTGTTTGAACAGATGGAGTAAGCAACAGAAGATGAACACATTCCTCTAGTAATCCTCCAAACACTATGACCTGCCATAGTAGCTTGAAATCAAGGTGGCTTTAACTTAAACTGAGGTGTGACTTTCTGGAGAAGAAAAATGAACACTCACAACATGTATATTGAAAACATAAATCTCCTGATTTGCCCCTACCCACCCATATCTCCAAAGCCAGTGCTTTGCCAGACCTCTCCCCTATACTGCCCTGTATTTTGTTTACCCAAAAACCTCAGGTTTCTATCACGGACACACAAATTTTAACTACATTTTTAAAAAAATTTGCCTTATATATAGGTTGGTATAAAAAGTAATTCAAGTAAACTCCAGCAAGAGTTAATCTTCCCTAGAACTCTGACTTGGCTGAAACTCATGGTATGTGAGCAGAAATCATAGCTCTCGGCACCCAGGCTGCTTCATTATCATAACACATATCTAAACCCATGCAGCCCTCTTGTGTGTTCTCTACCATAGAGCGCTGTGTCCTCGCACGGCTATTGTTATTAATGGTCTTGTTATTCTGACTTTTAACTGCATCTAAGTACAGATGAGTTCAAAGGTCACAATTAGAACTGGGGACCAGTACACTGGAGCATACACAGAAATTCTCACACACAGATAAGTCCCTTGGCTCCTGTCCCAAAAGCTTATTATTATAATTAAGATTTATATTATAAATGCAGTTAGAGGTGCCAAAAGAAATTGAAGCCCATTATGTCATAAGTACATCTACTGCATAAATACATAGTAAAACACAGTTCTTGCCTTGAAGAATATGCAGTCGTGAGCTTCAAGCAACTGCTAAACCTGCAACTACAAGTTTAGCAACAAGCTCTGAGACACACCCAGTTTAGGTAGGAGATTAGTGCCATTGTCATCAGCTGTGTTACTTACTCTTGCCTCCACACTGGGCTGAATCATGCATTCTGTTTGACAGATAGCAAAATCACAGGGAGAGGAAGGACTGAGGATATGTGTTCCTATCAGATATTCTATAAAGGATGGCCGAGGGCACAGTACGGTGATTTCATTACTGACTCAGCTTCAGCTCTTTTCACTGGAGAATTTCCATCCTCTGTTATGTTTTTAGCACCTAGTTCTTTCATAGTAACCATTTTCCTCTTGTCCCTACACAATCACCCCTTAGCTGAGGAATTTCCAACTTTTTTGCTGTTATGTAGGGATCATGCTGAAGTGGCTGGAAGGTTGGAATTTCATTTCCTAAATACAAATCATGGGATCTATTCCAATGACATTAAGGCTTCTGAGATACCACCAAGATCTGCCCATTGCTTGAACTCTCAGCTTATTTTGTCTCTTTCTCCTCCCTCCTCAAGTCAGTAGTTTCTTGCTATTTGCAAATGGACTGTGCTAGAAGGTTGTGAATTTCCTTTTTGGAGGATAGCTAGACTTTGTTTATTTAAAATACTTTTTGGAGGACTTTTGCTTAATCTCACATGCTTAAGGTGTATAAGAGTCCAAGGCAGCACTCTACACAGTGCTTTCCTTCAGTACACTTACCTGATTTTACATTTGCAGCAGTTACATGAATTGCTTGGTCAGAATACATCTTTGATTATTGTTCCCATGCTTAAAAAACCTGATGCTGAACACTGCCAACCATGAACACTATAAAGCCTAAGTATACACAAGGAATATAAAACACAAGGCACATCAAAAAGATAACCTGGTCTCTGCACCAATGTCCTCTAAGTATTAAGTCAAGTTGAAGTTCAATATTTAGACTCTTTACAAAAAAGGGCATCACTCCTTGTTGCAACACCTGCCTTATTGATCTTCTCTCTGGCATAGAACCAGCAACAAGGGGTCACCCACCCTCACTCCCTTGCCAGCGTGATGAGGGTCAGAGAAATCAGCCTACTTGGCAAGGAGTTGTCTTAAATGAGCTGGTGGCAAAAGCATATAGACTGTTGTACTCACTGTGACCAAGGCACAAGAAGAACAGAAATTTTTTTCATCTTTTAAAATTCATAGCCCTGACTGCAGGGTTTTGCTGTCCCCAGCATTCTGCGGGAAATGTTTCTCTCTATATTCACAGGCATGAACAGAGATTCCAGCCCTGCTCTTCTGACCCACTAAGAAGGGTTCTGTCCTGGAAGGTTACAGGGTATCTTTGACCAGTGCTTTTTGTTCAACTTAGTATATTTTTTCGTTCATCTTATTCAATCTTGTATAGAATTCCTGATTATTCTTTGAGTGACCAGAAGACAGATCCTTTTATGTGGTAAAAACACTTTCACAGAAAGTGCAGGTTCCTAAGCTTGATCAACCATAGGGTTAAAATGCAAACTGAAAGACCAGAGATTTAAGGAAACGCTCACCCAATAGATAGCTAATGACTAAGGCTGGCTATATTGTTCATTTTTACCTAGAAAATGCAAGAATGGAGATTTTAATTCAAATTATTTGACAATAATTCACAGAAATACAACAGGAAATACTTGAAAGTAGAGAAGAAAACTTAAGTACCCTGTCCTTTCAACACGGTTGTCATTTCTCACCATGACAGTAGATTTCCATCTCCTATATCAGCTGACAGCAGAGTAGAAAATTCAGATTTCATCTTTAGATCATATCTCCATCATTTCATTCACCTAGCCTTAAGTCCCTCCCCACAAGGCACCCAGACTTTTGGTGCTAGGACACCAAGTTGAAAGCTTTAGTCATGGTCTGGATTAAGGATTGTCATCTACAATTCCAGCTGACCCGCTCAGTGTAAATCCTGACAGTGGGCCATACCCACTGAGGAGCTTAAGAACATAATGGATTTTTAAAAACAGACCAAGTAAACTAAGCACTGCACTGAAAACAGAATTTCTTCCCTAGTCATGGGAGATAAGGTAAATTGTATTTGACAGTATGTCGCTGTATTTACTGTGCTACTGAAAAACCTGAATTTGCTGGTGGTATGGAAAGTACATGTAATGGAACAAAATACAATGAAATAAGACATTTATTCTCTCTTCCAGAAACCTGATATTCACAAATACATTTTTAAAAAGGTATAATCAAAAGTGTATTAATTACAAAGAAACATTTAATATACTACAATTTTTCTGTCTGCTGCCAGCACCTCTATTATATTCAGTCTCTTATGTGCCTGCAGCCACAGGCATGTCAATACTATACACTGAAGGAAAAAACAAATTCATGTCTTATTAAATTTGCAACTGTAGCCGCACCCATTTCACACCTGAATTTCTCATCCTCCAGGCAGATTTCACTTACTCACTTTCAAATAAAACACACTGTGTAAGAGTCTGTTTTATCATTTAGGTTTTTAAGGATAGTCTTCCCTTCTCCTTTAAAAAATTGTATTTGGGTGGTCAATGGGAGATCATCAGAGCATAAAACACTCTCTTTCTTTCAGAGTTGAAATCATAAAAATATGGTGTATGATATAAAACTCAGATTGCATATTCTGCTTTTTCCTATAATGAGAATCCAGAAGAGTTCATCAGCTTCACATATTTTATTGTCATGTACATTTAAAAGCAAAATGAACCAGTTTGTCTTTTTAATTAGTTAACTTTTTGCCGTACTCTAGTTAGACAAATTCACAAAACTGGCACTTCTTTCCTTCTGCTTCAATGCATACAGGTGAGATCTGAACCACCTGATATTACAATTTATTCATACGACAAGACACTCAAATTCATAAAAGAAAAGCAATAGTGGGAAAAAAGAAAGTACTTGGGTAAGCATAAATGCAGTTGACAATTGTGCATTTAATTGATGGGATACAGGATTCTCTACCTCTTTTTCAGTTATTCACTGTGAGATAAGAGAGTTTTAATAAGGGACACTGCAGAATTTTTCTGCTTTCTAGGACGTCCTGGCCAGATGACTGGAACACTGATTGAACCTGTACATTTGTATCCCCTCAGGCAGAAGGTGGTTGTGAATTCAAGTCTCCCACAACCCACATGAGTTTTCTATCACCTGGCTGCTGGATGGGGATGCAAGGAACTTCACTGCCCTTTCCACTTGTGCAGAGCCTAACCAGAGAGGCCTCTTCAGAAAAAAAACCACACAACTTGGCAGTGCAGGTGGATAAGGCTGAATAGCATACAGTCTGTGAGTCTCAGAAAAGCTCAGGTTCCTTCTGTCTCAATACTGCCAACAAGACCATTCTCACAGAAACACTTCTATGTGCAGGGTTGTTACTGAGGAAACTTTAAACACTTTATACTTTGGGAATCTTTAGAGCCAAATGGCATTTTAGTAGAGGTTTTGGAAGTGAAAGTGCTAAGAACTTTCACATACAGCAAAGTCACTTCCATGTGAATATAATCCACCCGCTAATTGATAGATGTGAATCTCATGGAAGGTTTTTATCCCATTACGAAGAACAGTGGTCATCCTTAGGAAAGGAGAATAATCAGTATGTGCAAAGTTGTCCGTAATCTTGAACAAAGAAATTGAGTATTGCTATGATATGTGGGAGCCCATTCATCACAGGAAGGCACCATATCAGTCACTAGCTCTTTCCTATTGAACTAACAGTTTTTATAACTCTTTTGAAGGGCTATATGCTGAGGCAATGTAACTCTCTCAGATATTTTTCAGATACACTGATGTTTAGCAGAGTCATCATTTTTCCAGGATGATGTAATATTTTTGTGATCTATATCCCCGTGAGGACCAGTTTCTTATACAAAATACATTTCTGTAAACCTGTGAAATCCTCAAGAAGGGGGACACAAGGAGAGATCAGAATGTAAAGTGGGAACTGCAGAATTTCCACTGTAGATACTTTGTATGGCTTTAATTGAATACCTTTAGGTTTTTAATCAAATTTGCTACTGGCATGATTGGAACTAAGACTACTTCATGCCATAGAAGATTTTGGTCTTGTGTTACCTCAACTGTATAGTGAAAATTATATTCAGTTGTCACTGTGAGACCTGGTGTGAAGGTTTTGAGAGTTAATTCTTGCTTGCAAAGTGCTGTCTAAATGCCCAATAATAATGGAAGTTACCACAGTCTGACTAGTCTCTTTATTCTTTACATCACTATCTTATATTTAGTTACTTGTTAGTGTTCTCATGCTTCCTTTTCCTTTTCCTGAGACGTCATTATAAAGCAACTGTTCAAAGCCAAAATATTGCTCACAGATCCTGAGCAAGCCTAGCAAGTGCAAGAACAGTTCAGGTCTCTGTTTTTCCCATTTTCTTTTAAGGCTATCTGCATTCTATATATGCTGGTCTCCTCTTTTTGTCTGTGTGTCATGTCCAACCATTTTAAAGCATAAATCAGAAGGACATTGCCTGAGCTACTAGGAGGGAATGGAGGAAATCCTATACTGGAGGAACAATTACAGGAAGCTGACACAGTCATTAAGATGTTTAGAAGAATCAACTGAGATGAAAGTGGTTTTGGTATGGTGCCAACTTAGAGAAGGAAATGGCTTGTACACAGAGTTGGATTTCAAAAAATAAACATAAAAAAAAAGGCTTAAAAATGGTTGTTTTAGCTGAAAAAAATTTTGCAGCTTTGAGAAAGTCTGTTGCCTGTTCACCTGCTGTAAAGGAGATGTACAGAAGCCAGAGGTCACATCTTTCTAGGAAGGGATTCCCTCAAAACTGGGGATACTCTAAGTGGGAAAAGGGCTGTCAAAACCTTGTACCCATCCTCATATGTCCTGACTGTGAAAATTAATGTGACTGAATTGCATTGTATTTGGACTCAATCCAAGTGGCCCATTAGGAGCTTTTAGTTTCTGGAATAAATTCATGTTGCCTGAAAGTTTTACCTGTAATCTGTGCTGGTCTGAGAAATGGAAAGGCACATGTGGCTTCATTCCTCACCTTCTAAAGTTTTTTAAGCTGTGGTTCTTCTCCCTGGTTTCCTGGATCTAGTTCAATAAAAAGACCTTGAATTTACATAATCTCAGTAGAGATCTTCAATTTAAAAGATAAAATTATCGTGCTTATGAGGCATATTCATATCCCTCTGCTGATGGAAATGCTGGATAGAAAGTTCCATCGTCAAGAAAGAATTTATCATATTTTACTTGCACATGTGACAGGCCTCCATTTGCTCCATCTCTACAGAGTGACGGAGTGTACACAGTACAGGGTGGAAAAGCACACAAATGGACATCAAAAAGCACAAGGTCTTGGTACTCTGGCAATTAGACTGGAACTACCCTTCTGAGGTCTGAAAAATCTTTTCCATGGGAAGAAGAAATGTGTTACAAAACGTTTTGAGATTGAAAACTGCATCTGGGCTTGTAGAAGAAATGAAGAAGAATGACTGGCTGAAAAGAAGAGGACACAGGAGTAGAAGTACCTGGTTGTTTATGAACATAAAATTAGAAAACACTGTATGGAAAATTGATGGTTTAATAGATGGAGAGGCTGGGATCCCATCAAGAGCTGGAATGTGGGAGGATCATTGGGATGAGCCTATCTAGAAAGCTGAGATGAGGAGGAAAAAAGAAAAAAGTGGAACAGAATCTGGTCAGTGAGATTAAGCCTGTTAAACAAGGTTGCTGTCACAGAAGTGAAATAGCAGAAGAATAGACAGAGCCAAAACACGGTGTAAGGAAAAGGCTCGATAAAGGGATAGATTGACGAGGGAAAGAGAAGTAAAGTGGGAAAACAAGCAAAAGAGTTAGTCCTAGGTAAAAATCAGTCTGTTCCATAATCTTCATTGGAGCTTTACTGCTGTCAGCCCTGCTGTCAGGAAATATTTGTGAGACCTGCAACAAAAATGTCAGCCTAGTACTGTCATTAACAATGTCTGCACTGAAGGATTCATGTATAAATCCATAGGAATTAAATCTTAAGATACCATTGATTCACAAATGTTCAAAAAAGAATCCACTCTTGGCTTGATGACAGGAAAAGAAAGTGTCTAATCACTGTTAAAATGAAAATCAGTTCATGGCTTCTATAACAAATTCACCTTTTTAACTTCCCGTCACAAGTCGTGAAGTTAAGAAACTTACATCCTAGATAAATCCACACCATTACTAAGTAATTATTTGAAAGATTTAGGAGATTGTTCAGATAACAGAAGTGGGTTTCACTGCTAGGTCCCTAATAATTTGTCATTGTTAACTGGACCCAAGGAGTCACAAGGATATACCAGACCTGCATATGAGTTTTTAACTGAGCTCGTGACTCTGTACTTCTACAGATGTCAATGAGCATGATGTTGATCCTTTTATTTGATCCTAAAATAAGAACTAGACTTTTAGTGCATGACCATTCCTAGGAGTCACATCACTTCAGTAATATCTTTTACTATATAATATTTACATATCCAAATGTTCAGTAGCATTTTCCTTCATTTTGTCTGACAGTAGCAAGAAAATTCTTAGAAGAGATTTATCAGGAACTACTTCTGCTTTAACTTTCATAATATATGTGTGTGCCATTATATCATAGTACTCTTTATGGTCATAATTATGCAGTTAATCTAGACATATAGAGAGGTTATAGGTAAATTGTCTATTAGATAATGACTAAGATCATGATATGGACCCAGTTCCTCAGTTCATTATATGAAACGGTTCTCCTCAGGATGTTCTTATCTTTTCCCTCTGACAAGAAAGCCACATTTTCTGGCATTTCTCAAAGGCAGGTAAGACAACTAACCACACATATGTCATTCATACTGAAAACTACAATTCTAACTTTTGATGTATGAAAAAGGTCATGTTAGTCATTGGCATTTAATTTTCAGTTTCTTCTCTACAAATGTATTTCTCCAGCCACAGATCTGTCCAAAGGAACTATCTATCTCATTATTAAGCTTAGTGCTATATGTTTATGTGCATTTTCCCCCTTTTAGAGTTCATGGCATAACAATGAGTAAATTGGGCGTTACCTGATTAGCCTACATGGGCAAGTTTTTATGAAGAAGTTAAGGTTTTGAAGTCTCCTGCTTAACCATACTAATGTTGATTCATCTATGTCGGTTTTCCCTCTTTTAAAAATAGGAAACTATGCAACTTTCATGTTTTTCAATTAAAATAATACTTTTATTGAGTATTAAGCAAAAAATTCCAGATGTATCTGTATCATTTCAATTAAGCAACTAGAGTATACTCTACGATGCAAAGTCTGACTTTTTGAAGAAAGGTTGGATTTTTGTGTGTGTGGTGATATACGATGAACAGTTATTTGATTTCAAATAATAAGATATGCAAGTGAAGTTTCTTTCTAATTAGACCTTTCTCATGATAACTGTTCTGTATTCATTATCTTTTGGTTTTTTTATCTGGCTCTTGGAACTGCAAAGACAGAGGTTTATGTATTTCCCTGTAAAGGCTTGGTGTTTGAAATGAGAGAGCATTTTCTAAAACCCAGCATATTGCTTGCAGTAAATCTGAGCTGTCATGTATCGTAGTGGGATATAATTTAGTAAATACAGGGGGTTTATCAGTGACTATCATGTGAATAATAAGGCTAGGTCATTTTAATATCCTTCTCTGTGAAACCAACACACATAATGTCAAGGAATACGTCATTCACCCAAAAGATTCATTCAAGCACAGGCCAATAGGGCAACAAAGACTGGTACTATTCAGGAGGCAAAAGACAAAGCCTCAGGCATACCCCAATCATGACACAGTTCAGAAGGCTATGTTGTGGTCAGAGAGCTCTGTAGAGAAAACTCTGTTCCCTTTGCCCATCAGAAAGCAGCAGGAAAAGCATGTTGCAAGAAATGTTATTTGGAGTTGGTTAAAGGAAGAAGCGGCTGGGAGCGGGTGGGGGGTGGAGAGCTTGCTGTTGTGTGTTATTTTCAAAAGACAGTTGTATCTCCTCACACAGCCATAGTATTCCTTTTATGAGCAGAGTAAAATCTGGACTAAAGGCTGCAGAAAGATGCAAGAGATCAAGAGTATCTGCAGAGAAATCCCTGAAGCACCCCTTGATCAGCCACTTTTGCATCCCACTAGCTCCCACAGTATACAGTGTGCTGCCGCTACAATAAACAGAAGATGCTAATGGTCTGAGAGTGATACTTGAGATGGCAACAAAGCAATAGCCAACACAAAGAACAGCAAGAATACCTTCATTTTGTCTGTCTGGATGGCTTTCTGAAGGAATATGTCCCACCCTCATCAGGATTGTCAGCCCTAAATCCTCTTCTATCTTTTCTCTCAAGAAATAGCTTGAACTGTAGAAAAAGCTCCTTCTTTCAGTTGACTCCTTGCTAATCATCATACCTTCCCTGGCGGGAGAATGAGTTATAATATTTCTTGCAGTGATTTGGACACTTTTTACCTTATGAGACGGTTCAAACAGGCTATGCAGTGTCATAGAGTGCATGCCTTCTTTTGATGGTATTCTATTTTGGATGAAACAGCAAAATTCGCATAATATGCAAGAGTAAAGGCAAACTTCTATGGGTTTGTACTCTAACTGAGCAAAAAGCAAAAACTAATTTCTAGCCCCTGTTCTGGGCAATATTTTGTATTAAACTCTGAAATCTTATCTGAATTCTATGTGTCTGTATACATTATTGATAAATGCTGTTTAATCACTAAGTCTTAATTACATGAGGAACTTAAATCCCATAGGTGAACAAAGCATCTCATGTCTGTGGGTATTTTAGTAATCTTCTGCTTTGCAATGTGAGTGATGTGAAGTAAAAAAGAAAAATGTACCTTACTTTAATGCTGTAAGTTTATCAGATAATAAATTATCAAAATACGGAACCAGTCCATGATATGATATCGGAGATTCCTTTTTTGAACCTAAGCACTCTAGACAAGCAGTGGTAGAAACATTAGTGCCTGTAGAATGCAACTGCTCTTATGGTGGAGTCAATAGCCAAGCTGGGGTTTGTGGATGAATATCCTGTACTTAAAAGTGCAGGGAGATATTGTAATGCACAAGTCCTTCTGCAGATACAGCTCTTTCTCTAATTATATACTGCAGGGTTAACACACACAATGATATTTTGCAGTTATCATCTACTTAACCCTTTATTCTCCTTGGGAATTAGGACTTCCTCATATTCAAAGTCCTCCAATAGCTGGAAGGGTATCTAGATTTTTGGATTCTGTAGTTACATATTACTAAAAAGGAAATTAATTCTACAGACATTGAGATTTTGTTCAAGGAACAACACATAAACCAGCTTTAAATATTTCAGAAACTCTACTTCAGAAATTTGCAGTAAAACTAATGAGAAAAATTAACTCAAACTATCTCAAATACACAAGTATTTTTTCACAGAATGAATTAAATGAAGCTTTCAATTTAGTTATCAGTAGTTTATTGAGAAAACTATATTAAATTATTTACTTACCTAGAGGAGAAGCAGAATTTGGACATCCACATATCAAAAAATGGAATGATTGCTCAAAAAAAAAACCCCATAAAAATAAAAGAAGACTGAAAGTTTTTACCAGAACTACATTTTCAGCCTCTCTTTCTTTCATTCAGAAATCTTAAGTAGGAACTTTCTTGCCATATACTCCATTAACCAATGATTCTGCAAATAAACATCTTATTATTTTGTAAAGCTATGATATGATTTGTTCCAGCTAGCGTCAGCCACAACAGAGCTGCTGTTAGTGTTATAGCAGAAGCTGCCACATAAGAAATGAGAAAACAAGACTTCCAGTTCACATAGGACCATCACAATGAGCTTTGAAGTGCCAGCTAACACAGCTGGATACCCTCAGATATACAAAGTAGCCCTAATAACATAATGCATGGTAGATAGCTGGAACTGCAGTTCCTTTCACATTCTTATAAATATAAATCAGAATAATAAAAAAATAAATATAGTAAAGTAACTTTCAATAAAGGATGATTAACATACTTCAAATAACATACTTCAAGGTCGTTCATATAAATATTGAAGATAGAATTATTTTTACATTACCACTGGTGAAGTAATTACTTTTTACAGTACGGGTTTTTCATTCCCATCAGCAACAACTGTATCTTTTATTTAACAGTAGAACTTAATGGGATGAATTATGGCCATAGCCCTTGTACTGTGATTAAAATATTCCATTGGAAAAAAAAAGTGAAGTAAGAATGTCAGAACTGCAAAAAGCTGATATTGTAGAATTTCTGTTCTGCCCTCCACATCTTAAAGGCTGATGTTGTCCTAAAAGAACAAGGTGGGAGAGTCAAAAGTTCATTATTAAGATTTCTTCCCCTGATCTACAGTTTTGACTGACACTGGGCAAAGAACTTAAATTCTCAGAAGAGGGGAGAAGTTCTCCTGAATGTTGCAGTCTTTTTGGCTGTTTCCTACTTCTTATATAGGGTCACTACTACTCTTTTGTCTAAGTTTTTAGCCACTAAAGTTATAAATATCCAACACAACTTAGACAATTTCTTCAGCGCAAAATACTCATATGAACTAATCTTGGCTACTTGAAACTTCTAACGACTTCACCTCAGTTACTAAAATCAGGGACCTAAAGCAAGATTTGTCCCACCAAATCCAGATGCCTAAATTAGGAGTTCAGATTCCTTATAGTCCTTAGAGAGAGAGTCATATACTGAGGCATTTATGGTGCCATGGTGGGAGATGTACCTTGCAGGATACCTCATTCTGCACTGACTTCAGGAAGCATAGAGCACCTTCACTCCCACCACAGGTAATTCAATTGTCTGAACTTAGCTGAGCTGGACTTGTGTCTTAGTTCTGCACTGAGCAAATAGAGGGTATCACATAAGTACTCCATACGATACTAAATAGGTACAGAAAAAAAGTGTAGAAGGAAACATATTATCATTGAAATGCACCAGAATATGCCCACCAAATTTCAGAGTTTGAAATTAGTTTATTTGCCACTATTTTCCTTGCCAGATTTGGTGTATTCATTTAAGGGGTTAAACACGAGACTTTGCTCTTCTTTGCTAGTAAGGAAGGAAAGAATGTCTTATTGAAAAAGTTTTTCATGACCTTCTCTCCTGCATAAAGACATGTGCATTTCAGTTGTTGTTGTCATATTTTCCAGTCTTAACATCCCCTTGAGTAATTATTGCCACACAATTAAGAAAATATTTAGAATGGAAAAGTAATTTGTTGAAGAGTTGTGCTCTAAAGCAATGGTGTACTCCTATGCTTTGACTGATAACCTTTCCCCTGACAACTTGCTGGGATCTGATGACTGTTTGGGTTCACTCATTACTGATTTTCGAGTTGAATTTTCTGTGACCTGACCTTTCAAGTAGTATATTTTCTTGCTGAAACAAACACATTTTAATAGGTCAGTAAGGGCCAGCTTGACACTCCTTAAGGCACAGAAGACATATTTACTTACTTTAGAGCACAGAGATGTTTTTCAGTATTTTCCCTCACATTTTGATGGGTTAACACATAGGATTTTCTATACTCGGACTGAATTCTGTACTGTTCCTGTTATGTTCTCTGTATATTTATCATATGTGTTAAGGAAACTAATGTTATTGTAGAAATCAGCCAAAAATACTAATAGCAAAAATGATGGATTAAATTAGAAAAAGAATAAAATATACCACATTTCTTTCAGAAGTCAGATAATTTAAATAAAAATCTCCATGTGCAGAGCATTGGTGTGTAGAAGACTATACTGAATATATTGCATTTTTTCCCAAATAAAAATATTTAGAAATATGGTAAAATAAAGAAAAAATAAAGACACAGAAAAGTTGCACTATAATGAGAAACTGTTAAATTAAAAATAATCAAAGAAAGGCAAAGATGCATTCAGTTTAACTATTCTTTCCGTCTTAAATAAACATGCAATGCTGCACAAAGGTTGCTTGTACTGACAAGTGCTTAAGGTATTGAATTCCTCTTCCTTGTCTGTTATTCACCTCATTTTTACACTTCAGTTATACCCTCAGCTTTACACTTATCATTTTGAAAGCTCTGCAGGACTCCATTGTACTTTGCATGCCTACCACTGTCAAGTAGAATTCTGCCTTCATTCTGTTCCAATTTTCCTCCTCTGTGTTTATTCTACATTTTTGACAGACATTTCTGCCTTTTTTTTTTTATATATGATACCTTTTGTAAAGATTAATCTCCCTAGGACCCTTTTGTGAATGTTTTATGAATGCCTAGCGTATATCAGGAGCTAGCATTATTATTTTTTTTAATCCAAAATAAATATTCTGAAGTTGTGTGCAGTGACTGATACCTTACACATTTAATAACAGTGTAAAATAGAACTGGACAAAGAGAACAGACTGATTTGCAAGGATCCATAATCTGTAGCACTGCATAGCATGGAGAAGCTTAGTAGGATTTCTGGAAGGATTTAACAACCAAGATTTGAAATGTTTGAATTTTAATTTAGTTTGAAATTAAAGGGGATTTGAAATTTCATGTTGCCAATTCAGACGGAAGTACAACAAAGAGAATAATCTGAAGTGCTGATGGGCATTAATGGGAGTCTAAAAATCATAACTGCTTATAAAAATGATTTGAAACATCAAGAAAAATCACTGCTTGCAGCTGTGTATATTATGTATTCTAAAAGTGAACAATCTGTCTGCATTAATATAAGTAGAAAATAATAAAGCAACTATTATCAATACATAATATATAACAATAGTATGACATCATCCACAGTACCAACTTTAATTTCAGCCATGCCATTTTCTTGTAACAATAATTGACACAGCAGAGTTTGGACTAGGTAATGATAATTACTGGGAAAAATAGGAAAAAAAATTATATTTTCTTAGGAAGGAATGGGGGTGTTACAATTCTACAAATTAATGACTAGCTGTCAATTGTGAAAGCAGGCCTACCTCTTTCATTTATCCTCCAAAATCAAGAATCAAAGACTATTGCTGATATTGTCAGATGTATCATTTAAAGCTGACAGATGGAAGTAAGTTTTTTTTCTAACATAACATGTAATTAATGGCATTCTTTGGATCATTGTTTCAAATTCATAGCAAAGTCAAACACTGAATAGGATTTTTTTAAGCATTAGGCAATTAAAGAGAAAAAGAAACTTATTCGATTATATATTTGTACGAGATATAATACACACAAAAGAACTTTATTAATATTGTAATATAATTCTTTCAAAAAAGTTGGAGAATGCAAATATCAAAATTGCCTGTACAACATTAATTCAGGCTTTTATCCACGTGATCATAATATAGGCTTAAATTAAATGATCACATCCTTTTTCCCACAGGACTTATGCCTCATTTCAGCCATGCAACAGGAGCATGTCCAGGCAGAGTCAAGTTTATCTGCCTACGCACCTAGAAAATCAAGTGTTAAAATCTCAAACCTAACAACAATAAAAAACCTCTGGTCCTGAAGCTGTACAGTCATGTTATCAAAGTACTGCTTTTGATTTTATTTGCCTCCTGTGAGAAGGCTGCATGGCTTCCCTACCGCAGCTGGCTTGCTTCTGGCCAGAGGAATACAAGTGTGGTATGCAGAGCTGTCTGCAGCTGGCCACGTAGGTTTGCCAGTGGTTATATCTTGCCAGAGCACTTGTACTTCATTTGCAGATGCAGATTTCTAATTTTGAGAATATTAAACTCAGCAGTGGTCTTAAGCAACTTATATTTTCGACTCTTTAAATTCATTCAAGACAAAACGCAGCTCTCCATTGCAGACTGTTTCACTGAGTGATTGATTACTCCAGCACAAAGTGTTTTGTGTCTCTGAACACCTGCCCTCCACCCTCCAATCCCTTTTTGGTTTTAAAACAGTCCCAAGACAATTATACCTATGAATATGCAGCTGTCAAACCCTGGTTGTTACCACAGGGAGGGCAGACAAATTTGTCTTATTGAAACTGCATGTTGAAAATACTTGAAAAAAAATTGGTCATTTAACCATTTTACACATTAAAATTTGCAATCCATCTCAACTATCAACAACAACAACAACAACATCAAAGGAACATCTTCAAATGCTTCCACAATGTTTAGAGACAGAAGAATAGCCCGTTTCAAATAATCTCGCCAAAAAAATCTTTTTAAGATTTGATGATTTGGAGTTTGAATAAATCCACAGAAGGGCAACATATCATTGAAAGTAACTGGCAGTACACTTCCAATTCTGTCCTAAAAATACCTAAAGAACAAACTTGAAAGCTTGCAGATGAATGGATTAAATTATATTCAGATACCAGGAAATATATGTGGTCTGTCTAATCCATTTGTAAAGAGTTTTCTAATTTCAAGTGGTGTAAATCCAAAGTAAATCTACTGACTCAAATTAAGTTCTTCAGAGTGATATTAGTGCAAATAAGTCAGAATCTGGCATGAGGTATCATAAAAACCTTTTTAAGGAAAAGGAATTTAATAGTTTGACATAAAGGATTATTCTGATCATTATTATTCTCCTAAAGGCTACAGAAGAATAAGCTGATTAATGGTTGAAGAATGCACCATGCCCTTTCAAAGTTGTTCAGCATGCTTACAGTCCACTTAACGTAAGCTTGTATTTTTAAGGTTCTCTTAGCACATATTAATGCTTTGACCCAATAAAACATCTAAAGAAGGTTTCTTCAAATCACTTCCTAGAAGAAAAGTTGGACTAATGGTTATAAAACCTTGCATCATTAAGGACATGGAGGCTGACCAGAGCTGGCAACTCTTAAAGGCCACTTTTGTTAGAGCTCAAGAGCTCTCTATCCTTGTGTGTAGGAAGCTGAGCAAGGCAGGCTGGAAACTAGCATGACTAAGGAACGGTCTTCTCCAGCTGAGCAGTTAAAAGCAAATGCACAGCCAGTAGAAGCAGGGACAGGTGACCTGGGGAGAGTACAGGGCTATGGTTCAAACGTGTAGGGCTGGGGTACAGAAAGACAAAGCCAATCTGCAACATGACTTGGCAAGGAACATGAAGAATAATAAGGAGGGATTCTATGAGTATATAAGTCAGAAAAGAGAGACCAAGGAGAGTCTAGTCTCCCCGACAAGCAAGGTGATCTAGTGGTGACTGACATGGAGAAGGCTGATGTACTCAATGAGTTCTTTGCCTCACTCTTCACTGGCAGTCTGACTTCCCTCTTCTCTCCAAGTGTCTGATCCTATGGGTGGGTGTGGGCTGAATTAAATCCCTCGCACTATAAGAGAAGAGCAGATTCAGAACCACTGATGAAGTCTATGGGACCTGATGACATGCATCCCTGGGTCGTAAGGGAAATGGCTGGTGGTGTTGTCAAGTCAGTCTCCATCATATTTGAAAAGTCATGGCAGTCAGGCAAAGTCCCTGGTGACTGGAAAAAGGGAAACACCATTCCCATTTTTGAAAATGGGATAAAGGAAGATCCATGAAACTACACATTGGTGAGCCTCACCTCTGTGCCTGGGAAGATCATGTAGAAGATCCTCCTAGAGGATGTGCTAAGGCACAAAAAAGACAAGGAGGCAGCCAGCATGACTTTACTGAGGGTAAATGCTGTCTGACCAATCTGGTGGCCTTCTAAGATGGAGTGACAGCAACAGTTGACAAGGGAAGACTGACAGATGTCATCTACCCAGACCTCTGTTAGTCCTTCAATATGGTTCCACATGACATCCTTATTTCCAAATTGGAGACATGAATTTGATGGATGGACTATTCAGTGGATAAGGATTTGGCTGGATGGATGCAGGCAGAGAGTTGCAGTCGATGGCTCTGTGTCTAAGTGGAGATCAGTGGTAAGTGGTGTCCCTCAGGCTCTGTCTTGGGACCACTGCACTTCAGTATCTTCAATGAATGACCTAGACAATGAGATCAAGTGCACCCTCAGGAAGCTTGCAGACTACAGGGAGCTGCACGATGCAGTTGACACAACAGAAGGAAGGGATGGCATCCTGGGGCACCTGGACAAACTTGAGCAGTGGGCCCACTTAGCAACTCACGAAGTTCAACAAGTCCAAGGGAAAGGTGCTACATCCAGGTTGGGAAAATCCCACACGCAAGTACAGACTGGGGGAAGAAATCACTGAGAGCAGCCCTGTGGAAAAGGACTTGGGGGCTCTCACTGATGAAAGGCTGGACATGAGCCAATAGTGCACACTCACAGCTCAGAATGCAAATTGTGTTCTGGGCTGCATCAAAAGATGAGTGGCCAGCAGGTCAGGGGTCCTCTTCTCTGCCCTTGTGAGATCCCACCTGGAGTACTGCATCCTGTTCCTTAGCACAGGAAGGACATCAACCTGTTAGATTTGGTTCAAAGGAGGATCGTGAAGATGATCAGAGGGATGGAGAACTTCTCCTAAAAAGGCAGGCTGAGAGAGCTAGGTTCAGATTACAGAAGACAAGGCTTCAGGAAGACCTCATTGAGTCTTTCTAGTACCTTGAGGAGGCTTATAAGAATGAAAGAATGAAATATATAAATCAGAGTGAGGAATTTATCAGCATTTTTATATATAGACATTACAGCAGCAGTAATGCAAGGCTCCCACCAGGTTAATTATGTTGGGAAATTCGATTAATTCCAAAATCAACACTGCAATTGTACAAGACAGAAGTACTTTGTGTTGGTCCATTTAACCTAGTTCATGTAAGCAAAATGGTAGCTAATGTTTTAAATTAATGCCTAAGCAGTAAGAAGGAAATGATACAGTCATTAAGGCTGGGTAAGGTGTATGCTCAGTCAAGGCAATTAATCTTGCCTGGGAAAACTCTGACTGTGGGAAAAAGCAACAGGAGGTGAGTTCAGATGAATAGACAGAGAAGAGATGTGAAGTCCCCAGCTGAAAGGGAAAATATGTGTACTACATGTGTTGGGCAGTTCTAGCTCCTGAAGACTTTAGAAGGTGGTTTATCATGGACGATCAATAATAAACTGTCATAGAAATAGGTATGTCAACAAATTCGGCACATAAAAGAAGGCCTGTGGCATTTACATGAAAAAATCAACCCCCAGTCTAACTAATTTATGTGCTGAGTAAGCAATAAATAGGATGCTCATCATCATAGTATCCAGCCAACAAAACTGACTAGTTGAAATGTTTCCAAAACTTTCCCAGAAAGTCATGGTTTAATAATCCTACCACTAATATACAAATAGTTATTTCTAACTTTCTGAAGACTGTATTACTGCACTACTCTTGCTCTCAGTAAATTACCCGCTAGGTAGTATAGGATTAGGTTTTGCACTAATATCTGTCTCTGCACAAGTTAATCTTTAATATGGGCCACCCTAGTGCCTTTATTTAAATAAGGACTCTTTCCATGAAAATGAAAGTTTGGAGAAACATAGTGCAAAGATATCTTTCTCCAGAACTGCTTTCTTTATTTTACAGATATTCTTGGCTTTGTTATGTCATGTTTTGTTTCCTCTCTTTGTATAGTTTTAAACCAGAAAATACAACTTAGGTGCAGGAATGATCATCTTAAAGAAAGGGTTAACTAAGTCAGTCAGCTCTTCTAGTACTGATTACTTGTGGGTGCCCATGGAAGCTTTCTTTGACCTGCCAGTTTCAATAAAGTTTCCACTTATGTACTGCTTAAGCAGACTGACAGGAAGACTAAGTCTGGTACCATGTTCTTAAACCTAAGTTGTTCATGTTCTAGGTTACACTCTAAATCTCAAGGTGATTGTAACACAAGTTCAGGTTCAAAAGATATTCTCAATCACAGGTTAATTATAACAAAAACAGTTGTACTCAATTAAATGGTAGCTGTAACACATGATTTATACAAAATTGCTGACAGAGCACCTCTCTGTGCACAACAGTCACACTCACTGTGTTGTATACAGTGTGCAAAACAAATAAATGAGTAATAGCGGTCTCTAGTTTAATAATCCGCTTATTAAAATGGATGAGTTCTCTCATAGAGCCACATTTCTTCTTTCATAATTAAATTAGATCTATTAAATGGTTCCAGAGAAAATGTTGTCATTTTTAATCCCACTTTACAAAATGCCCATGTCACCTATCGTTCTTATACAGGCGACACCTGTGTTTTTCCTTTCAAACTCAAACATTTTTTACTCTAGAAAAGTTACGGAAATGAACAAAGAAATCAGGGTCTCTACTGAGACAACAAAAAACTAAAATGCAGTTAGATCAAGCAACTGCATACTGAGGATATTTGAAGAGATCCTCCTGCAGGCTAGTTATCCAGTTTGCATTCTTTGTGGATGTTAAAGTCTACATGAAATCAGTGGGCGCTATGATACACAAACAGTGTTCAACTCATCTCACTGATATAAGAATACCCTTATAGCTTTTCTATCATGCTACACTGCATAATGGGCATCAGAGTCTGACAATACTTCTACATGATGGATAGCACTTAAAAGTGAATGTGACTTGCAGACCACACCTGTCTCCAGTTAAACATCAACCTTATGGCAATGACAGCATATGTTCGTATGGAAAATTAATATAGGGAAAGTATTTTCTCTATCCCTTAGTGTCATTTAATGTGATTTAATGGTTAGAAAGAAAAGAAGTCACACCATGTCTGGTGTGTCCTTTGCAGACCACTGACTACAAACTGGGAACAACTGCTCTAAATCATGTATGATTTGCAAGAAATAAAGATCCACATCTTGCTGAGTTCTGACTACTTACTGGGGTTTTTTCCATGTTTTCAGCTCATCAGCGGAAGCCAAGGTCAGTAGCATATTGTACACTGGAATGAGAAAATTAACCTTAATATATACTAGACTGTTTCTGTAGTAAGAAGACTAGGTTTTAACTACATTTTAAGTGTACCTTAAGTGACTGAGAATAAATATACTCAAACAAATGGTACAACTGAGTAATTGCCTCAGCTTTGTAGAATACTGGTACCTCAGAGATCACAGTTTGAGAGCTGCTGGTACAACATACTTATTTTAGGAGGTGCTAATATATACCTTGAATTCAAAGTACTAAGGAAACAAACTAATGAGGTTCTTTGATGCCAAACGAAGTTTTTCATATTTCCAGTTTTTAAATTTTTCTTAGAATTTGTAACTATACTACTTGTCATTTGCAACTCATGACTGAAACAACTGTATTCTTTTCCTTATAAATGTAAACCTGAACTTTCATTTCAAATGCAAAAAGGAAACTAATTTTCATTTCAGGTCACAAAAATCTGTAACAGCTTTCAGAGATGCAGGCTTTTTAATTTTTTTTTTAATAAAGAAACTTCTTTTTAAAACCTTTTCAATATTTGCAGCAGAAGTCAATCAAACAGCTGAATCACAGTGGAAATGCAGACAAAAACCCCACAACAGTCCCATTAAAGTAGGACCTAGAATTCCATTGGGTCATTAGATCCAAAGAATATGTCAGATGTCAGTATGAAAAGTGGAGATGAAAACTCTTTTGGTATTCATCCCTTCATTTAGCATAGTTGATTTACAGCTTACTTATCCCTGTCTGCTCATGTAATGCACCAACCCACTCACACCAAAGTATTCACATCTGCCTATGTGTGAGAACTTTGCAATTTCTGCTAGTTATTGAATATCCAACTGGCGGCCGGTCACCAGTGGTGTTCCCCAGGGGTCAGTGCTGGGCCCAGTCCTGTTTAACACCTTTATCGATGATTTGGATGAGGGGATTGAGTCCATCATTAGCAAATTCCCAGACGACACCAAGTTGGGAGAGAGTGTCGACCTGCTGCAAGGCAGGAGGGCTCTGCAGAGGGACCTGGATAGGCTGGAGAGCTGGGCTGGATCCAA
>JAWWES010000041.1:41985608-42003782 GCA_035583135.1 Lophotriccus pileatus | reverse complement strand
GCCCAGAGAGGTGGTGGATTCACTGTCCCTGGAGGTGTTTAAGATGAGGTTGGATGTGGCACTGAGTGCCATGATCTAGTAATCATAGTGGGGCTGGATCAAGGGTTGGACTTGATGATCTTGGAGGTCTCTTCCAACCCAGTTAGTTCTATGATTCTAAGATTCTATGATTCTATATATAATTTATATATGTCCCTTTTCCGGGTTAGCTATCGATGGCCCATCCACCTTGGTCAAGAACAGTAGCATTTTGTCTCAAATTGATGGCATATGACACATTATGGTACAGTTCCCTTAGTTATAAAACTCTAATCTCATAAAAAAAAAATTTCATCTTCTGCCAGTTTGCCATGGACTGTTGTAGATTGTGTGGCCGGGGTGTGACTCCAGTCCAAAGGACTGGTCTGTATGGCCATTGATATGTACATTAACTGCACTGATAGGCCCAATTTTTGTTGTTTAAACAATTCTGCTTAAAGTAATAACTAGGTTAATTCACAAAGGCATGGTTTTCTCATAGTCTGGTTATATCTCCTTGAAAAGGAGAAGGAGGGAGAGGAGGATTACAAGGAAGGGACAAAGTCACCTTTCACTGGTTTTTCTGGAGAAGCTGAACTTCTTGATAAACTGTCCTTAGGGAGAGATGAGGAGAATGAGGTCCAGTAATTATTCTCATCTGCTACAAGTTGTACTTGTGGCCAGAAATGCTGAACCTTCACATTTGGTGAGGCTGGGAAATGCAAGTCAATCGAGTGAGGAAATAAAAAGTAAAGTCTGTCATTATAGAATTTATCCTGTAACAGTTAATGTTACAGAGTATTAGATTTGCTCTCTCCTTTCCAGATTGAAGCACCTCTATTCACAGCAGGTGATACAAGTCAAGACTGACCATGTTTTGAAAACACTTCCACCAAAAAGTAGCATATGCTCAATTGATAAGAACAAAGAAAATTATTCACCTCCAAGGCTTTGCCGCTTCTTTCTGGCTAGAGAAAGTGAAAATAGGATTACAGCTAGGTGAGTTGTTCTAAACTACCTGAGCAATAACTGAAATGCCTAATAAAATTTGGCATATAGGTGTGTGGAGAAAAAATGTCCCAGTAGTTTTTTTAAGAGTTTCCTCAGACTTCCTTTGGTTGCTTCCTGTCTTTTCAAATTTCTCCTGTCTCCTTTAACAGTAGGCTTTTATCTTCAAAATTGCTGCCAAAATAGGCATTAAAAATCCTGAGTTACTCATCTGCTCCAGTGTACAGACAGTGTGATTAAAGTTGCTACTTTGCAGAGATGCTCTCCAAATACCTAGACACCTAGCCCAGACAGTGTGTTGACATATTTTTTTCTTATCCTTTTGGAGAGGGGATTATCACCTACTCTGTAGCCCAGTCACAGGGCTCCAGTGACCATTTTAGGATGTTTCAGTTACCATGAACAGTAGGTGGCAACCATGCTCCCTGCTCTTGGCAACAACACCCTTAATGTGTTACCTCCCCTAGTCTTGCACCCTCTACCTAAAGCTGGAGGTGTCAAATTTTGTCAGCAGTGTAGGCAAAACTGAATGATAGGGAACTTTAAAGGAAAGGACTTGAGCGCAAGTCTGTGATGGGTAAGTAGGCCCAAGTGGTTGTTGACCGATGTTTCTATTTCTGCTCTCGTCTGCCTTCTTAAACTCACTAATATAGTTGTAGTCAAACCTGATAGATGTGCTCTGCAGATCACTGGGTGGATCACACCATTCTGTTCTCTCCCACTAAGCAGCGACCTGTTACCTCAGATGTAAGACAAGGAATGAGCTGTGTCCCAGGATGTCTTGCTGTCCTAGCAAGCTCCCTAAGTTTTCTGTGCACAAAATAGGTTCACAAATGTAATGGGTATCATGAGATTATGACTAGAGACCATATGGAAGTTGACATGATTTTTCCACAAAAAACGCATAATTATATCTCCAGAATTGCATTCAACAAGAGAATACAAATCTTTATTAATAAAAATTATAGGTCTTTAATAATGACATATATGGTGGGATTGGATGCATTCTCAGCCAGTTTTCAGATTATGTCAAGCTGAGTTGTGCAGCTGATATGCTTGAGCAAAAAGACTTTGACAGTTTTGAGAGGTGGACCCATGCAAACTACATGAACTTCCACAAGGCCAAGTGCAAGGTCCTGCACATGGGTTGCAGCAATTCTCGATATCAGCACAGACTGGGTGTTGAACTGGCAGAGTGCAGCCCTGCAGAAAAGTACTTGAGGGTACTGGTTGATTGAGAAATTGTATATGAGCTGGAAATTTGTGCTTGTAATCCAGAAAGCCAACTCCATTCTGAGCTGCATCAAAAGCAGCGAGACCTGCACATCAAGGGAGGTGATTCTGCCCATCTACTGCACTTTGTTGAGACCCCTCCTGGAGTACTGTATCCAGCTCTTGGGTACCCAGTACAAGACAAACATGAGTCTATTAGAGTAGCTCCAGAGGAGGGCCACAGAAATAATCAAGTGACTGGAGCACTTTCCTATGAAGGCAGGCTGAGAGAGTTGGCATTGTTCAGCCTGGAGAAGGAATGGCATTAGGGAGACCCTGTTGCATTCTTTCAGTGTGTTAAAAGTGGCTTATTAGAAAGATGGAGAGATACTTTTATCAAGGCCTGTAGTGACAGGACAAGGGACAATTGTTTTAAACTGAAAGAGGGTTGATGCAGATTGGATATAAGGAAGATTTTTTTTTTTTACTGTGAGAGTGTTGAGACACTGGAATAAGTTGTCCCAAGGAGCTGTGGATGCACCCTGACTGGAAGTGTTCAAAGGAAGGTTGGATAGGGTTTCGAGCAACCTGCTCTGGTGGAAGGTGTTCCTGCCTATGGCAGGGGGTTTGAAACTAGATGATCTTTAATCATCTCTTTTAACCCAAAGCATTCTGTGTGTCTGTGTTTCTGTGGCCTTTTAGTGTTGGCATTGCAGTATGTCATGTTTAAAGAAGGTTTTGTATTTTGTTCACTTTTTCTAACTTTTTTTGAGAAACTGTTCCTATAGGAGTGAACCCCTCACCACAGCCAGGCAAGGGGGACAAGGAGGGGCTGGAAAGAAGCATGTGCTCAGTAGTCCTGGCTGCCGGAGTGGAAATGGAACTCTCTATCTGCAAGCTGCCTCTCTTCCCTGGGAAAAATAAATGGGAGCAACCATGTGAGCCCTGCCAGCCACACAGCTCTACACATTTCGGCTGCTGTTCGGGATGGGAGTTGCTGCCACTGAGCTGGAACGGAGCTGAGCCCAGCCGGGTGGCACACAGAGAAGCGGTCACCACCACCTCACAAATCCTATTGCAGGAAATCCCACTGCAGAGGCCCAGATGAGAGGAGCCGAGTACAAGCGTATCTGCCAGAAATTTATTTTATTTTGTACCAGGAAGTCAGCCTTTATGGAATGCAGGAGGAGAAAACATGTAAGCCTAATCCTGGGAAAGATGCCCCAGTCAGCAAAGCTTCCTTGAGCGACATAGTCTTGGCTCTTCAAAATAAATCTTATAGAAAGATTCTTCTATACTTACACATAGGCTTTCCCTTGCCCCTGTTTCCCTTTTTTTTTTTTTTTTTTTGTCTAGCTGGGCATTAAACTGTTGGAACTTGTCTGCCACAGTACTTTTTCTACTGTCCTGGGGGGAAGATGTGGGGAAGAGCATGTATCAGCCACCATCTTGTCTGTGAACCAAGGGGGAAGAGACTAGGAACAAACCCTGTCTCTTATTGGCTTAAACTACTTTGTTTGTATTTTTAGTTATTTTTTTCACTCATATCTCCTCGCATTTTTTCTCTCTGTATTGGTGAAAGGGGGAGAGGTTTTAATAAAAGAGGAAGGGGCTCATTTGTTGGAGTCTCTGCCCCAGGATTTCTCTTAAACCAAAACACAGTACTCATGCATGTAGATAAACTGGAAATTCATTGCCACAGCTATGGCTTTTCTTTAACTTATTCAATATTGATAAAAATTACAGTTGTCTCTAGCAACAGAGAGCAATGTAACTAAATAACAGAATCCAGTGGGTTTTATCAAGTAGTTTCACAGAAATCACAGAATCACAAAATCACAGAATCACAGAATAGTTAGGGTTGGAAGGGACCTCTGAAGATCAAGTCCAACAGCCTTGCCAAGGCAGGGTCAGGTAGAGCAGATTACACAGGAACATGTCCAGGTGGGGTTTTATTGTCTCCAGGAACAGAGAGTTCACAACCTCCCCGGACAGCCTGTTCCAGTGCTTTGCCACCCTCAATGTAAAGTTTTTCCTCATGTTGAGGTCAAACTTCTTGTGTTTAAGTCTATGGCCATTGCTCCTTGTCCTATCACTGGGAACTACTGAAAAGAGTCTGGCACCATCCTCTTGGCACCTGCCTTTGAGATATTTATAATGCATTAATGAGTTTTCCTCTCCATCTTCTCTTCTGTAGACTAAACAGGTCCATATCACACAGTCTCTCCTCAAAAGAGAGATGCTCCAGACCCTTCATCCTCTTTGTGGCCTCCGCTGGACCCTCTCCAGTACCTCCTTCTCTTTCTTGTATAGAGGAGCCCAGAACTGGAGACAGTACTCCAGATGTGGCCTCAGGAGGCCCAAGTAGAGGGGGAGGATCACCTCCCTTGACCTGCTGACCACACTCTTCCCAATGCACCCCAGTGTTGTAGTGGAGCTCCGAATACACTGGTTCTCTTCACAGAAGTAATCCACAGTGCTTCACTTTATTGATGAAATACATCACTTATATACACTTTTTTAGGGCACATACATCATTTCTCAGCAAAGCCACTGGCCAAAGGGGCACTTGTTGCTTCCTTTCTATTGGTACTTAAAATTAAAAGAGCACACATAACAAGATAGCCCACAGCCTAGCAGAAAAACAGCAGGTGTTATTTATACTCTTCTGTTTATCCATACAGTTCCCTTCCCATGGACTTGTTCAAGGTTTCGTTGTTTAGTCTTTTGTGGGAAATAGACTGTGCATTAAAAGGCCTGTAACAGCATCCCATGGCCTGTATTATTCAAAATTTTCCCAACACCCCAGGATACTAATGCTCCTCCTGGCTGCAAGAGCACAGTGTTAGCTCATACTCAACTTGTCACCCACCAATAATCCAGCTACAGTTGTGGGTCTCCTAGTATTAGAGAGAAAATCCTAAAATGGTCCTTGAAGTATAGCAGCCTATTGCTGTTCTCGGTATATTATTATATTTTCCTGTATAACTTTCAACAAATCCATCTTTGGCCTACAGCTTGCTAAAGCTTTGAAAGAACTTGGTGGAGCTAGCAATGTTTCTGTGAATAGTAGTAACTGTGGAAATGCTAAATGAGTATCTAGAAGGGCAATCAGGTGTTCTATACTTATTCCTTGATAATGGTTACAATTAAAGAGTTTTGCTACAAATTATGTTAGGTCTCAGGTAAACATGAATTTTTTATTAAGTTCAGAGACTAATGACAATGGATTTATACACTTAAGGTCAGAGACTAGAAACAAAGAAGCCAAGAAATTCCTATTTGATAGATATGCAGCATATCATACTATGTAATCTGTCTTAGACAGAAAAAACTTAATTTTTTATTTCATCCTTCAAGTATTGTCAACCTTGCCTGTTTTTAGCTATATGATGTGTGGTGTGATAAAACATGTTCCTTTTTTTTTCTCAAGTCTTGGTTGATGTCTTGCAAAAGAAGTTACTCTAGGAATTTGCCCTAAAGGCAACCAGCAAGCACCACTTTGGACTAGCAAGACTGCTATTGACCCCTGCCGAGCTTACACCTACTGACATCAGAGGGAACACCACTGTTCAGCTACTGTATTTTCATGTGGAATAGAGTTTGTCCTTATTTCTTTTCACCAATTTGATATTGGTTAGAGAATCAGAATTCTTAAACTGCCTTAAAGTGAATTAGGTCAATTATTCGAAACATTTAATGACTCTTGAAGAAAAAGACAGTAAATGAAGACAGTGTTGTCATGACAGACTTTTGTCTTCTCTTTGTGGAGGAGGGATCCAAAACCAGTTTTTCACCTCATTTACCCAGTGAATACATATTTTTGCAATCTATTGTATTTTTCCACAGCTCTGTTCTGCAGTTGCTTTGTCATAACACACATTTTTATCTTAAGAACAGGCACTAGAGCCTCTTAAAAGGATAAAAATATTTGGCTACCTAAAGTAATGTGTTTCCATTTCAATATTTAATACTAAATGCACCATAAAGGACATTTCTGTTAGAAATGGTACATATTGGCTAAATATATACAAAATTATACAATTTAGGATCACATTTCTTTCTTGAGGGATAGGCAATTAAATATCATCTAACATTGGAATCAGAGTTATTATTTTCATTATTTTATTTTTATTACTCATTATTCATTATATTATTCTCTCAGCATTAATAGGTGAGCTGATGTGAAATACTACAAAGAAGCAGACAAAATACAGACATTTTTCACTCTGCTTCCATTAAAATATTGCTAAATATATTGCTTTTATTTAGGTTGCAATAACTACTGGAGACATCAACCAGCTGAGGACTGTACTGTATGGGGGATTACTCAATCTATGCAGCAGAATTAGGATTCACTTTTCCTCATTTTCACTGTCTGAAAGATGGACAAGAGGTCTACAATAGATATCCATACTCCCTCTGCAATGAAGAGAGACAAAAAATAAAAATAGGTTTAACGGATTCCAGCTGTCTAATGCATTTTTACGAAGGTGTTGAGTCACTACTTGAAGGTGTCTATTTATCTCTGCCAGCTACAAGAAAAGTCTGAACAGCTATGCAAGCCTAATTTTATACTTAACTTCTAGATATCTAAGTTATCAAAGATAAATCACTCACTAAATTACAATCCTTATTCAATTTTTATTAAAACAAATAGTTGGAAAAAATAGATGATGAGAAAAATGGAAACCAACAGTATCAGCAGTCAAGCAAAATATTTATAGGCCTGAAGCTAAAGCATAAAGTATATTATTAATACACGAGCAGTATTATCTACTGAATGCTTTTTCCTCCTTCATTAAAATGCATTACTTGATTTCCTCCATCTGTTGGAAAGTATCCAACTGCTCTGGGTAGTGAAATATTTAAACTTTTCTAACTTTTTTTTTTTAACTTACCATCCTCAAAACTTCTTCCTTCTCACAGAAGTTGCTGGTATGTGTGGATCTCCCCTCTTCCACCATTTGGATTCTTGAGGATACTTACTCAGCCTTTTGAAGCTCAGGTTTGTTAGGGTCCTGAGTCCCCACAGAGAAGTGCTGAAATGACTCCTCATGACCCACATGCTCCTGAGTTGCCCCTATAGTCAGAGAAGTGTGGCCAATCCTGGCACAGGTCCAGGCTGCGTTGTCATGAGCAACAGTCATGAGCATTGAGGAGTTCCTTGGTCTTCAATAAAGTAAAATCAATTCAACAGCTTCAGTGAAAAACCTGAAAAATCAAACTATTTTTTTTCTTACTCCAGGCATCTCAAGTTCACTGTCTTGTTAACAGAACAACTCTGAAGAGATTTAAAATTTGGGGGTTGACTTTTCTAGGGATCCCATTAAAGAGCCTAATATCACACTTAATTTTCCAATCTACACCCATTCGTAGAAGGGGGGGGGGGGAGGGGAAAAGAAAGAACATCGCACTCCAAAACCAAAGTGCCAACATTTTATTTTCAAAAATAGAGACAAAGGCAAATACATGTAAAAGAAAACAAATAAGTTCTATATCCAATGCTCTGTTGGTATGAAGCACTGCCTGTGAATCTACTTGTCTTTAAAGTTGCCAAGAATTTCAGTTACAGTTAATTGAGCTCAAAGCAGGTGGGTTTTTTTGTTTGTCCTTTTTTCTCAGTGAGAACAACCCAAGTTAAGGAAATGAAACATGTTCATCCTTAGAATAACCCCAATATTCTGGATTTGATCATATTTGATCACAAACAAAAAGTTTGATGGACAGGTCCCATCCTTCACTCCAGGTCCTTCTCCCATTTGGTGTGAAGTCTTCACAGTGAATTACTTTCTAATGCTATTCACATAGAAGGGCTAATCACTGGTTGCTGCTAAGCCTCAGTAGCAGAACAATGCAGTGACAGTAGCAGTGGCAGATAATGTAGTGACAATAACAGAGGAAGGAAAAAAAGAAAAAAACATAGGAGAAACAAAGCAAATGTTACAATGACTACATAAATGAAAAGGAGCTGTAGAGCTGAAAGGGTAGTTTTCACGTCCTGGTTGTATTTCTACTAAAATTTTCTGTATATGTTTTCAGATATCTAAGAATGTAATTGCAATATCCAGCTGTCGACAAGTGCACAGGATGTAGGAGAAGAATAGCATTTTAGAAGAATTTTGTATCCTAAACCCTTTTGGTCTCTTTTCAGCAGAAACCAGTTGCCAAGATAAAGATACTGTCCCAAAAGGGCTGTTTCAAAATTGGTATTTATAACATTATCCAGTGGTTTTGTGATGGGATTAAATACACACTGAGTACAAGGTCAAGTCTACAAAATGCATTGACTTGTGACCTACTTTGGCTTTCAAACTGCTCCACCAAGGACAGTCAAAAGGCTAGGTAGCTCATTTCACGTTGCCTTTTAACATCTTAACCGTACATCTGTTTATGGTTTCTGGACTTTCTATACCAATAACCTTTGAAATACATTAGAAAAGAGGAAAGTAAACTGTAGCAGTCTGTTCCTTTCTACATACCACGGTATCCTCCTCTGACCAGCTAGTCTCCAGTGCTGTGGTGCTAAAAGAGGATCTTAGTCCTGAGAGTTTTCACCCAGCTGATTTCACACATTTTGTTTTAACTGCATTTTCTTGAAATAATCAGTTGTCAGGCAGCCTCAGTCTTTAACGTCTTGCTGTAGAAACCTAAATAAAATGACTCATGCATGCTCTCTGTCTTGATCATAACTTGGGAGAAACTGGCGATGGACTTAAGCAGGGCTTTTGCAGGAACATATTGTACCAGATCTCCCAGATATTGTGAAACTAACAAGAGGTTTAAGTTTCAGTCTTTTTAGATGACTGCCCCTTAGCCAGAAACAATGTTACATTTAAACCTTTTCCTCTAGGCATTCAGGGAATACAGGAATTGTCATTATGCTGACAAATGACATGCTTTGGGTGTATTACCACATGCAAAGTTGGAAAAAATATGAGTTATCTGCTGCCAAAACCTTTGTGCCATTGGAGGATTGAGTATAATAGTAGAATATGCCACTGTTTGGTCTACATTTAAGATAATTTTCTCAGATACCCAAATAAAATCTGTTCAGAAGAACATAAATCTATCTGAAAGTTGTATTGGTTTACTGTATTTTTTGTTTGCACGGTTATTCTTTTTGTGGTATTGCACATCTTCCCATCTCTCCCTAGAGAGATAAGTAGTGACAGTATACATTCCAAAACTGTTGGAAGGCTTTGTGCTAGCAATTATGTTTCATTTAAGAAAATAACTGTGCAAAACAATGTATCCCTTCCCCAGGTTTAGGGATGCCTTTCAGCACATCTACATGGAAGTCCATCATCAGATGGACTTGTTGAAAGGGAGTAATAGTGAGTGCTAACAGCACCGTTGTACAAGATGAAACAGTGGGTTTAAGCAGAGAAAAAAAATCTGTTCTCTTTGAATTGTTTGATAACACTGACTGTGTTCATATACCTAGAAATATTTTTGCCTCTGTCAGTTTCTGAGAATAATGTCTTCCTGAGCTACTCTCTACATATTATGTTCTCATTCACATCTATGATATGGACACCATAAGCTACTACTCAAACATGAAAATTATTTTCCCAGTTAGATAATATAAGGCAGATTTCTGCACAGCAAAACACAGAAGGTTACATCCCTTATAGATGAATCAATCCCTCTTCCATCCCCATTGATGTCCTAGGGGAAAACTGACCTCAGAGGATCCTTATGTATTGATTTTTGCATATCCTTTTAATACCAGTAAATCTATGCAGCTGCAGAAATGCATGGAATTAAGTCTATCAGACCAAATGGCCTATGGGCTGAAAAACAGAAAAAGCTGGATACAATTGCACATTAAATGACTACTCCTGATAAGAAGAAATACTCCATTTTTATAAAAATATTTTACCATACTAGTGTATCTACTGAAATAATAGGGAGAAAACACTAGACAAGGAAAAACAGGGGAAAGAAAGTGATGCAGAATTACTGACTGTATAATTAAGTTAACAGTGGTGACTATTTGAAGAGTTTTGTTGTGCTACTTGTATAAAATCTGAAGAAGAAAATCTAGGCATTTTATAATGGTGTGAAAATACAGATTAGCTTCCCAGTCTGCCTCAATCACCTGCAATTTTACTTTGTTTTTTTTAATAAACATGAATTACAGTCTTTCCACAAAGGTATCGTTCACTCTATGTAACTATTGTGTTGTCACTCAGTGCATGTAAGACACACAATTCCCATATATATGGAATGCTTTGCTTTCTGCGATCAGGTACTTCACTTCAGTTGAGATTCAAATCCAAATCTTGTTCAAATACTGGCAACATGAAACAATCCTAGAAGAAAACAGGAGAAAAGTTTGTTTAACTGTTGACAGTGTTTGGTTATTTTGTCCTCCCATGGGAATATCTGTCTCAGACTTAAACCGTACAGCTGGGAAAGCCAACCTGAACCTCCAGCTCAGGCTGGCTGCATCCAGACACTGTACTTGTCAGCTAAGGTAATATATGCTAAAGCGTCCAGAGATTTCATGACTTTCTTCTCGAAAGAGCCAGGGGCAGCCTCACTTGAAACTACACAGCATGTGCAGAACAGATCAGACAGTTCAGCCAAAGGCAAACATTCTGGTTATACAAATGCACAGTAGAGACTTAGCAGCTTTGTGTTGTCCCTTCAGAGCAACATCATTTTATATTGGTGAAAATTAGCTAATTAGGCATATTAGCTCAGAGCTGGAACAAAACTAAACCTCAGAGTATGGCACCAAACTAAAGGACTCCACTCAATAATAGTAGTTTGCATCCAGCTTGCTCTCGCAGACAAGAAACTGAACATAGTGTAAAAGAGGGAAACTGAGAACATATATTATCAGCGCAGATTATCTGGAACTGGTCTAACACACAGAGTATAAGGCTTTCTGTGCTCACATTTAAGCCATGAGCATCTGGTCTTGGCCATATTTGGTCTACTACCAATGAATGGAGAAATCTGTCATCTGTGGATACCCTAACAGAACTAATATCTTCCAAATAAATGTCTGAGCAAAATAAACGACTAAGGCAAAGCTCTGTTCATTGCACTGCTCCAAAAATAGGTGTATATTAAAATAGAGTCAAGTGTTATACAAAGTGCCCTGGCAACAAGAACTAATATTGCAGCAAGTTGTAAGTCCCAGGAATGTAAAGAGAGTTGGGCAAACAAACTGAACGGCTCAGTTATAAACATGAGCTGCTGCTGCAGAGAAAGGCAACAACCGTACTGAAACATGTGAGGGAACCCTCAGCATACCACAAATCTAATGCACTGTCTTTGGGCAAAATATTGCAGAGGAAATAAAAGCTTTGAAACTTTTAGAAAAAGAAGGTGAATAACTTCAGCTGCACCAGAGAGGCATGGCTAATAGAGCCGGGACAGTTTCCAGAATGTGGCAGCATGTAAAAATTTTCTGGTGAAAAGGAGAATGAAGAACAAGCTTTCAGCATTTTAGTCTCCACTTTCATTTTTGTGAGACCCTTACTAGCCAGTGCAGTAGAAAACATCACCTCTGGTTACATATAGCCCCCAGCCCATTTCTCTGTCTGCATCTCTGACATGTTCCAGTCATAAAAATAACTTAAAGCACTGATCTGATAAAAGTATTTAGATAACTAACAATTCTGTCTAAAAAATACTTCAGATGCTTTTTGAGAATATTATTCTTGTTAAATGGAAACCAGTTTCAATGGATTTCAATTACAGTGTTCTCTGTGTATGGATACTGATACTGAATACAGCAAAACCAGTCATAAACTTTACTTTGGAGAGAAGCCTAACTACACTGATTTATTCCAACAGATGCAGTTTGTGGTGATGCATGGCCTTCTTTCTGGACATATTAGCTTTGGTATTCAGAGTCCAGGATCAACTATTTGCACTAACACATTTTAAATCTGTGTAGAACTATCAGTTCTTTGTTGCTGCTAGTTTTGCATACCTGAATTTCTGAGAACCAGGTAGTTAGAGTCCTCCCTAATAAACTTGGGTTATCTGAGCTATCAGTTAGGAAAAACTCACCTTTTAGATGTAATAATCCTAATGAAGATCCCTGTGAACTGTATTGCCATAGACCTACCTACAGGTTTAAATATAGGTTTGTCTTTACAAAAATGTCAGTCTTCTCACTTGTTTGATTTTATTTAGTTTTACTATTCATAGTTACCAATAAAGAAAATAAATAAAAATTCAGCACAATAGACGAATGATAAAAGCAAACACTCTGTTGGTGTTTTGATTTAGAAAAACTATGAAGAGAGAGAAATGGCAAGAATTGCCAAATATCTACACACCTTTAATTTTTGCAAAAGTACCCAGGTATTATCTTTCAAATGAGAGAAGAATATGAGAAGAGGTTACCTATTTTCCCACTAAGTACATAAAAATAATTAGCGAAAGTATACAGCAATCCATATATTAGGTTACATACATTTATTTGTGTTCCAATAAAGCAAAAAGAAAATAACTTAGTCAGTCATCAAAATGACTATTACACTAGTTTTTGGAAACTATGTACCTGCTCTGCATGAGAAAAATGAGTAGTTTGGATACTACTACGTTTACAATAGGTATAATTTTCCCTCAAAAATTATTTCTCCTTCTCAGCTTTTTTCAGTGTTTTGTTTTTTTCTCACTATGATAACACAAAACCTACCCATTAGTCTTTGGCATATGAAGTGTATTATTTTCAAGCAAAGCATGATCCTTTTTTTCTCAATTTTCAGTTAAGCTTCTCGTTATAATACAGCCAGTATGACTGCAAAAAGTAAAGCTCAATTATCTCTATAACCTCTATTCACCCATGAGGCTGTTTTACCTGCTTCTGGACAGAAATGCTGTGAATTCCTTTGCAATAAAGTCATATATCATTGCCTCCACAAAGATAAAACCAGGAAACAGATAACAATTGACACTTTTATTGTGAAATAGTTTTGAACATGTTATCTCCATGTCTCAGGACCTTAACATTTACCATACTTTTCTTACCTGTGTAAACTACAGGATTCTCAGGAATAGCAGGGTATGGGTTTTACCACCACTGTAAATAAATACTCATTAGCTTCTAATATCACAAATGTTTCATTGAATATTTTCTAATTTATAATTATTTCTTCCTGATAATAAAAACACTGTGTACTTATCTCAATAAATCTGAGGCCCATTATTCTTAGTGATAAACCCCTATCATTCTGTGTAACAAATCAACTATATTAAGGTTGGATTTCCCCATATTGAATATTTTCTCATTCTTTGAATATTTTGTTTTGATCCTCTTGGACACTTCTAATTAATTTGCACCCTCTAGTATTGAAAGCACAAGATCTGGTGTATTTTTCTATTCAAAGTCTCCCTAGAATAAAATGCCAGCATCAAATAATTTAGCTTCTTTATTCTTTGAAACGTCATTAAGGGATGCCACTTATTTATGTGTCAAAACCATGTTTGGGATATGATAATATGTACCTTCTCCTTGGAAATTTTGGAATTTAAGTGAAAGCAACTCTTATTTTAGGGAAATGTATCCAATCTCTGCTGAGAAGTTGTATAGCAGTTGCAGATATATTTTGTACTTCTTTATCACTGTGCCAATTAAATAGTTAATACGGCTCTACGGCAAAAATTATCACTTCCGAGTTTCTTCAGGTAACAAGAGAAAAAGCAGGTAGTGTCTAGTTTGGTCCTGCACTACATCCTTCAGGACATCAAGAGCTCAAACTATCTCAAAAGCTAACTACTAAAAAAGAGAGAAAAAATATTTAAAATATTTAATGAATTAATTAAACAATAATTGTTCTGGAAAGTATTTTTAATGAGAAAAACAAATACAGGGAATTATTTCATAATGAATTGTGTATTTACAGGAATAGTCAGGCATCTAGTTTTGTTTCCAGAAACTGTCCTAATAATACCACAAAAAAACCCCCCAAAAAACAGCTCCTGCGAACTACATGTTTCACTACGAGACAGCAAGGACAAACTGGACCTTTTCATGCATCCATTACTCTTAACAGATAGAAAAAGAAAAGTTTAAATGACACATACACATACAAACAAAACTGGAAAGGATGACTCTGGATATGAATATATAAATTACCTGTAAGGGAAAATGGCTAATAGCTTTTCCCACTCTGTCCTTCATTTAATTTTCCTAAAAGGGAAAATTAGAACGGTTGTTATCGAGGATATGGTGTCTGGGAAGATTAACAAAAATTTCCTAAAGTCATTTCTGTAATTTGCAAAAGCATTAGTAACATTTAAGTAATAATAGTCTCTGTGAAGACAGATCAATGCCATCAAGTTTCTTACATTGCTTCCGGCTCCTTTGGGATGCTGTGTGAAGTTATCACAGACTGAGGCAATTTAATGTTTCCCATAGAGAACACAAATCCATTTGCATTATTATCACTAAATGAAATCTTATTTCAATAACATTTAACACAATTAAAATCTGAGAGAAAAAAGTATTAAATATTAGAATGACAGTTCTGATTGTACATATAAATTTTTTTTGCAAGTTGCCAAGTGACCCTATTTATGATTTTTACTAGGTAGGTATTTTTAGTGCACTGTGTTTGTGTCAGGTGTAGATATGAAGGTGGTGGCAATAAGGGAGATGCAGCAGATGACCTCCCTGTGAAAAAATGGGTGCTGCCCCATACCAGACATGACTGAGTCCAGCCAGATCCAAAGTGGACCCTCCCCAGAACACAGTTGATCCCGTCAGCTAAGCTGGTGGCACCTCTGAGAAAACACATTTAAGAACGAACAAAATACCCCATGGGCTTTGAGAACTGAGGAAATAAATGTGTGAGAAGCAATCCTGCAAATCCCAAGGTCTGAGAAGATGGAGTGGGAGGAGGTGCCCCAGGTGCTGGATCAGATTTGCCTGTTGCCAGTGGAGAGTGCCATGGCAGAACAGGTATTTCCCTGCAGCCCACATCAGAGCATATTCGTCAGGTGAAAATGGCCTGAAGGAGCAGTGGCCTGCAGAGAGGAGCCCACACTGAGGAAGATTTATCCTGAGGGACTGCAGCCTGTTGAGGACTCACAATGGAGAAGGGAAAAAGAGTGAGGAGGAAGGAGCTGCAGAGTGGAGGTGTTATGGGATGACTGCAACCCCCATTCCCCATTGCCCTGCACTGCTCAGAGGGGTTGCCTGGGTAGAGGAGTTAAGAACTTAGCGGGAAAAAAAAACAGCAGGGGAAGGTGCTTTAATTTTCTCTTTATATCTCTCCTTCCTACTCCTATTTTAATTGGCAAAAAATTAAACTAATTTTCCCCAAGTAGAGCCTCTTATGCCCATGATGATAATTAGCAAGTGATCTTCCTATCTTTACCTTGACCCACAAGCTTTTCCATCTTATTTTCTTCCTTATCCTATCAAATATGGTGAGTGACATAGTGGTTGGGTGGGTGTCTGGAAGCCAGCCAAGGTCAACCCAGCCCACTGTTGTATGTTATCTTCTGGGTACAGTGGTTTTGATTAGTAAGGCTCAAGCTGCAGTTGCTAAAGAGCATTTTAATGTGAAAATCCCATTGAAATAAATACTTATGCACTGAAATCAGAATGCAGAAGGAGAAGAAGTAAGAAAATGGGGAAGAAGGCATATTAACCCATTTTAGGGTCTAGGTTTCAGATGATGAAGTTCAGTGGTTTTAGTTTATTGCCATTTCCTTTGGAAGTTACCTAAGATTTCTTTTTCAGAACTTAATTAGTGAAGCCAAAGTCTCACAGAAGGGCAGCATTTGTTGCAATTAAATAGATTTAGTAGTAATATGCACAAGTAGGCAGTTTCTAGTCACTACTACATATGCATTGCTCTGGTTCACATACATATCAATACAAAATTGAATTTAAAAGTTCATGAAAATGCATTCCTATAAGAGGATGGGTGCTGATATTCCTATTTTGTACGCAAACACATAAATGAATGACTTGTCACTGTTTAATGAATTTTCAGAATTTATATGAGGTAACAAAATTTCTCTGCATGCAAACACAGTACAAACTGACAGCTTGCAAAAGACCACAACTGATAAGTTATAAACAACAGAGTGAAGATATTAATTTAGATAAATGAAGCTTGTTGAGTTAAAAACATATTACATGGTACCTTACCTAATTTGCTTAGTTTTTCAGATGCTGTTTATAGTCATTTGAGCAACTGTGACATATTACTTAAGTTGGAGGAAAAAAAAGTATGGTTTAACAAGAATATATATCAGCTGAAGCCACGATGCTCTCCTAAAAAGAACAGCATATTTCCAACACACTTTATTAAGCTGAATTACTGGTAAGGATCTTAGTTTTGGTTATAATGGTCTAGAAGATTTACAACTGTTTGGATTACTATTATTTTTCAAGTGCATAGAAATTTAGAAACAAAATCATGAAAAGCTAATCTAAACAGGCATCTAAATGACTGTTTTGGGAAACTGACTGCCATTTTGATGAGAGCAGTTATGAAGAAGATATCTGTTGCGAAATTATATACAATGTATGTAGCAGCTCACAGGATAATAATTTTTAATTGGACATAGGCACTTTCACCCACTCAGCCTAAGTAAATTTTGCCACCTCAAAAAAATCTTGTATTTGATGGTCACTTTGACTTAGAATGGATTTGGCAGGGAGGAAGCTCAGCTATAGAAGTAAACACTTATAATCTTGGAGAAACTTGTATCTTCAAGAGGAGTGGTTTTTTACAACTAAAAAAGGACTCTAGCTACAAAAGAACAACTGACATTTCAGAAAGTAAACACAAAAATTCTCCTCACCTAACTCCAATGTGCAAAGGATATGACATGTAGAACAAATAACTGGAGTGAGTTTAAACACAGCATCAGCTTGAAGTGCATTGTTTGGTTGGTGTTTAAGTGGGGTAATAAGTTTTAGGCAATTTCAAAATCATCATATGCACATCTGTAATGATCCATACAGCTTGGACCAACACTGTATGCGTTTCAGGTAACTAGGTCAAATATAACTTTTAAAATACTCTTTTAATAAATCAATTCCCTGAAAATGGAAGGTTTACCTGCTGAGAAGTCCCAGAAAAGGGCAGGTACTTTTATTTATACACGGCAGGTGTACTTCATACACTCACCAATCTGAACACTCAAAGAGCTTCACTGTCCTTCAGGCATCACAAAGAGAAGTTAGTAATTTATCTCAACGTCTGCTTATGATTGTGCTTTCATGGCTAATGCTTGTTAAGGCTTGCCTTGCCACAGGACTTGATCATACTGAGGTTCTTAACTAGAGCGTACCAGAGGTAGCAAGCATAACACTGGTATTGGTTATCACAGAGTAAAAAAAGGTGTCTGACTCATGCAGTGACTGGAACACAATGATTAAAACATCCTGTTTCCCCAGGCAAGTACTTTGTTATTCCCATTACACTGTCTTGCAATGGTTACTGCCTTCTTTCACATTTTTAGCATGCCCTTCTTAATTGGCTATTATCCATACATTAAGCATACAGTCAAATGCAAGCAATTCTTATCATCATTGTCATGGGTTTGTGTGTTCTTACAGCTAAATTGAAATTTTCCCTTTCCTCTGTCTGTGTGGAAGGAGGGGAGTTGGTTGGGAACTGTTTGTAAGTGATAAATGGCCCAGAAGAAATGGTTAGCCAGTGGTATTGATATGTTAATTGTCTGGCTTTGTCTCCAGGGAGACCAGGGAGGAGAACTGGGAGGTTTGGATTGGAAAAGGGGTGGAGAGAAATCTGAGCTAGTTCAGGACTGCTGAGAGTAGGAGCGGTGCTGCTGGGAGCTGCGGGGCCACGGGAGGTGCCTGGATGGACTGCTGTCGGGGGGGCTGCCGCTTCTGTGAACAGGCATCAGTTTTGGAGCTGTTTTGCTTGAATCTTCCTCGGAGGGGGACAGAGCAACATCACTGCACGTCTGGGACCAGCA
>JAWWES010000041.1:41960880-41985508 GCA_035583135.1 Lophotriccus pileatus | reverse complement strand
AGGGGATTGTTCTAGGTGGAGGATTATTGCTTGGGTGTTTTACTTGTGTTCTCTTGTTGTTTTTGCCAATACTTATACACCTTTTTAATAAAGGGCTGTTATTCCTACCTGGATACAATTTTAATTTCCTTTCCCACACTGTTCCTCAATTGGAGTCTATTAATTTTGGATTTATAATTGCTTAGGGGAAGGAGTTTTGGGTCTTTCCTCATAATTTATTCCCAGAAAAACACTTGTGTCTCACTTAAACTGAGACAATCATACATTCAGTTCATGTGCTAGCCACAAAGCAGCAAATAACAAATCATTAAATTTCTTTGTATACATAAATCCATTGTGCAACATCCTTTGAAAGGTCACCTATCAGGTCACAAATATTGGTTGTTATTCTCTGAATTACCTAGACATTCACCTGGGAGCACTTAATCACATATAGAAATCAAATAATTTTAAAGATGACACATATTTAGTTAATCTTGCTATCATTTAGTGGTATTATTCCTGTAGTACAAATCCTTATGCCCTACAATGCTTTCTGCTTTTAACATACCACTTCTCTTGATGCCCTCATTTTATTTCGGTTTCCCATAATCAAATTCTGTCATTCTTCAGTTCATTTGCAATAGTACAAAACCATATATGTTTCCTTAGCAGACTATTTTGGTTTGACCCCACTTGGACACCAGATGCCCACCAAAGCCTCTCTTTCCATCCCTCCTCAGCTGGTCAGGGAAAAAAAAATACAAACAAAGGCTCCTGGGTCAAGACAAGGACATGGAGAGATCACTCCTCCATGGCTGTCAAGGGCAAAACAGAATCGAATTGGGGAAATTAGAATAATTTATTATCCAGCAAATCAGACTAGGATAATGAGAGATAAACACAAATCTTAAAACACTATCTCCTCACTCCTCCCTTCTTCCTGGGTTTACCCTTACTCCCAGTTTACAATATCTCCTCCTCCCTTGAGCTGTGCAGGGTGATCTACCCCTCCTTCTTCCCTGACCTTGGTGTCTGCAGACCATGGTATCTGTCTTTCTCTCACACATTCTCACTCCTCTCTCCAGCTGCTGTTGCCCAGAAGTTTTACCCCTTTGTAAATCTGTTATCGCAGAGGTGCTACCACTGTTGCTGATGGGCTCGACCTTGACCAGCAGCAGATGCATCTTGGAGCCAGCTGGCATTGTCTCTGTCGAGCATGGCAGAAGCGTCTACCAGATTCTCATAGAAGCCATTCTTCTATCCTCCCACTGCCAAAACTTTGCAAAACCCAATACAGAGGAGCTTAATTTTTACAAAGTCGGATAACACAGACACAGAAACTCTAAGAAAAAGCAAAATGATTTGGGGCTATGAAATATATTTGTTATCTGTTGTCCAATATAGTTGGTACAACATATTTAATGAAATACCAGTCTGTCATAGAAAAAATAAAGCCCAACTCTGACCTGATTCAATAAGAAGCAAAAATGTTTGTAGCACAGCATGGTGTTATTTAATTACAACCATAGATTAGTATTTCAGACTTCTTAAAAAAATTCACGTTGAACAATCTTTACAGAATATAATTTAGTTTCTTTTAAAGAGTCTACATTGTAACAGGCATGTTAATCTATGGAGCGTACTGGTGACTGAAACTGGTCTTCAGCAGTGTTCCCTCTTACCTTTTTAACTTATTTAAATTTTTCAGGAAAAGATAACTATTAAAAATCCACTGTGGATTGTGTTTTCTGCACTCTCACTTTCATCGTCTCTTACTCTCTTTTATATGCTATTTTACATCTTCATTCACACATGTTTTTACATCCAGTTAAACTAAATACACAAAGGGCTGTTTTTGTATTTTTAGACTCACTGCCTTACTTGAAGACAAGCTTAATCTCATTACAAAACCGTGGGAGACAACAGCCCCCTTAAAACAAATACTTTAAGGAACTCACTTTAAAAAACCCAGTTAACTATTCATACGTCATCCTACTTGATACAGCAAGTAGTATCAGTAACAGAGAAGGCACACCCTGAATTTAGTGATAGGCAACAGGCCATTCACAGCTTTGCTATTTGATAAGCTTATTCTAGCATTTAGCAACCACTATCAAAATCTATGCGAGAGAGATACTTTAATTGGCAATGGAATAGTAAAGACCACTCTTTCCACAAACAACACTGATCAACATCTTCATCTTAATGAACTGACCATATGGAACTGTCACGTTGAATCACCATATTTAATTGATTGTAAGACTATGAAAGACTCTTTTGGTCATTTTTAACCTGTCCCACATGACAAATTGTGAGGACTTAGTCAGTTACCACATCCAGTCCAAAACCTGAGGATAAGCTACAGTATCTCTCTTTCAATCACTTGCAACCTCAATATAAAGGTTTTAAGTGAAGAAAAAAATCCACAAAATATGTTTGTAAATTTTTTCCATTGACAAATTACTTTCACTACTGACAATCGTTTATTATTTTTTATTCCATTCTTGCTTTTAGATATTGCTTTGGCTGTTGGAATGAAGAACAAGAATGGATTTATTATTTATTTCTAAAAAATTATCTTCAGGAAAGACTATAGTGTCACATCATCATTCTGTCTTCTCTGATGGGAGATAAAACGTGCATTGTCTTTTTCTCGATGTCTGAGTTTTCGACTTCCTCTTTAAATTATTAATTCCCTAATCTGCTGCAATATTCCGGAAAAATAATGCCAAAGGAAGTGATACAAAATCATCTTACTTCTCTTTACAATTTATTCCTCTATTTTCACATCCAGCAGCTGCCTGAGCTCTTCTGAGTACTCTGAGCATGTGCTTTCACTGCAATGCTGAATCATTTTAAACCTCTGTATTGGGTGAATATACTCTCAGCTTATACCTCTAGCACATGGTCTTTTTCATCCAGAAGTGTAACCTTACAGTTGGATGTATTTCACACATATGTTTTGGCATTATCCAGCTTGTTAAGTGATTTGAATTATTATATAACATTGATTTGTTTTTCCAAGTATTTACTATTGTGACAACTGCAACTTTGTCAGTTGTAATTTCACACCATATAATTGATAAAATAGTTGTTGAACTAAGTGTTGAACTAAGAATAAGCTCATGTAAGACCTCACTAGAAGTGCCTGCAGTTGCAGGTCTGTAATTTGTAAGCCAATGAACTCTTGGTATTCTGCTAACATTAATCCATCTAATGAAATGTAGTGCTGCAGCTAATCATAAGTCTCTACAAACAAAGCATCAACACTTTTACAAATCATAAAGAAAAGTATCAGGATATATATTTATATATGACTGTCATTCTTTATAAATCTGTCATTATTCATAAATCAATTTATTAGATTACCCCTCTATAAATGTTTCATTAATAATATCTAATACTGAGTACTTTTTATTTTGCCTTTAATCAAAGTTGGGTGGGCAGGCCAGTAAATACCCAGATCATTTCGTTTAAGTATTTAACAGTTTTTGAACAGACAGACCTCAGGAAAGTTTTATTAACAATTTTTTGCTAGTGTCTACTTAATAAGAAAACAAATCATAACTTATAATGAATTCTTTATTTTTTATTATACATTAGATAATTATTTATCTTTATACTATGTACCCAAACTTTCTCTTTATACCCTTTATCCTTGTCAATAGGTTCACGTACTCCTTAGTTTCTGTTTGATGTTTAGTAGCATTAGCTTCTCCCATCTTCCACTTCTTATAAGTATTTTTGTTAATTTTGTCACTTCCTCCCTAAATACTGTGGGCTTTTTTTTAGCTTAATTTCTTTGGGTTTTTGATAAGAGTAATCTCCCTAATGGTCTGATAGTAAGCTTGACAGCACCTAGCAAAATGCTTTTAAGTAGTATCCAAATGTCATTCATATCTTGCTAAATTCTTACTACTATCTGATTTATCTATGAATGATTTTTTTGCTTTATGATAGGATCTCTTTAAAACATTACATGTATATGTTACTTTTATGTCTTCTATTCTGTATGCAGATTGTAAATGTGATTCACTGCAGCATAATGACAGATGAGGGAAGAGGCTGAGGGGCTTGTCTGACATGAGGACAAGAAGGCTTTGCAGGGACTTAATAGCAGCTTTCCAGTACCTAAGGGGTGGTTATCAACAAGATGGAGCCAGACTCTCTACTGATGTGCGTGACAAAAGGACAAGGGATAATGAGATGCCAACTCTACGTAAGTAAAGAAAAATCATTATGGTACTAACCAAGGCTTAGAACAAAGTGCCTGGAAAGGTTGGGAATCTTTGTCCTTGGAGGAAGACCTGAGCAGCCCAGTCTGACCTCAGAATAGATCCTGCATTAAGCAGCAGGCTAGACCAAGGATCCCCAGAGGTCCCATCCATCCTGAATTATTCCAATTCTGTGATAAACTCACTTATAACTCTGCCAGCAATTCCCTCTTCCTGTCAGAATGAGGATTATGTTAGCATTTCACTGGGTTGGTTATGAAAATGCTTTAGGGTTTGACTTTTCAAAAAGAAGATGCTTATAAATTTTAGGATGTTTTAAAATTAGCTATGTGACACTACCAGTTCTTGTCATTCTGAGTAGATTATCTACAATAACACAAACTCATTAAGCATGTGAATGCCTTTTCCAGCCTTTCCCTTGTTTGAGTTGTGTAGTAGGTAGGATATTCTCTATAATATCAAATTGTCACTGCATGTGCAGTATATTTTGTCAAACAATCATTTAAAAACTTAAATCTTTGTACTTTGCCAATAGCAAGCTGTTATTACACAAATTAGCATTCAATAGTTGTAGTAATACCTTGTCAGAGGAGTTCAGGTAATCGAGCAATATTCTGTTGACACAAACTACTTGGTTTCCAAGTCCTGGGACAGTTCCTCAACCTTTTTGTAACTTGGCTGAAGTCTATTTGCCTTGTCCTGTAAGCCTGATTGATACTGAGCATACAATATCCTCTTCCACTGAATGTTATATACACGAACCTTTTCTGCTGACATGATGAGGGCCCATATGGTGCAGATTCAGTTCTGTGAGCTATTAAAGAATTTTGGTTTTGGGATTTAACGATTTAAAAGGAAAAAAGAAAAAAAAAAACACAACCCCTTTTCTCCAAACAGTCACTTTTGCTTGGCTTTCTTTTTTTCATTGATCAGAAAAACACCTGAGCATGCACACTTTTTGATAACGCCGAAAGCTAACACCTTAAAGATAATTACTTCCATAATACTGACCTTTTCAATGTGGTGCTAATGTTGATGTATTAAAGTGACTTTAGATATTCATGCCAATGAGTTTTCTTTGCTTTCATGTCTGAATTCATGACTCCTTGCCATAAACAACCTCAGTGATATGCCTGTAGGCTTCTGACTCTTCACATAAAACCAATCACCCTAGAAATCTCATTTTGAAGTTGATATTAAAAGTGGGATAGGCAAGTGTTCTTGTATTACCATAATCCAGGCAGAACTTGCTGCATACAACTGAAGCACAAAACTTTTCCTGTTACATGGTCTGACAGCTGAGATGGAGACATTTGGCAGGACTTGGCCTGCAATTTTGTCTATAATACATTACTGTAGCGGTCATTAATTCTCCAGGCTTTGGCTTTAATGTTCAAAGTCTACACTCAGTATGTATTTTCTCTGTGTACCCTGGGAGTAAACTGAAAGGGATATTGGTATAACTTATAGCTGAAATTTTACACTGTAACACAAAAAAATGCAACGAAGTATGTCTTTGCCACAGCATGAACAAAAGCATACCCTATTTCTAAAGAAGCATGAGTAGCTTGGTTAATGTTATCTCCCTCTGTTTCATGACATAGATCTTCTTCTTAGCCTGCCTTTTATATCTTCACCTCTACTTCAAGAAAATCATATAAATCATTACTCTCACTTGTGGGAAATAAGGAGTGTGTTGTCTTTAGAATAGAGTAGATACAGATCTTCATCTCTGCACTGTTCTCAAAACATTCAAAACCAAGGAACTGGTTTCATTCTGAATCTCTTCAAACAGTACTAGTTGAAATGATTTGTAATGCAGGATAAAATAATTTGTACATCATCAGAACCCTCTGAGATTCAGCCCAATGGAAATCCCAAACATACTTAGTAGATACCTTGGGAGGGGAGGACAAGAAAACAGGGAGAAAGAATATGCATCGAACTACTCCATGTATAGTTTTTCTCTGAATATCTTCTGGCCATTGTCAGAGACAGAAAATTGTAAAGTTTTACATTCTCATGGTGTCTTGGGGACTTATTAAGAGAATAATATTTGAAGTTTAAACAGTGGAAAAACAAACAAACAAAAAAATCATTAGGGAAAATGACCACGTATCAGAAGAAATTTTATTACCTCTCCAATGAAGATTTCATGCTAATACACGAAAAGAGGCACCTCTGTTATCCCATGGTGGTTGGTAGCTGCTCAAGTAATTGTTGTAGGCAAGATGTATGTTTCCAAATCATATTAAAGCAATACCAGTCTTAAGTAATTTCAGCCATCTAAAAGCTAGGCATCTAAACAATTCTTTATACACATAGTCCTTCTCTTAAATATTTGCGAGTAGTAAGGAGCAATTGATGCATCTCACCTATGTTAGGTACCCACAGAGTGGACCTCTGCATGGGGTCACATTTAGAGACAAACTAGAGATTAAAATACATTGGAAGATAGTTATTAGAGGATCAAATAAATTAAAGATAGAAAATATATCTATTATTAATTGAGGAATCAGAATTTTCAGGTCTTTTTACGTAAACAAATTTTGGCTCCTAAAGTTCTTCTCTACTTAAATTCCATACTGAGGATTTTTGTCTAGCAGCCTTTGGTTGGCCATATGACATTCTCTTCTACTTTTTTATTTGTGCTCTCATTTACAGTACACTTCTTAGTAGACAGGCAACACCTTTTACACTAGAAAGCTGCTCAAAGTAGCAAGCCCACACTTAGAGATCAATCGTTAATTATTTTAATTTTTCTGATGTGGACTAAATGTACATGCCATTTTCATCACAAATTTTAATTAATCCAAATCAAATTTCATATGTAAGCTGTCAGAGGAAATGCCCAACCCATTTGTGAGAGTATAGTTACCTAATGTAATGTGAAGAAGCCTCTGCTTGCTATTATTTTGTTTAGCCATCATAGTTGTTTAATTATATTCTTTTGATGTCAGTAAAATAATTTATCTTCCCCTGAAGACATTAAAGGGCATCTCCTATATTGAAAATAGTATTTTCTCATGCCATAATTTGAGTTTTAAGCATGACTACTTACACAACATGTATCTGTATCTTTTCTCTGTTCAAAGTAAGCTTTACGTTCAAATAAGAACTCGGCCATTACATTTTGCTTTTAATTTATAGTCAGCAATACACATAACAAAATGTATATTTTCATAACAAAGAACCCAATAGTTGGAGATATATTTGGAAGCTGTTCTAATGGTGCAATTACAAATTATTATACTTCATTCCATAAGAATTTTGTTATATATCTAAACACTAGAAGCCAGAGCATAGCTCATAATTTATAACTACATTTGAAATTTAGCAGCTGGATCAGCATATTTGATGGTGCATAAAACTAAGAATTTCATCTGGGTCTGTGATTTTCTAATGCCCATTTTGGAATTAAATTTTTTCTGTGCCATAATTTTTTAAACACAGTCTGCAAAAGAGAATGTCAAGTGGTAGATGCAGAAGTTAAAACTACTCTCCTGTAGTTAATTACCATTAACCATTTTTTAGATATTTCCTGTGCTCTGTCTACTATGGCATTTCATACTTAGATGTTTTGTATGCAAGGAAAGGATGTTATAGAAAGGCGCATTACTAACTGAAGGCGAGTATTCAATTTTTTATGTTTTTTTTTTTTTTTTTCCAGAGATCTAATGTCATTAAAATGGTTTTGGATCATTATATCATGTTTCTATCACTGCCACAACAAAATGTACACACACTGTCCTTTGGAGAGCAGTTTTCAGCTGCAAAAAAATTAGCAAAATACTTCCAATATTCTTTGTATATCAAACTACATGGGACAAAGAAAATTATGCATGTTCATTGCTCACTATCATAATTATAATTTCATTCTTCTATTTTTAAAATAGAAAGTTTAATAACTCCAGTGTACTTGCAACATTTTCTTATGATCATCTATCTGTAACCCTTAGAAAAACATTTGTGCCTTACCATTACTATTCATTTTTGGTTACACATGGGCTACAGCCCTAGGATTAGTAGTATTAAAGCATAGCTAAATAAGAAATGGAAGCAATTAATTTCAAAATACTAAAGAAAAACCACCTTACCAAATGTTTCTCTCTATATATTTCTCTTGCCCTGTATCCAATTGCAGTTGAAACTATTATACTTAAAAAAACCCCAAATATTTTATAGGCAAGAAGAAATTATAGAATTCCTGAGTTTTGTAATCTTTCCTATAAAATATGTAAACAAAAATAGTACTTTTCACTGGTCATTGTTTGCTAAAAAAAGCAAAGAGCAAACAACAAATACAGGCTTTCAAATCTGGCTTTTAATACTTACCCCTCAATTGAGCACACTCGCATTGAGCACACTAATGGAAATCTTATATAGACATTGAAACAAACAAAATACAAACCCAAGACCTCACTAGAGGTATCCATAGTCTTTTTGACAGATTTGAATTCAATCTAAGTGTAACTTAATACAAATCTTTCCTCAGTTAAGTGGCTGTATAGTTATGAAACAGCTGCTGTTCTGCAACAGCAACATATACTAACACATGTAAAGTTTTATAGCCATAAATATAAATTCATCCTACTTAATTTCAGGTGTTAAAATATGTCTCAGGTGAGTATGCTTATCTCTTTCCATTAACTGTTGGGAATTTCTAGGAAGCCTAGAAATTTTACTTAGAGTAGGTTTAAGCATTAATATTAGGTGAAATATATTACACTGTAAAATTTTCCATATCTATTCTACAAAAACCTTTGTATAGGAAGCAATTTAAGGTGCAAGAACCAAGATTAATTTTTTTTATTTGTAATTTTTATTGCTGATTTATTTTAATATTGTTACAAAATATAAAATGACAATATATCCTACAAAACAACAGTAAAGGAATGTTATTGTGTAGAAGGAATGAGAATGAAAATTCTGACTACTACCATCATCCTCCTTTTGTGTATATGTCTTACGTTGTTATTATCATAATAGATCTCCAGTTTTTGAACCTAACATATTCTACTATTAAATATTTTCATGGTCTGTAAAAATATATTTTATTAAGTAAACCAGTGAATTACTCTTGTTGCTTATGCCATTTACTTCATATGCAATGAAATACACCTATTTCTTGTGCCTAATAAATTCAACTAGGGAAATGTAAATACAAAATACTCCATTTTTTTCCAGAAGTGGTACATGACTGGCAACTATAATTTAGTACAAGCTATGACACTCGCATTTCACATTATCTATTCTTCGACTATTAGAATTCATTCCACTGCATTTAGAGCTTGATGCAAATACTTAAGAAGGAATAGCATTATAAATTACTATTATAACTAGAATTTAAGATATGTTTACTTAAAATAAATAACCCATATCCAAAGCTCCAAGTAGACTAGCTTATTAATAACACAATACAGAAAATAGCATCCACATCAATTTAATTGGAAACTCAGCAAACAGAAAGCATACAGACACTCCTTTCCAACCTCTCATCTTTCTGATACGTACAGTTTCCAACACCTTTATTTGTGCTCTCCCAAAATGATGTCCTTTTCAACCTGAAAAAGAAGATTATTGTCATCAGGAAGGTACAGACTCAGGTGGTGCTAGAGGCAATGTTTACAGTCCTAGAGCTGTTACAGAGAACACATCTGATTGTATGTATGTGTACAGAGAGAAGGGAAAAGAAAAGGAGAAAGGGAGAGGAGAGTGCAAAGAAATCAGCATTAAGGTCTCTCCTAGCAGCAGATGTGGTAATATGAAATTGGATAATACAATATTTTGCAGGTTTACATGATTTACAACATCCTAAACAGCTTCTGGAAACAATTAAGTAACCAGTGCAGACCTTAGAAGATGTGATGCTGCCGGCCTCACACAAATTGATAGTTCACTAGTCTGAGTGCTTTTATTCCTTATCAGTTTCAGTTCTTGACTGCTTATATCAGCTTGATGCAATAGTGTAATTTCAAAGCAGCAACAGAACAAAAAACAGTAGCAAAAAGCTGCTTTCAAAAGATGCCCGATTACTAAGCAAACACAGGTTATAACATTCTTACCGGGTAAGGATCACCAAACAGTTTTTAGGAAGCCTAAAATTGTCCTAAATCCCCATTTTCATGAATTTTGGCAAGCAATGGCAGACTAATTCTCAGTCATCTTCTGTTTTCTTTTTCTGTATCTGTTTCCTTAACTCATTGTTTGGCATCTCGTTCTGACAATCTCAGTCATGGTCTCAGTTTCAGACAGTTCACTCCCTTTCATGCCTCTAGTTCAGGTAGATAATATCTACAGTCCTTTGTTGCAATGTCCAAGCCTCAGACACAAGACTACATACAAGTAGTTTGCTGGTAATATAATTTCCTCTCCCTTCCAACAACTCCCCTAACAACAGAAATACACACTAAAGACAAAAAGTGGAATCTATACTTGAGACCTCTCTTTGGATGGACTATTAGCTGAGATTTCATTTAAGCACAGGAATGAAGAATTATTCTGCTTGCTTTTGTCAAGGTCTTCAGGTGCATCTTAAAGTTAATCAGCAGAACAGATCAGCGGACTTCATGAAACATCAGTGTGGGTATCTGATCATTATCTGTTTCCCAGAGGAAAACTTTAATTGTTCTTATATGTCTATCTGACACATGTTTTACATGGAAATCAATTTTATAATTTCTGAGCAAGTAAATTACTCTTCTAAATAACAACAAAACCTTAGGTATGTTTGGTTGAAGTTGAGTCAATGTGAGCTTGAAAGCTATGGGTATACACTGAAAGCCACAATTTATAGTTGACAAGCTAATAATGGGGGCTAAGACAGTTTTAACAAAGATCAAGACTCTTTTAAAAATAATTTATTGTTTTACAATACCGCCACAGGTAAAAAAATAAATTGTTCATGAGTGAAGCGAAGAGAAGTGATTGCTTGACAGTCTGGCTGGATATCAAAATGTTTTGGGTTTTTTTTTTACAAAGTATGATTAGCTGAATAAAGGGTTAAGTGTCAATACATTTAATTTCTAATATATCATGAAAAAAATGTAAGACTATTAATACAACACAGCATCAGTGGACCTGTAACTATTCTTGCTATGCTCCTTGAGGACATGTAATAATTGCCTTTTGAGTTTTAATATTCATTTGCTCATTCATTTTCACAATGTATAACTATGCTTTTCTTGCCAGGATTAAATATCTAGGATTGAACTAAATTTAACTGAATCAGTGGCTAAAGCCTTACACAGAAATCTGGGAAAACACATACCTCTTTTTGGAATCTCTAAGAAAGCCATAAATCCTCTCTTAAAAACATTGCATCTGCAGATAACTAAAACCAACTTTACAACAGGAGAATACAAGACACAAGAACAGATCTACCACTTGTCTGTCTTACAAACAAAATAGTTTCTTTGGTGATGCCATGATCCACTGCATCTGGTACCCAACCTTCCAGATTCCATGTCCAGTAGACCATTGTTTCTTTGAACATTCCTCACTCTTCTAACATATCACATTCAGGGTATACCACTAATACTTAATGTCTCAGAGATGCAGTGTATGATTGTCTATGTCATCATGCTGAATGTGTTGGTGTAGAAACATTTCAGGTGACGTACGCTGCAGCCAATATCTCCTGAAGCAGAATCAGGGATCCTAGGAGTGCTGGTTTTCTTAAGGTATACACATCATCCCATCACTCATCACTGGCAAGCCTGGTTTTGTTCCTTTCCCCCTTCCAAGCTAATTTAACACTCTATCAACAAGTCTCACTAGCTCCTGCACTAGAACTCTTTTTTCCCCCTCTGAGGTAGGTGCCCATCAGGTGTCAGTAGACCAGGTGTTGAGTTGATCATCCCATGGTCAAAAAACCCCAAATTTTTCTGATCACACCAACCTCAGAGCCACTCATTGACTGATGTATCTGTCTATTCTCATCAGTAATACTCCTCATTACTGAAAGAATCGAGGAAATTACTACCTGTGCTCCTCATTCCTCTACCAACCATCTCAGTGCCCCAAAGTCTCTTTTGATTGGCCTCAGATTTCTCTTTGTTATTTCATTGCTGCCAGTTTGAACAACCAATAGCAGACAATAATCAGAGTGTGTTCCTAGACTTGAGAGTTTTCCAGTGATGTCTCTTACCCGAGCCCCTGGGACACAGCAGACCCTTCCCTGTGGGTTGTGTCTGGCCTGCATATCCAGCCCTCCATTACCCTAAGAAGGGAACCTCTTATTACAACTGCCCTTCTTTTCCTCTTAACAGAGGAGGTTTTGCTATGGGGTACAGGTGGTGTTGGTTTAGGAGGCCTTACAATCCCAGGAGGACCTTTGCCCATATCATCAGTTGTCTGGCCTTCTAGTTCCAGAGCCTCCTAATTGTTGTAGAAGGTGCCAGTCCTACCAGTCAAATTTTGAGAAGGAAGAAGAAACTTCCTCCTGGTACATGACTTGCTTCTGGCCTTCATCTTTAACAGACTCTTGAACAACAGTCCTTTGACTAATTACCCTGCAGGGTTCTGAGTCCACCTGCTTCTCCACTGCAATGGAGGTTTGAGACTCCCAAGAGTCTTGAGTCTGTAGTGTCTCTGAAAATAATCGGTCTCTCTCTTGTTTGTTCACCTGAATATTACAAAGCCTGTTCACTTTCTCCTGTAGCTGCTCCACCTGGTGACACAACTTTTCAACCACAGCACATCCTCTGCAAAAGAACTGTTTGTTGGCCCCAGCCTCATGAAGAGGCATCAGGCACTCCTGTGATCTGGAGAGCTGTGTCTACCATCAGCAGGCCTGTCTGTCTGGAGGCTGTGACACAACCAGTTAAATGACTTCTGCAGCTACCAGGGACAGAGCTTTACAGTGCATCAACACGGTAACTGAGGAAGCTTAAACTAATATGTTGATACGACTGGGGCTGAAAGGATCTCTTTGCTCTTTCTTACCATCTACTGAGCCTGTTTGCTGCCTCTGTGGGCTGCTCCTGGATGGAGCCCTTCCTGCTCACCCTGCCTGCTTGAACTGCTGTGTGAACTGTTGTGCCACACCCTCCCTAATGTGCTGCGCCCATTTGCTCGCTCCTGTTTGCTGTGCTCTGGGTTACTCGAGCTCTCTGGAGCCCTTTAAAAGTGTCCCAGTTGCCCTCACCACTGTCCCCTCTTCACCTGGTTGGTGGCCAAAGTTTGCAACCTAGTTTTATCCCCAGGTTGCCTTTTCACAAGAAAAATGATGGTATTATGGATTCACGAACATTCAGAAGATGAACAAAAGGCTGTGTTTAAGAACATTCAGAAGATGAACAAAAGGCTGTGTTTAACAAACTAAAGCATCTGCTACCCAAAATTTGTTAGCAGAAGGCAGATTTTTATTCAGTTCAGTGAAACTGATTCAGAAAATCAGCTATGCCATGTTTTCCCTCAGTTTAACTAAAAAAAATGTAGAGAAATGTCAGTTAATAAGACAACATTTCTGTTCCACTGAATTACTGCTGCCCAAAGGTACAACAGTTCCTACAGTAAAGCAACATAAAAGTTAGATTTAATGTAATTGATTAATTCCATCCACATTGCTTTGACCATTGCAGACAGCTGATGTAGCCAAAGTTCCAAGAATTTAATGGGAGCTTTTACACTGATCTTCAGGAATAGAAGTGATTTCTTCATCTTCTGACATGACTCTCATAAAACTAATCTTTCCATCCTTTTAGGCATTTTTCTATCTGTTCTGTGAAGCTTCAGATGTTCAAAGCAAAAAAAAAGGATGAGTCTATTAATTCATGCCTTTAATTTTTGTTTTGCTTGCAGCCTATTTAAACCAGAGTCTCAGAAACAAATGTGTGTGACAGACAAAAGTCTGTGAATGTTTCCTGTGCTTCTGCTAATTTTGTTAAAGCTTGCAAAACTCCCAGGTACCTTTTCCAAGACAAATAACTAATAAAAAAACAGGAGATTTGACTTGAAAATAGATAGATGTACAGGAAGAAGAATGAATATAAATAGACTCTTTCAGACAGGTCTATATGCCTAAAGATAAAAATAATATTAAAAATAACATCACCCCTTAATTAAAATACCATAAAGACAAGAAAAATCTGATCAATAAAATTAAGACTTTGTTATATAGCATTTATTGACTCTGAAGTTGGCTTGATTCATCATTATTTTGCTTTTTAAATAACTTCTTTTTAAATAAAAACATTTTTTTTTTCCTGGAGTTTTGAAATCTGGACCATGTCACACTAACAATATCATATACATATCTACAGTAAAAATAGAAAAGACTCTTGAGAGGCCAAAACCCATTTCCTGTCACCTCTAAGTGATCTCTGTCTAAACTCGACTTACATGGTTTTGGGAATCCTGATTTTATCTTCTCCAATATTTCACTCTCCTTAGCAATAAAAATTTTGCTTCGAATGCAAACCAAACATTTTCTTGGTGATTATGCCCTCATTTTTTTCTTCCGTCCACCGTGGATACTTGTTCTGAGGACACCAGAACTGGCCACAGCACTCCATATGTGGCCTCTCAGTAGTGCCCAGTGAAAGGTCCAGGGTCAATGGACACAAACTGAAACACAAGAATTTCCATCAGAATAGGTGGAAAAAACTTTCTTACTTTGAGGGTGACAAAACACTGGAACAGATTGCCCAGAGTGGCTGTGGGGTCTCCTTCTCTCTAGATATTCAAAACCCACCTGGACATGATTCTGTGCAACCTGCTCCAGGTGAACCTGCTTCAAGGTAAGATGTTGGGCCAAATTATCTTCAGGGATCCCTTCCAACCCCAACCATTCTGTGACTCTGTGATTCTGTGACTCTATTATTATTCAGCAACTCACAGTGGAATTCCTAACAAATAGCTGCAAGACCCTGACCACATTTGATTTGGCAGAGTAACTTTAATTTCATTCAATTCACTAGCAAATGTATGTAACAAAAGCAATTCTTTTTCCTTGTTATGTTGTTGCGTTTCTTTCTTCCTATGCTACAGCATCTAACACCCAGAAAATTTTTCTATACAAATTTATGTGGAAAAAGAAGATGAAGACTTAAAAGGTCATTCTGTCTCTTCTGTTTACTCTCCATTTATTCGTGACTCACATACAAGTAATAACTCTTGCTAAACAGAAGAATGAGTGGTAATATTTTCCCATGTAGTATTTACCTAAGTGTTAGCAGAATCTCTTCTTAACACCACCAGATGCCTATCTTCCAAACTGGAAGGATATGCTTGTCCGGCTTTTTGATTCAAAGTAATTAGCACCAGACTTCCTGAATGAGAACATGTCCTGTGGAAACAGAAGGTGGGTTCAAAACATTACTTAAGATGTTTGAGCTTTTTGCATCCTGAAATGTCATCTTGCATTGAGAAGCTTTCTGAGAGGATTTCTATGCTTTTTCTTCTAAAATTCTTTAAAAGATACTTTTAGAGTTGTTCTTGAAATTAGAATCCAGTGTTCACCAGCAAAAGCTGAGCATGACATGTTCCAGTAAAATGACATTATCTTATTCTCCATATCTCCCTTCAATCAATAAAAAGATTTTTTTTTCATATTAGAATTTGGATTTGATGATGCCCAGAATTTTCCACAGAGTATGAAGGCACGATAGACTAAAACATTTTCATTAATTAAATGTCAAAAACATGTTAGACATATTTTCATTAAAAATTTTGGGTTGCTTCTGCTGGGTGACAAATTATTATTTCTTTTACAGTAAATGGATCAGTTTCAGAAAGTTACGGGATAGAAATATCAAAAAAATATCAGAAATAGTTGGACAGACACAGTTTATTTGTGTATTGTTAGGAAGGAGTTTTAGAAGGACACATGGTACTCCTCGAATTTTTACTTACTGGGTGTGATGCTTTGTTTGCAGCTTCTATGATGCAATTCTATTTGTGTATAGTATCCCCAAATCACACATATGGAGAATTAGGTGTTCTAGACTGCTGTCTGTAAAAGCAGTGCATTCAACAAGAAGCCTCCAGAAAACTTGAAACTAAAAGGTATACTATGAATCTTTCCTCTTCTCCAGAATAATTACTAATCGAAGGCAAAGGTTCATAGGGTAATTCATGATGTAAGGAATGATATCTGCCTCTTCAACCAGGGGCAAGAAAAAGACATTTTTGAATAAGAAGAAACTGAGCACTTGGACACCAAACCAGGCTAGTTTGAATTGCTGGACCCCCACAGATGGGTCAGCTGTTCTAGTTTATACTTGCACAATGTAGTGCTGGCATTCAAAAGCTGTCATGCGACTCAGCAAATGCAAACACAACATGAATTGTCTGGAGGCATTCAAGAGTCTGACAGCATTCCATGTGAGCTTTGGAAAAAGGCAGAGAGAAGGATCACAAAATCACAGAATAGCCCAGGTAGGAGTGGACTTTGTCCAACTCTTCATGGGAAAGGGAGTCTGGGTGAGATTATTTAGCACCCTGTCCAATCCCATCTTGAAAACCTCAAGTGAAGGGAGAATCTTCAGCCTTGCCTCATAAGACAGGTGTAGTGGACTGATTACAAGATGGAGTCTGCTTTGCCATTGTCTTGACCATGGAGCTAAAAAGCCTTGATGCCACAGCCAAGCTGCTGCAGGAGCCGAGCTACTTGCAAAAGCTCCAGGAGGGACCTAGCAAGCCAGCAGAGGCAGGCAGACTAGCAAAAAAGATAAAAAGTTGTTACAATCAAATAACGCAGCAAGGACTTACTCTCCCAAATAAGGTATGACAGGCGGATCTTGCTTGGAGACTGTGGAAGCAGCCAATGGACACTCAAGGCCCATCTTGGTACCAGGTGACCTTTGCTCGGATGGTGGTGAACTGGCCAGTGGGCATCCCGGGGCTACCATAGCGAGGGTATTTAGGGCTGTGCCCAGGGACTGCTGGTGGGGAGGCTGTTTGGGGACTGCTGTGGGAGCTGCTGCCACCCTGTTACCACCCTGTTACCCTGCAGGTTCGGCTTGTTCCTTGGAGGATACAAGGCAACCAGAGAAGACCAGCAGACCTGCCAGCTTGCAAGCCAGTGGCACTTCATGGTGGTAACTCCTGATCTGTGCTTTTAACAGCTATCCTTAGCTTTCCCCACTTTTCTATCTTCCTTCTTTCTCTCTGCTGTTTTGTGTTACAAAATAAAGTTGAAATATATTTTGGGATCCAGCATCTGGCCTCATTTGTGCCTTAATCTCCTTATGGGAATGTTTTTAGAGCTTGGTTCCCCTCTGCATCTACACAGACTGGAACACAGGCTCTCTACCTTACAGCATTGCTGATCGGGCTTGGCGGCACAATTAGTGCCACAGTGCCACAGTCTCCTGGCTTTGCTTCCTTTGGAACAGAAGCAGGATGAGCTTGTGTCTATTGAAGTGGCTGTAGTAAATATGCCCTACAGAGTAAAAGCAAAGGATTAGTTCCTCCAGGAGCCCTGAAAACCACAGTGCTCTGTAGAGAGTTCCCTGAGGTCGGTTTTTGGTGCTCCAGGATATTTTTAGCACCTGAGGGAGATTTCTAGAATGTCAAGCTTAAACACATACATAAATCAAGTTCTGGAACCTTGACTTCCTTTCTAGAAAGAACCTAGATGTAGTCCCTTTTACAGTAATGAAGCACATACTGAATAAAATACTGGGTGTCCACTTTTAGAGATATCAGCCATCCTACTGACTGGAGGAAGATCGAAAATATGGAAAAAAGCTGTTTAAACAGCTAATTCAAGACTATATCATCTGATATATGTTCATAGAGGAGAAAGGGAATTTAAATTAAATTTGTACTAATTATCTTGATCTGATGTTCTCTGGTTTCCCAGTATAATAAAGAACAAGAGAGATTCTAAAAGACATTGTAGGAATAGGGACAGAACTTGCAGCTGAGAAGCTGCACCGTTCAAAGCAAAACATTTGAAAAAAAAAAAACAAGGAAAGTCCAGTACAGAAGGAACAAGGAAAAGAAGTTTAAAGCAGAAAATGATAAAAGAGGGGAAAGTGCCAACAGCTGAATAAAGAAGAAAAGTATATCTTTTTACTGTTCTTCATTTGAGTTGACAATTAATTTCTGAAACCACATCTTATATATGTAAAATTATACCATATTTTAGGTTTACATATTTTATTATTTCAACATCTATCTGAAGAAAATAATAGTGTCAATACTCTGGAAAATATTTTCACAACTGGAGAAAGGTGAGGATATCAAATGGTAAGTCTATTGTTTTAAGCACATGTATAGGATATAAACCTAATGTCATCTAAAAATAATAATAATAAAAATTAACATTAAAAAGACATTTGATGATCAACTCTACATGTAATTGCTCAGCATTTTTTTACTGACTTAAATTTGGATGTCCAAACAATTATGCAGGTTCCCTCTATTAACACATTACATACTTCTGCAGACATCACTCTGAAAACTCAGTAGTCGTTGTTCCTCAGTAAATTTTATGCTATCTATAAAGGAAGAGATACAGATTAATGCACTAATAATCTCTCTTTTGTGAAACATTAATGGCATCTCATTCTGAGAAGCTACCCATTCACACATCACAAAGGTTTTGCAAGAATAACCTGTCAAATCCAAGGACTGAATCATTAAAGAGTTTATTTTTGATTCTTACTCTTTTGGTAGAACGAGGTAAAGGTATTTAAGGAGGCCAAAATCTGCAGGGTGCTTCTGCACTAATACATCCTCTTGAACAAGGAGCAGTAATGATGGCTAAACTTTTGGACAATTTAGGCAATCAATAATTCAGATATTGTTATGTTCAACAACAATTTGACTTGTCTGCAGTATATCAACACTGTCAAATTCGTGTATAAGTACATCCAGTAATTCTTAAATATGAGAATAATATACTTAGAAAATTCTTCACAGAATTGAGATCTGAATCTATTGCTAGAAGATAGTTATCTTAACAGAATTAAAATATGGAAACCTTTGATCTTCTTTATTTGACTTCTGATCTTAGTCCAAAAACTTGTTATAAATGTGTGAAGCAGTTCATTTCTCCTAGAATATCTTTGAAACATCATGCCATCATCTATTCAATATAATTTTGGGAAGTGATTTACTCAGAGCATTCAATATATTTAATGATGACCATTTAATAATTCAGTAATTCTAAGAAACACTTTCATATATGCTTCCAAATATTTTTGCATTCTTTCAGACATATAGCTGTAATTTTTAAATACTGGGTCTATTTCTGTCTACAGTTAATGAACTGTTTAGGAAACAGCTCTGGGTTTTTTCATGTTGATATAATAAACTTAAATATTAAGAATGGACATTTATGTTGGTTTGGATTTTCTAATAAACAACTTTGCTGCACACAATTGCAGTGTAACATGGGATATAGAGAACCAGAAAGAAGTCATAATACAAAGGAGTTATAATTCCTATTATAAATTTTCATATTATTATAGGCTCATAAATGAACCAAAGAGCAAGAGAAAAGTTTTATAAAAATGCACGATGACAAACTGAGTGGTTAATAAAACATTTTCAAAGCATCATGATGTGTCTTTCTTAAATATTTGAAGATTTTCCAACCTTTTCTAGGACATTGCTAAAAGCACTCCCTTAAAAGTGCAAAGGGAGCACATTTTATATCACACCAAAATGAAGTCCTGCAGAGTGTTAGTGGTTCCATATAAAATATTAAACTGTGCCATGCAAGTTCTTAAAGTAATTATACTGATAGAAGTGGATTATTAGGTGCATGATTTTTTTCTATTCCAATAAATACTTCTTAATGAAGTCACTTACAAAAGGCTATCTGAATTATTAGTAAACAATGCAGTATGATGCTGGGTTTTTTAGATATTTTTTTCAAGGCAGAAATGTCTTGTCAATTAGATCAATATTAGATAGAAAATTAACTTCTTTCCCAAAAAGTCATGCTGCTATTTCATGAAAAAGGGCCTTTTTTTTTTGTTACATGTTCCAAAATTTACAAAATATTTGTGAAAACTTTCTGCTAGCTGACCTGTACCAAAAGGAACAGTTTATATATATGACCCCCTGTAGTTTCAGGATAATTTTCAAACACACATTATACATGTCTTCCAACATTCCAGAGATACATATCTTGATTTTTGAAAAAATACATTAAAAAATACATAAAATTTCTTAAATAGGATTTAACAGCAGGTGAGTTTTATAGCCTGGGTAGAACTAAGGAGAACATGGCTTCTGGATAGGGGTTCAAACTACTACACACTATAATCTCTCTTCCATCACAGAGAAATTATTATCAAGCAAAAGGTGACTCCACAGACCAAACAGATTTAGGGAATTTCATCCTTATGTCACCTGTTCTGACAGGTTTTGTACTCTTTTGTATCTACCTGCTGCTTAAGTGAGTGTTGAAATTACTGGGTGCTAGTTCTTGGGAGCTCTTCCTGCAAATAGAATGATTACAAAATCTATCTGTTGTTTTGTTTTGGTTTTTTTTGAATATGTGTTTTCAAAGAAGATGGGGGTCATGGTTTTTGCTGCTCCAAGTGGTTTGGGATTTTTAAATTTTTTCTTCCCCCACAAGAAGCAACACAGTAGGGTAGCATCCACCTAGATTGGAACCAGTGTATAAAGGACTACTACAATCACACACAGTCAATCATGCTTTGATACCTCTTTCTCAAAAGGATATTCTTAGGGCTGTTCTGTTTAGGTCCTGGCCCACTAAAGACCCTCGAACAGTGCTAGATCTGATGAATCCTTGTTTCCATCCATCACCATAGGACATTATGAAACACTGTCTTCATCATTACACAGAGGAAAGACCACACAGTCTCACAGCATGGCTACTGTTAGACCAGGATTGACTACCCAGAGGTGGAAAAAAAAACAAAAACAAAAAACAACAAACAAACGAAAACCCAGAAGGGATAATTCATTTCTTCAAGGCAAATGATAACTACAGCAAACAGCCTCACAGGCTCTGTAAGGATACCAAATCTCTACACCTTCGACATTAGCGTAAGTATACAAATCTAGATAAAACACCTACATGCTTTCCCTTGTCTCAGTTTCCTCAGCAGTTTGAAGCACTTTGATCTCAGATTAGAATCCCCTAGGGTGTTTTTGATCTCTGCCCCTGTAGCTCATGATTCCTGATCTGATCCCGTCTCACTTGTGTATCCAGTTTTCTGCTTCTGGTACTTTCCCCTTCTTTTCTCTTAAGCATACCTTAGTCAGTAAAAGACTACTTCACACTCTCTTAATCAACTTCCAAAACCATAGTTGTTTCTTAGCTCTCTCCCCCTGTAGCTTGATCTTAAAGGCTGGCAACCATCTCCAAATGTCAAGAGGATTACGCAAGCAGGGGCCTTCTTCTGAAGACAGTGGCCCAGTGTGCAACAGTGAAGAGGAAAAAAGAATACAAACAGACCCCAGTCAAGACAACTTCATTTTGTGTTCAACTTGGAAGCTTTCTGTATCTTACTCAGTTCAGAGAACTGATTACTTAGACCTTCATGGGCAGACATTTGAGAAATTAAATACTCATTTTAAATTTGGGTGATTTTGAAGAGTTCACTTTCTTGATGAAATGATGCATGTTTCTAGGAATAGAAAAGTATGTTTTATGTTTTGGGTTTTTTTAGACAAAATTGAATTTCTGCCAAAACCCACTTCCAGTGAAATGCCCTAATAATGGGAGCATTAGTTCCATACACTTTGTTTGACAGAGTTGTAAACTTATTTTTAAAGATATAGGCAAGCATATGATGTTAAGGAATGGGATAAACTTTGGTGTGAAGCACAGCATCATAATTTTTGAGTAACCAGTTGTAAGGAAACTGAGGTAAAATAAGTAATGAAGGGTCAAAATTATAATGCTTGCAGAGTAGGGTGGCTGGGAAATCTGATGAGATGTAAGTTTTATTATTTATTAATTAAGATAAAAATTTTGAAGCTTATTCAAAATAAGAATGGTAAACTTATTCCTGATGCTGTTCAATATGATGAGTTGATAATGCTACTCACTCACAGAAGAAATAGAAAGGCAGAAATAGTAAGCTTTGAGAATAACATGTATTTTTAACAGATTTATATACAGCCAAGAAGCAACTGCAGTGGTAACAACAAAATAAGAGTCAGTTAGACATGTAAATTTAGATACTTAAAATAAATTATTGAGAAAATCACTAAATTTTCTATAAAGTTTATATACATAGATGTATAGCAAAGAAAGAAATACCTCAACTAAAAATATTTGTGAATCCAAGAACAGTAGTATTGCCAACATATACAGAGAAAAAATAATGAAAAAAGGCTTGGAAAGAAATATAAATATCTATCTTTTGTTATCTTTAAATTTGAGCAAGCGGACATTAAAAAGAGAAGAAAACAGCATTATCACTGATAGAACAGAGAGCACAGAACAAGAAAGAGGAGTGCTCATACTGAACTATAAAGAGAAAAAGGGGAGAGGAAATCTGGCAAATTAAAAATACTCAGAAGTTTAGTTTCTGGTTGATCTGATTTCTTTTTCTTCCTGCTCATAAATCCTTAAAAGACTTAAGTGATGCTTTAAGTGATTCTTCATTAGATGAGGTCAGTTTTGAAATGAAAAACACTCTTTAACACAGATATATAGTTTTCCATCTGTAGATGGAACTTCTGCTCTGATCAGACTTCTGTTTTCTCTTGCTATATGTTAGGTTTAGGTGTCATTCAATTTTCCTTATGAGGTCAAAAGAGATATGTTACACCCTTTCTTTGATGAGCTAGATCTAACTAACATTAAAAATGGTATAATTGCCACAATAATCAAAACTTTTTGATAAAAAGTTCTTAATACTAAAAAAGTAGAATTTATTTCCTAGTTACCTCTGGCATGTCACACTGTATTTATAAAATAGTATTTTTTTAAAACTTATGTAAGAATTATATCCATTCTGTTTGTCTACATAAGTACATTTCAAAAGGCCAATTAAAGATATTGCCTAGGTAGGCACAATTCCTTCTTTATTAAATTTCAAAAGGTAATCACTGCCTCTTAAGGTTTTTGTTCACTTCACAGATGTGTAAACTCACATTTGTACTAGCTGATAGCTGCAGTTTTTAGCAGCAGATACTCCCATAGTAGAGCTAAGGATGGGATACCCACTGTAGTAGATAGAATAAAAGTTATTACTGGCACAGCATAAAATAATTTAAAGACAGAGGCTTGAAAAATGCTTTCTAAGGCTGTTTGCAAAATGCATTGGCAGACATGGATCTAATGGTATCTAAGGTAAATAAGAACATTCCTCCATGGGAATGTGATGACAGTGCTTCTAGTATGTGTGGGAATACAGACACAGGACTATTGGCTAAGAGAAATATTTTGGTGTCCTTTGATCAAAATGAAAAAGAAAAACAGTTAAATAAATTTTGAATTTTAAATACTAATAAAGCTAAAGTATAACAAAGATGTGGGGTGAGAATTCCCTGTGCTACAAAATGGATTACCTTGTTATCCATAATCATAAGCAACTGTTCATTACTTTGCCAGTCTGAACTCTTAATTTGGTTGAAAGAGTCTGAGATTTTGCATTTATACCCTGGAGAGCTAATTTTCTCTCCAGGATGCCCCTAAAGTTTTGGCAGTTGCTAGTGCTTTTCCTGCCCCTCCAGAAAATGAATAAGTTGATGAGGACTGATAAGAGGAACTATATGCTGTTCCCTTGAAGACTGACTGGGCTGAAAGCTAGTTGCTTTCCTGGACGGGATAGGGATATGCACCATTTTATGGTATCAGTATCTTTCCCACAACTATCTCATTAGACCTCCACAGTAAAATCTTTTTTGAAAAGCTTTAAACTCCCTTTCTGACTTAACATACAAACCAGAAGTAGCATGCCTCCTGTAAAGTGACAAACTGCCCCCCAAAACAGCAGTCATTTCTCTTCAAGTCTTTCTTCAAGTTTCTGCAATGCAGACAGTTCTCTACTGACAAGAAAACAAATTGTATTTGGTTTTATTTATGAATTGTAAAGTTGTTTTACTGACTCATCTTGGTTATGGGAGACAGATTAGGGAGTTGGGATCTCTTAAAGAGTACGCCATAGCTGTTCAGTCATTACTATCTCTGCTACAGGTATCTAAAGGTCAGTTGATTTCCCACTGCTATATTAGAAAAAATACTGCTTACACAGTAGTGCCAACAGTATTAGAGTATTTGCATTTGAAACACTTGAAAACTGACATCATTAAAGAAGCTTAGATTCTTTTAGACGTTTGAACAGTTAACACTAAAGAGCTTACATCTGAAAACAGAATTGTTACCTAAATGCAGAAAAAAATAAAACAAATTAAAAGTAAAAAAAGGTTAGACAGTATACATATTGGCAATTACTAAATTACTACAAAATATTTTAAATAGTAATATTTCTAAAATAATTCATAAGAGCATATCAAATGCT
>JAWWES010000041.1:41933002-41960780 GCA_035583135.1 Lophotriccus pileatus | reverse complement strand
GTATCTAAAGGTCAGTTGATTTCCCACTGCTATATTAGAAAAAATACTGCTTACACAGTAGTGCCAACAGTATTAGAATATTTGCATTTGAAACACTTGAAAACTGACATCATTAAAGAAGCTTAGATTCTTTTAGATGTTTGAACAGTTAACACTAAAGAGCTTACATCTGAAAACAGAATTGTTACCTAAATGCAGAAAAAAATAAACCAAATTAAAAGTAAAAAAAGGTTAGACAATATACATACTGGCAATTACTAAATTACTACAAAATATTTTAAATAGTAATATTTCTAAAATAATTCATAAGAGCATATCAAATGCTTTTTTAAGACTTCACAATGAAAGAAGTTAGTCTTGATTAACCAAGTCTTCCGTTTCAGAACACAGAAAAATATTCTCAGTGGCTTTTAAAAACCATCCTGCTTATTTGAAACAATTGCTAAAATCACAGTTTACTTTCATTCCTTGCCTATAAATAGCAACTCCAAAGCTGACAAAACACTTCATCATACACGAAGTTGTTAGAAAAAGTAAGAGATAGTTATTTCTTAGACAGTATAAAGTTAAACAGATTATTAAAACACAGCATCTTTATAAAATGGTTTTCTAAAACAGTTCAGTGGAACTTCTACAAAACCTGTGGACTGTGAGAAATATGCCTCTCGTAAACCATCAAAATAATAATTTCCCCCCCCCTACCTCTTTACAAACTAGAAAGAAAGTTTATGAAGAAACCTATAAGCTCTCAACTCTTGTAACATCTGTAGAATTTTTCCAGGAACTTTTTTATGTTTGAAAGGCCATTGTAACACCAGGAATTAACCTGAAGCAAGGTCACAGAAATATGCTTTTCCAGCTTAGACCTTGGCTTTACTCCTGCTCAACAATGTTGAAGTTCCCTTGACACTATATATAACAAGATAACAGGGATAACAAGAGAATTATTGTATTATGCTGAAAATTGTGAGATCAATGTGGAACTTAAAAATCAGTTTTAGAAATTTATGTTTTCTAAATCATTCATGCCAAAGCCCCTAAGATATAAGACCCTGTGCAAATGAGTACATCAGTGGTTATAATTTTAGAGATAAAAATTCTACAGGAGACATGGCTAGAATAATATCTGCTGGACACTAATTAATGAGAATATTGAAATGAATGGTATAAACAACTTCAATGAAGACCTTAATGTCATCTCAAAGCACAATTGTGAGCAAAAATAACCACTCTTTTAAAATGAAGATTCACTTAACATCCTGAATCGGTAGTACATAAGTCTGTTACAAGGGAAAAAAGCCTGAAGGAAATTGCTTAGCCATGAAAGAAAGATGTAAGGTACTTTAGCTCAAAAAATAAAAATTAAAAGGATTTTTTTTAAATTAGGCAGACAGATGAAACATATGAATTGAGTAGTCCAGGTGCCAAAATAGGATGTATTTCTCAAAAGCAAAAAACATCAAGGAAATTTACACTACTCTGGTTTCAAGGTGAATAGCAAATTATTAGTTCCACCTCAGTTAAACACCTCAGGATAAATGAATAAATAGAAATTAAGATGCTGCTGTTTACCAGAAATACCATAGGAACAAGAGGAGGTTGAAGAGCAAATCTTGCTCTCATCACTTACTTTTGCACTGATTTTATCGGGATTAAATGGGGATAAGGAGAAAATTGTTTTTTTCTTTTCTGGTTTACCAAAAAATGGCATCTTTGATTGGTTGATACAGAGTCATGAAAATGTACTGTTCTCTCATTTTATAAAAAATATTTTTCATACTATATATCCTCTTCAAATTCACAGAAGTGTAGTAGCCATCATACTTCTTGTGAACAAATGCATTTAAAAACATTCCTGAAATTAGAAAATTAAAGACATGAGCCAACAAACAAGTTATTCCAAGGTACACTAATGTTTGAATCTTTGCCACATCAGTTTCTCTTCAGGAACTACCCATATGCAATGTTCTTACCCTGAGGCACATGTAGGTAATGATAGGGAGGTTATTCCTCTCTCCAAAGGATAAGCTCTCTCATGTTTCCACAGAGTGGGAATTTGCAGACTGCTCCTGTGGAAAGGCCCTGTTGTAAATTAGTACATAGCTTCACTTGGAGAAAAAAAAAAAAATAGCCCACCCATAGTCTTAGAATTAAAAGAATTAATGAATCAAAGCATTAGCAGAGAAAAAAGCTAACGTAGAAAAACACAATGGCAGATGAATTAATGATTGATACCTTCACTATTGTGTCACATAGGAAATAATTGGGACACAAAGGATGCAGTAATCAGCCATAAATACTTGAGATCCTTATACATTTCCTACCTAAGTGTTTACTTTAGTTACAAAAATTAACTAAGTTATACAGTTTTATTAGATCAATGAGTCTGACAAGCTGCACAACTAGTCACTCCATTACAGGTATAATAATTGGCATTTATCCAGAGGATAATTGATAAAGGCATTCAGTTTTGGCAATAAAAACTCCAAGAGATGGAAGCAGTAGTAGTTCTTTATATTGTCTTCTAAAAACTTGAGCCTTATTCTTGCTTGAAAGATACATCACATCACATTTCAGTCAGGCACAGCATGAGCCAGCGTCTTCCGTGTGAGGAAAATTTTATAAAGTCATTGTATCACCTCATTTTTAATAATATAAACTGACTGATCATCTCAGTATAGAGCAGTTTTCTAATATTAGAGCATTTTTTGTTGTTTTGCTGATACACTCATCTCCAATTTTTACAGTACTTTAAAATTACCAAATATGATACTCCATTATGGAGCACAACTATGCTGTAAGCATAATTTCTTCTTCAACTCATTACTGCTTTTTTTCGTATACTTTCTACATGTAAATACATATTTTGTCCTCTACTAGTCATGCTGGCAACACATTCCAGAACGTCTGTCTAGAGTTTTTTGCAAAGGAGAGTTTGGAGGACAACTGAGAAGAGGAAGAATTAGTTGGAAATTCAGAAATTTCAGAGAAACAATCCGTGTGTGCATGACTGGCCAAGAAAAATAGAAGTATTTCTGAAAAAGTGGAGAAACCATGCAATGGAGTCTGACAGCAAAAGCTTAGCAGAGTGGAGAACCAGCTTTTCAGGACTAAGTGAAACATTACTGACAAAGAGGGTAGCCCATGCAGAGCTTTAGCCAGCATTTGGACCTTCTTCTACATCATGTTGATAACCATCTATCAATATGAGGTAGGAGAAGAAAACTCTAAAATGTGCAGACAGAAAATATAAATACAATCAAACTGGCTGGAAAAATAGTTCTTACATGTAACTAGAACAAAAAGATGGTTCCACAAAGACCATGCTAGGAGAAGATGAGAGGATAGAAAGACTTTTGCAGTGGAACACACAAGTAGCATCAATGGTCTGTGCAAAAGTGAATTGTTACCTTTTTCCAGTTTCCCATTCCACAGCTGAAAAATATCAGAACATTAAAATTCTTTCAGCAATACTTCTATGGTTTCACAGAAAAAGGTCAGCTGGATAGATGCAGAGCAAGCACTGTGACTCTCTGACAAGGATGAAGGATTAGACAAAGTTGTGGAAGGTTGATAACAAGTTAGAGCTACATTCTGTGTGCTATCTCCTTTCCAAAGTTATAAAGCCTTTGATCTACAAGGTCATTAAACTTTCCAACACACTTAGTATCTAGTCAAAGGTGAAAAAAAGTTTTATTCTGAATAATAAACATAAAATTAAACACCCTGCAAAGTAATTAATACCATCCCATTTAGCCTCCCACCTCACAGAGAGCATGTTATTTCCCAGAAGGTGGATTCATTTGTTTAACTCATTTTTTTCATGAGAAAGACTGATGGCAGACCCTTCATTGCTTAGATTGTTATGTACTTGAAGACTTACAGTTTTATTAAGTTCAAATAGGCAAGAGAGCTATGCAAAATATACTCTTCAAATACCAGAGATATTTTCACTTTAGTTTTTCTATAAAAATACTTTTGATCTGCTGCATTAAAATCACAATAAACAGAACAAGTTGAGACATACTGTTTATGTAGCTAAGTCTACAATGAAGTCTAGGTTTAGTTTAACAAATTTCCACATAGAAGAATTTTCAGTATTATACTTACTTGCTATAAAACAAAGTACATTACAAATTAATTACATTTTTATACTGTGTTATTTATTAGCACAGGTAGATTTTTTTAAAAACCTGGTGTTGACAATCTTCTGAAAGCCACTGTACATTGCTTAAAACTCTTCTACATTAAATTGTGTAGTGATTTCTCTATCCTATTTACTTTTTAAACCTACATTTAATTGTGCTCCCTTCATGAATTCAGGATAGTCTAGAGCCTTGGTAAGTAGGAGATAATCTCAGATATGAACTTGACAAGGTACTTAGATTTCCACTTAGCTATACAGAAATATAATTTTCTACAGTTATGAGGGTCTGGCAATCACTAATGTACTTCAAAATGGACTAAGTCATTTGTCCTCTCTGTCTGAAAGCATTGAATGCAGGGCTAAGCATTTAGTGAGAGGAAATTATTAACATGAAAGGGAAGTCTTATTTTACAAAAACACTAAAGAGATGCTTTCCAGATTCCTATTGCAATTAATTTCCTTTCATTCTAAACCAAAACTTTTAATAAATTATCTAATTATTAATCTCAGTATTTTCATTTTTGGGCAGCATTGGTTTTGTTTAGGCTTTTTTTTTGTTTTGTTTTTGTTTAGGTCTTTAAATACCTTATTGCAACTGTCCTAATAGAAAAGGACAAAAAAAAAAAATCCATGAAGACATGCATCAGATGTTTTTAGATTTTTTTTTCTGCAGGAGATTTCTAATCCATGGCATTTGAATAAAAAGATGAAGGGGGGGATGAACTAGTCTTTTTATTTTAAACAAGAGAACATATTTCCTGTTTCCTTTTTAAAATCAAATTATCAATAGATAGAAAATGCAATTCACTGAACATCTGTTGTTCTTCTCTTAGATCAAATTGTTTAAATAGAGAAAGTTATTCTGTATGCAGCAAAACAGAGGGAGCAGATGCTGATCAGCAGGAATGGCTTTTCCAGAAAAATGTATTTCAAGATGGGCAAAAATTGTTGCCTCATTCTCCTCTGTTTGTCATTTTTGATAGGAGAGCAGACAGAGAGCAGAGTCAATCTTGTATCAAATTTTGGTTTAATTTAACATTAAAACATTGGCCAGGACTTTGCACTTCAGAAATTTCTTGCTTAAGGACTGTGTCAGAGCTCTGTATGCATTAGTTTTTGTAACTAAAAACCCCTTCAGTGTATTTTGAACCAAATATATTGAAATTATACTTTATGAATACCCATTCACAGGTATGAAAAAACCTGATATTGTAGGCCTGTTTATTCTTTCTTCTCACAGGAGCTTAGAGCTTAGATTGGAGATACTTACATGGTTGACCTTTAAATACCTGACCCTAATAACTTATTTCAGAGGCTCATTTCTCTGAGCTATTTGTCTAGCAAACCAAAAGACTGTGTATGGAAGCTTTAGCTTAAAAATCATAGAATCACAGATTATGCTGAGTTGGAAGTGACCCACAAGGATCGAGTCCAACCCTTAGCCCTGCACAGGACCATCCCCAAGAGTCATACCATGTGCCTGAGAGTATTATCCAAATGCTTCTTGAACTCTGTCAGGCTTGGGGAGCCTGTTCCAGTACCCAACCCCCTCTGGGTGAAGAACCTTTTCCTAATATCTAACCTAAACCTCCCCTGACACAACTTCAGGCCATTCCCTCAGATTCTGTCACTGGTCATCACAGAGAAGAGATCAGTGTCTGACTCTTCTCCTCCCCTCACAAGGAAGTTGTAGACTGCAGTGAGGTCCCCCCTCAGTCTCTTCCAGACTGAACTGTCCAAAACTGCACACAATACTCAAGGTAAAGCCCCACTAGTGCAGAGCATAGCAGGACAATCCCCTCCCTCCACCGGCCGATAATGTTTTGCCTGATGCCCCCAGCACATGGTTGGCCATCCTGGCTGCCAGGGCACTGCTGACTCAGATTCAATTTGCCATCCCTAACTTAATCCAGTCACAGTGCCCACCTTAGGGAGATTACTGTAGTCCAGACACACTGTGGAAGACAAAGATAATGGAAAGCCAGGCCAACATCATTGCTCTGCACTGTGTGGTGTGACATGAGAAAGCAGCTTCATGTACCAGACTTCCAAGGTCATTCTGTCTCCAGGTCTCTCTTATTGTTCATATTTGGAGTGTTTTGATTTACTTTGTTCCAGCAGAAGGAGGACCGTCTACTTTCCATCATGGTAATATTTCTTGGCAGAGAAGTAGACAATGCATTATTTTAGTGCATTAATATTTATGTTTGATGGTCCTATTTAAAGTACATTTTTGTGAACACTGTTCAGACTTGCATCCAGAAAATATTTTTAATTTAAATCCAGTTCTTTCTTAGAATATAAACACTGTTCTTTCTACAATGTACATAAGCCACATAAACAAAAGGCCTTTTCCCCCTCTGATATTTCTTGTTTTAATACATTTTTCATCATTGTGAAGAAAATGAAATATGGCTTACCATATGCTAGTTGCTAGCTATAGGTTGAGAAATGCCATCCTGCTCACAGAGACATATTTTCAAAAAATAATGTAAGAGAGAACCTTGCAGGTTGTAGATCTGCGGCTCACAGTGTTCATGATTGAATTTTCCAATGGAAAGCTACATCTGTCTTTGCTGAACACCACAAATGAGGCCCTGATCTTGCCTTACATCATCTACATCCAATTCACAGAACTTATTCCCAGTTTAATGATGTGCTTGCTCTCATCAAATAAGCAAGAATTAGATAAAAATGAATGTAAGGTTGCTGCAGGTCAGGATTGATACTATGTACAGCTTTTGCTGTGCCTGTGCATATCATACTTCCATGAAACTTGAGTTACAAGTCTTTTACTTCTTCAGCTGTTAAAGCCAAAGAACTTGAAAAATGATTTTTTTCAAATAAAAATGCCTTTTAGTTTATGTGCTCCTTACTCCAGACTGTATTTACAGAGGCTAATAAATGCTGTTATGTTTAAGTGTTTTCTTCTTGGTTAGATATATGATAACAGTAATAGTCTAGCATCAAAAGTGTATACTAAATAAACACAGAGTTGATTTTCAAACACATAAAAATACTTTCAATATTTTGTCCCTCATTAGGTATTTCATCTTTGGTTTAGCTAATTGTAGATGTCCAGAGGCTTATAAAGGCTTATTGACTTTTTTCTTTATCAAAGGTTCTGTAAGAACTTGTTTCAAAAGGGTGTTGGTATTATATACTTAAAAGCTTTTTCTCATTTAATAATCCTGAACATGACAGCCAGCTTTGGTTATGCAAACAAAACTCAGAGCTTAGTTTCATAATATTTTCCTCTGGTTATTTTTGATAGCAAATAGCAACAGCTCCTCAAATAATTTTTCTACCCTTTATTTTCCTATGTGTTTCAATACTAAATCATTCTTTTCCTCTTTTCATATTGCAGTCACGTGAGGATTTGGTCTGGAAGTTGATGTGGAAGGAGTCAGTGTTCTTAGCTGCTCCCTGATAGTACTTTTTTGCACTGTGTAAATAAAATCATGCCAAAATAAAGACCAAAACTGTTTTTTTTTCTTGCAGTTTATTTAGAGTAGGACAGCAGATAACAAAGAAAGAAGGAACCCTGAAGTATCTTCTAACTCAATCCACTGTCCCACAGCCAAACCAACTACATTTAAAAACATTTGTGATATGTATTCTTCCATTCTGTTTTGGAGAATCATCAGTTACATAAATTTTTCCATTGCTAGTAAACATTTTTAGGTATTTATAAAAATTAACAAAATCTTCCTGCTTCCTGACGTTCTGCTCTTAATTCTTGTGCACTGGTCCCTGGGATCAGGTAAGGGCTGCGACCTGTTTGCAGTGGAAGTGCAGATGAAGTAAGGAACCTCATGTCTTTCAAGGACATAAACCCCAAACAAATGTTATGCCCCTACTTGCAATGGGCCAGGCCACAACAACATAACTGCCCCTTTACGGACAACTTGATAAAATCCTAATTTGTCCTCCCCGTCCATCCACTCCACAGTAAGAACAGCAGACATGACATGAAAAAGATTGAGGACACTGGGGATGGGCCCTCTTCACCACCTGCAGATTGAGATGACTGGAAGCCCAGCATGTGGCCATTCCCATACTACATTCTTCTCAGGATGGGCTGAGGGTAAGTAGGACAGTACAGATCTATGGAACTCTTGCAAAATGAGTTGTGGGGAGCACATGGCAGTATATGCTCTTGCACTGGAGCAAAATAGTATTGGAAAATGAAAAGTTGATGGCATTCAAGCTTGGCTTCACTAAATGAGTCTTTGAACAGGACTGGCAGCCAGGACATGAAAAGCAGCAACATCCTGCTAGAGGGAGAAGGCTTCAGGATCCTGTCCTCCCCTCTTTCTCCCTTGCCTCTGTTGGCTCCAAAGGGGAAATCCAGACCTGGATGGAGAGGGCTTGAGGCACAGGGACTTCTTGGTAATGAAAAATGCCACATCCCGTCATTGTGAACCATTCTGTCCACACATGACCAATCATCAAAGTGTTCCTGGGCAGCTGTGAGCAATTCATCCTGGCAATGGTCACCCACATCCAATGGTGTTTCCTGATGACACTGGATGTCATCACACTCCGTGTTCTCCAAAAGAGCAGTCATGACAGAATTGTTATTTGGTAAAGTGATGCTACACCCCAGTGATTGGAGATCCAGTTCTCCCTCATCATGGTCGTTGTGAGTGTCTGTTTCTCACTCTTCTCCCAAAAGCAAGAGGCTTTTTGAAGTATGTGATCTTCTCCTTTTCATCCCTTCCCTCACCAGGAAATCTTTGCCTGTTCTGGCTATCCTCTGGGGGTTTTTCCACTCCACACAGGTATGTTAGAGGATTAAGAACTGGGGTGACTTGTGTCATGAAATGGTTGCCACTCCAAGGGGTATCAAGAGTACTTCACAAAATCACAGAATATGCTGAGTTAGAAGGGATCCAAAAGGATCATTGAGTCCAACCCTTAGTCCTGCACAGGACCATTCCTGAGAGTCACATCATGTGCCTGAGAGTATCATCCAAATGTTTCTTGAACTGTGTCAAGCTTGGTGCTGTGACCACTTGCCTAGGGAACCTGTTCTAGTACCCAACCACCCTCTGGGTGAAGAACTTTTCCTAATATCAAACCTAAACCTTTCCTGACACAACTTCAAGACATTTCCTCAGGTCCTATCACTAGTCACCACAAAGAAGAGATCAGTGCCTGGCCTCTACTTCCCCTCACGAGGAAGTTGTAGACTGCAATGAAATCTCCTCTCAGTCTCTCTCTCCTCTCAGGCTGAACAGACCGAGTGACCTCAGCTGCTCCTCATATGACTTTCCCTCAAGGCCCTTCACCATCTTCATTACCCTCCTTTGGACAATTTCTTAATATCTTTCTTAATTGTGGTGTCCAAAACTGCACTCAACATTCAAGGTGAGGCTGCACCAGTGCAGAGCAGAGCAGGACAATCCCCTCCCTCAACTGGCTGGTGATGCTTTGCCTGATGCCACCCCGGACACAGTTGGCCCCCCTGGCTGCCAGGGCACTGCTAACTCAGATTCAACTTGCCATCAACCAGGATCCCCAGGTCCCTTTCCATGGCACTGCTTTCCAGCATCTCATTTCCAGTCTGTAGAAACATCTGGGGTTGCCCCATCCCAGGTGTAGAAAGCAGCACTTCCCCTTGTTAAATTTCATATTGTTGATGATTTCCCAGTCTTTAATTTGTTGAGGTCTCTCTGCAGGGCCTCCCTGCCTTCCAGGGAGTCAACCCTACAAAATCCTCCCAGTTTTGTATCGTCTGCAAACTTACTTGGTATCCCTTCCACTCCTGAGTCCAAGTAATTTCTGGACATGTTGAAGAGCACAGGGCCTAAGATGGAGCCCTGTGGAACCCCACTAGTGACAGGTCACCAGTCTGATGTCACCCCATTCACTATTGCCCTCTGTGCTCGACCCATGAGCCCATTGCTCTCCCACCACATGATGTGTTTATCCAGCTGTGAGCTGGACATTTTGTCCAGAAGAATCCTGTGAGAGACAGTATTGAAAGCTTTACTGAAATTCAAAAAGATTATATCAACTGGCTTCCCTTGATCAGCTAGGTGGGAAATCTTGTCATAAAAGGAAATCAGGTTAAATGAGCAGGATTTTCCTCTCATGAAACCGTGCTGGCTGTGACCAATGACTGTGTTGTCTTTCAGGTGTTTTCCAATACTTTCTAGAATAATCTTCTCCATAAATTTACCAGGCACTGAAGATGAGACTAACAACCTTTAATTTCCAGGGTCCTCCTTCCTACCCTTCTTGAAAATGGGGATGTTCTCCAGCTTCCAGCTGGAGAGTCAGCTGAGACCTCTCTAGATTCCCAAGACCTCTCAAAAAGACCTCGAGAGAGGTTTCATGATGACATCAGCTAGCTCTTTGAGGATTCTGGTATGAATTCCATCAGGCCCCATATATTTGAAGGAATCCAGCTGGAGCAGCAGCAGATCCTGCACCATGTCAGGGTCAACTGGGAGTTGATCATTGTCACAGTCATGGTCCTCCAGCTCAGGGCACTGAGACACCCTCGGTCTGTCATCTGTGTTGAAGACAGAGGCAAAGAAAACATTAAACACCTCTTGCCTTTGTCCTTGTTTGTGAGGTGACCATCCCCATCCTGTAACAGGCTGATGATATTTCTGTACTCCCTATTACCATTAATGTACTTGAAAAAACTCTTTTTATTGGCCCCCAAGTTTCTGGCCAGTTTCAACTCCAGCTGAGTATTGGCCACGTGAATTTTCTCCCTACAGTGTCAAGCAGCACCTCTGCATTCTTCCCATGTCACTTGACCTTGCTTCCACTGGGCATACACCTTTTTTTGCCATGTTTTCAAGAGTAAACCCCTGCTCTTACAAGCTGGCCTTCTACCTCTCCTGCTTAACTTCTGACATTTGGGAATTGCCTGCTCCTGTGCCTTTAGGAGGTGATGTTTAAAAAGGGACCGGCACTGTTGGACCCTGGCATCTGCAAAAAAAATTTCCCAGGAGACTTCGTTTACTAATTCCCCGAGCAGCCTGAAGTCTGCTCTCTTGTCCTGATATGAGGTTTTGCTGGCATTTTTCCTCAACAGAGATTCTATCACCTCAGAGTCACTGTAGCCAAGACAGCCACCGATCTCCACTTTGCTCACAAGATCCACTCTGTTGACAAGCAGAAGATCAAGGAGAGCACCTTTCTGATTTGGCTCCCTTGGGACCTATTCCATAAAGTTGTCATCCAGGTTTTTTAGGAATCTTCTGGCCCAGGTTGTACCAGCTCTATGATGCTCCCAGTTAATTTCTGGCAAGTTGAAGTCCCCTATAAGAACAAGAGCAGTTGACTTGGAAGTGTCCCTGAGTTCCACAAAGAATAATTCGTCAGTATCATTGTCTTGTCTGGGAGGTCTGTGGCAGACTGTTATAGGCTGATTTTACAGAAACTACTTTTTCCAAAGCAAATGTCTTTAAGCATAAATAATGAAAATCATAAAGAAAATAAATAATGTATCAAGATTTCCAAGTCTTCTCATTTACTCGTTGTGCTGCTTGAACATTACAGATATTTCAGATTATCATACTGTTTTCCTGTTTGTGTCTTCTAGGACCTTATTATAAGTATATAAATTTCCCCTAATTCTTAGTCCTGTTTATGAATTTGTCTTGTTAATATTGATGATGTGGTGTTATTTGAAACCACTAATCTTGGATTAATGCCATTCTCACAAGACTAGATAATCTGTGGTCAAAGGAATTCTTCCTGTTTTTCATGGCATGAACTCTGCTCCCTTTCTTAGAATTTGACTCTTCATTAAAGAAACCAAAACATTTCCCAATACCATCATCTAAGAAGGCATTCCTGTTCTAGGTTGTCTTTATCTTCTCCTAGGCCTTTTTCATCTGCCACCAGGGGTGGTGGCTAGTAAATGATGGATAACGCCCAGTCGGTCCCTGTAGAGAAGCTGGTCCACCTTCTGAGATTCTGCAGCATTGCTCCTTCTAGCCAATTTATCCTTGATGCTGCTTTGCCATCATTAACACTTGGCTGATTATGCCAACTGTTCTCAAGTGCTTTCCAATCTAACTTGTCCTATTGGTATTTTTACCCCTGCTTCCTGAGGGATTTGAGTAGGAGGCATGCCAGACAGTTTCTGATTCCCAGCTTTCACTAATAGAAACGTTTGCTTGTAGTGTTGAAAAGCAGATAAAAGACCAGGACTGGGATGGGTGAGGAGAAAGGCAGAGGAAACACTCAGGATCTTTGTGTGGATGGAGTATTCATGCTGGGAAAATCTTTGTAATCATTGGTTGTAATGATAAACATAAGCTTTGACTATTTTTTTTTCTTCTCTGCAGACTTTACATTCTTTATCAAAGCTCCCTTATGGTTCATCTTCCACTATCAGTTAATCTGTTATATATTGAGCTCTTCTTTGCTTACATCAAGTCATGTCCTTTTGCTAGGTATCACCAGTAAGAAAAACCTGCAGTGACAAGACTACTAGTTACACCTTTTTATTCTCAGCCTCCACATGAGACTCAGTCAAGCAGGAGGCCTGATATTGCCAATCACACACATTTTTAAATAACTTTTTGTCTTCAACTTCTAAAAGAGGGTAAAGTGGGTAGATCTAGATTAGATATATGGAAGAAATTCTTTACTGTGGAGGTGGTGAGACACTGGAACAGGTTGCCCAGGGAAGCTGTGGATGCACCATCCCTGGAAGTGTTCCAGGCCAGGTAGGATGGGGCTCTAAGCAGTCTGGTCTAGCGGAAGGTACCCATGCCCATGGCAGGGGGTTCAAACAAGATGATTTTAAGGTCGCTTCCATTCAACCTATTCTATGATTCTACCTTTGCAACACAAATTACAATTTCTTACAGGACTCCATGAAAATCAGGAATGCTAATACTACTTTAGTTTTCTTTCCCTCAGTAAAGGATTGTTTTCTGCCTTGCCAAGAAGGCATGCTGTTCTACAAATGAATAACCTGCGTTCATAAGAGGACAAAACTGTGAACTAAATTTCACGGAAAGTCTTGAATCTATAATTTCACACCTTTTGAGTACTACCTTTGTCACCTTAGATATTCTTAAAATTATTTATTAGCCCAATTGAAACCATGGCTCTCTATTAAAAAAGTGCTGTTCTTTTACTACATAGTGGTTTCAATTATCTTGGAGGAGACAGGTTTTATTTCTTTTTGAATGCACAGAGATTTGTTCAAATCTTCATCTCTGAACTTTACTCAAACAAGTAGATGTCAAGATACTTTGACATCTACTTTGCTCAAGCTACTCTAAACACAAACACATTTTTTCCTTACCATGGTGATCTTTCTATGCCTACTCTAAATTCTCCATACAATGAAATTCAGGCTGTTTTCTCAGCATCAAAGGTTTTATTCTCTCTGCTAATCTAGTGTCCTGAAAGTTATTCAGCCATACCTCAAGCTACCTTCTACTCTTCCAGAAATGCAACATTTGATTATAAATGTCTTTCCACTTCCTGCAGTTCCACTTATAAACACTGAATTGTTTTAAAATTCATTTAACTCATTAAAATACTCCAATATTCTTTAAAGAATCAATCAATGAATAATAAGTTTTTCTTAAGACTCCTTGTGATATCTTTAAGAAATTGGTTAAAGAATAGTCATGTAATATTTTTTCATGTGCTCATAAATACAACATATAAAACTATGTAATCGTATATCTGTAATTTTATCTGAATTCTCTAACTTTTCTGTATTACATCCTTAGTCTTTTGAGCTTTCAGAAAATACCATTTACTGAAATATCAGCAATATATAAAAGTTAAAATGCAAAAGTCACAGGTTATAATCAGTTAGGAATTCCAACGTATTTGAAAATAATAGATCACTATAAAGACCTGAGTAAGGGTAGAAACATGGGCAGAATATATCAAGAAACAGACCATTAGACTTTCTGACATTGAATATCATTTTGTGTTACTATCAAATCTGCTGAAATAAAATGCCAATTGTACCAGCTTTATTAGAACTATCAGAATCTTTTTCAAATGCAAATAACTACAATAAATTTTGGAGAAGAGAATATAGAGACAAGATACTTGTTGAGATGTGTTAAATGACTGAAAGATACCATGTTCAATAAATTAAGTGTGAGAGACTTGGCAGCAAAAATACTAGTACCATCTAAGCTCCACACAGGGAAGAATTAGCACACTACAAGAAAGTATCCTCTATTACTGTGGAGACACACGGTGACCCAACATGTGAAATAAAGTGTATGTCAGAAAAATAAAAACATGGACAAACTGACAAGTGTTCAGAGAAACACAGATTTTTAAAATGCTTAAGGAAGGAAGACTTACAAGAAGAAATTAATGAAGCTTTTTTTATTATTATTATTAAGATACGGCTAGAGAAAAAGACTATTATTCAATTATTATTTATGTCCGAATTCTTAGAACCAAAATCTCAGCTTGTATAAATCTGTGCATTTATTTGAGAACACAATAGCTATGCTGATTTTTTAGTGGAGAGTAAGGCACTAAGAATAGAAGGAAAATTTAAGTTGATATGGGTATGCAGTAAGTGAATTTTAGTAGAGTAAAATAAGAAAAAAGCCCACTCTATAAAGTACCATTACATTTTAGAGCAGACTCACAAAATGATTGGAACAATGGAGACCACTATGTCTAAGAAAGTGAAAGGTGTAATAAGCTTCATGATATGGTTTAGTGGGTATGGTGGTATTCGGTCAAAGGTTGGATTTGATGATCTTGGAGGTCTTTTCCAGCCTTAATGATTCTATGATTCTATGTAAAGTCTGAGACTTGGACAGGTTGAGATCCACAGCAGCAATCGTGGGAGGGTGTAGCACAGAGAGATGGGAACAACTGGGAGACTAGAAATAGGAGAGAGAGACAACTCTCAAAGCAGTGGGGACAAGACAAGATGTGGTGGTGATTAGGAAGGTAAACTGAGGAACTGAAGAAGGGTTGATGAGGTGGAATGTAGAGTCCAGAAAGAAAGATTATAAGCAGAAGACAGTTGAAATACATAGATTAGAAGAACGCCAGAAAGAAGTAAATAGAGTTGTCTGTGCCAGAAAAATGGGACTGGGAAGAAATCAAGGGTGGAAAAGAGACAGGAATGATCCTGGCTTCAAGTTAGAGAACACACAAAAAAGAAAGGAGAACAGGCTTTGAATGAATGGGCAGAAACATATGTATTCACAAGAGACATCTTTTCTGCAGAAAGCCTGCAGTGGAGCTGGCATGGCCTGAGCCTCACTCAGCTTAATCCTGGTAGTGTTTAGAATTAGAATGTTCAGGTTTAATCTTGCAAGTTTCCCATAATCGGAATTTCTAAAAGTCACTAACAAACCAGACGTATCTGTTTGTTATTAATAAATTACTGTATCATGAAGTTTTTATAAAAAAATCTATTTAATATGCTTAAAGAGAAACTGTAAAACCAAAATGTTGCACAATCTGCTTTGCTATTTTCTTGGCCAGAGTTAAATAAAATCTCATAATGAAGTGATTCAGTTCTAGCAACAGAGATATGGTGGCTACACAATAAATGCATCTTAAAGATTTCCTTTAGTTTTGCTACAAAATGCAGAGTTCTATGTGAGCAACATGGTAACACAGGTAGAACTAAACATTGTTTTAATCTCTCAGATGGACAAAGGAGAGATCCACAGAGTCATAAATACTTTTACAGTTTTCTGTCCCTGAAGTCATATCCAGGATGGAAAAGCCAAGGATGATTATATTATTCTTCCCACTACTAATAGGTGTAACTTCCTTCTCTGATATCTAGAGGTTATATATAATATTTTTGTCATTACTGTCTTAGGAGGAAGGAAATGAAGTAACTCCCTACACTGACATCATCAGGAATCTTAATTTACCCTTCCCAAAAGAAACTTAAGGAGAGAAGCTGTTAAAATCACCTCACACCCCTGCACAAAAAGATTGATTTTGCTCCTATCTATTCATAAAGATGCATCTTTGGTCTCAAAATTATTATTCTATTCTTGAAATGTAAATTGTGGAACTGGCATCATGCTTCTTTTTTTTTTTCTTTTTTTTTTTTTTTTTTTTTTTGTGTTGTATTTGTTCAGTTTACAAACAATAAATGTTCTCATGATTGTGCCAACCTTGCATACTCATTCTGAAATATCATGTTTTCTCGTGTCTGTCACAGAACTGGCACAAACACAACTTGAAGTTAGTAGGAATATACTGAAATATATTCAACAGGCATAAGACCAGACTTAAAGATTCCAGTGACAAAATTTGTATCTAAATTCCAGCATTTTCAGTGGTATATATAGGTTTGAATAATCGCAGAATTTCACAGTGCAACATGAATTAATTTTTTTTTCATGACACACAAGATAAATATCAAATATTGCATATATCTTTCTAGGATACAATTAGATCTCTATGAGCTGTCCAAGTGTCCTGAACAAGCACAGAAAAATAGCAAATAGCCTGACATACAAAACAGATGGCAGTGTATTGATGTGACATGAGCCAGCTGTAAACAAGAATCAGAGAGAGAGCATACTTAGTCACAAGATCCAGTACAAACCGATGTACTTTGTATGTCAGAGATTTAGCCATCCTGAGTGTCATGCCAGAATGCTGCTGATGGTTCTTAGAGCTATCTTAGCTGTCTGCACGTAGCACTACAGCCTGGGGTGCAGTCCAATCCATAGCCCCTGTATAGAAGTGCTTATAATCATAGGAAAACCTCATGTGAAAGGACAGAGGAAATGTTAATATATGATACAATTTTGTTTTCAAATTTCCATCACTGAATGTACAAGTATGCATAGCAACACTTATAAAAACATATTAAAAATGGCTTTGATATTGAAACGTTAGTTTCTAAGTCTGTTGTTCTTACAGTCTAATTTTAATTACAAATCTCTCCAACACTGGTTTCCAGGACTTTGTATTTCCAATATGCTTACCAATACCCTAAACATGGTTATGTAAGACAACATAACTATTACCAGTGTAATCCTACAGTAACATGAGGAAATCCAGAATTGAAATGTAAGAACAAACTTTCAAGCTTAATTGAAAAAAACCCACAATGACCAGTTTGTAATGACACATCTCATTAACTATTTATTGTTAATTAGTTTTTCAGTGCTCTCTATCTCTCTCTGTCTATGATGACAGACATCACAAATAGAAATGGGTCTCAACTAGGCCATCATCAACCTAAAGACCAAGCCCAGTTCACTAGGAAGGTTGGTCATACCATTAGCAGGCTGTAAAATTACTTCTCACAAGAACCAAGCCCTCCTCCTTTTTCTCTCCCCACAATATCAGGAGTCACAATTCTAGTCTACCAGGCTTCTACCTCTCAGGTCTGCCCCAAGCTCCATGAACTAGCACTAGTCCCCTTCCTCTCAGGCTGTTTCCTCAAAATCACCATGCCCTTTTCCAAATTTCTCCTGCCTGCCACTTAAAACCCAGTCACTATACACTTGCCTGGGAGGGTCTTCACTTGTCCTTGGCTCCAGCAGAAATCTGCCCAGTGAAACCTCTGAAACCAAGTGTTCAGCTCCCAGTCCTGCTGACAGGTGTGATTGCTGTGGACCAGCCTGCTCCCTCCTGCAGAATGCTTGGCCAAGCCAAAACAATTCTTCATTTTCAGAGGAATTAGGCAAAGAAATTTTTTGTGACATTACCAATATTAGTGTAACAACATGAGACAAAAAAAAAATTTAAAAATGATTCCTTTTTCTTTTTAACTGATTGAAATTCAAGAAACTGTAACGTTTGTTAGAATTTAGAATTAATTTGTGTGTTTCTTAAAATATTGTACCTTCATTGCCCATTTTGCCCTGCTTCCAAATTGAAATTAAATCTAATCTTCTTAAGAGATTGGAAGTATTCTAATACATCTCCCCATTAACTTCCTTTGTTTAACACCTTCTGACTCCTTGTGTTGCAGTCATTAAAGAAGTACCAGGAAGGTAACAGCTCAAAACTAAAAAGCTTTTCTTTTCTGGCACCACATTGCAAACTATCATTGTAGAAAATCATAATATCTTTGGACTAAACAATCAAGCTAATCAAATTAAAATATTTCAATCTTGACAGCAAATTGGTCTCTAATGTGAATTTCCAATCCTAAAAACAAGAGGTTAAAGCAAAATGTTTAAATACAAGGAAGGAAGATATTAGTGAGTCAAAAATACATATTCTCTCTTCATCACACATGAAGATCCAATCCAAAACATTTGTGACTGGAAGCAGCCAAAATAGAACAGTCATCCAGATACACACGCTTCAAACCAATAGGCAATGATCTTGGACACAGGTTCATTATTTCATGCTCCATGTTTCAACTAGAGATATTGTGCAGCCAACAGTGCTTTTAATGCAACCAGTTTATGTCCTCCTTTTCAATCACTACTATTCCTCAGATGAAGTCCTATTCATAAAGAAAGACAAAGGAATCATCCACTAAGTGCAGGGGCAACATGCACTGTTTCTCCTTAAGTGTTGATCCTTGTAAGGGAACAGTGGGCAGAAGGAATTTTTTGATCAACTGTTCTCTCAAATACGGTCTGTTATTGGTAAATAGCTGCAGCTGCAGTAGTCTCTGATCCAATGTGGTCCAGCCACTGAAACAGGGAAAATAAAAGAATTAACCATTTTTTTATATATACATATATATATATATATATATATAGAGAGAGAGAGAGAGAGAGAGAGAGAGAGAAAGGACAGGTTAAATATTGAAGTGATACTCAGGAAACTGTCACATGCAATAACAAAGATAATTCATGATGAGAAATAAGAGGGATCTGATATGTACTCTCTGAGCTTTCCATCTTAGTCAACAACCTCTATTTTCTGAAGGAGGATAGTTTCATTACAGGATAGCTTCTGTGGTAAATAGAAAACACAAAGACAGAAGTTCCAGACTTGGCAGCTAAATACATCATATCCTGGACAAAAATGTGAAGATTTCATAATCATCTGAATTGCACAACTTCTAGTGTGCAATTTTCTCATAGCTTGCCCTTTCATTGAAAGAAAATATTTTTATTTTTTCTTTCCTAAAAATACAACATGCAGTCTAAACCATGGGTAATGCCAATCCCTTCACCCAGATTTGTTGTAAAATGTCTTCTGCCAACTGCGGCTGCAGGGAAAATAATTGTGGTGTCTTGGTGAATGTATCAGTTCTAACAAGGTTGTGAGAAAATATAGAAGTTGGTGAAAATTATAGTTTTATTAAGCAGGTGAGAAAAAACATAACTGAAGGGAAGGTAATTTTGAATTCTCACTTAGTCCTCTCTTCTTTTTTTAAAAAAAATATATCTCTTTACCTTTCAAAATGCAATTTTCTACCAGTCACTACAGCAAATCAGCTTTTTTTTGTAGTTTCAGGTTCTCTTCCTTTGTAGTAGCTGCCATTAAGGATGAATAGATGGTGTCTTGGAAGATGAGAGTAAACAATTTAGAATGTTCTACTGATGCCCCTTGTCACAAAGATCTAGCTAACAGTGAGGTCAAAGTCTTTATATGTTGGATATGTAGCTTCAGAAACTCCTTTTGCTGTTTCCTCCTCTAACCTTACTACCAGTTCCCATTATTTTCTATCTCCATGGTGATCTGGGAGCTGACCCAGCATAAACTTAATTGGTCTAAATTAAAAAAAAAAAAAGAGTTTTTGAACTAATTTTCTTTTTTTTTTTTTTTTATTCTGTAGAGTCAGATGACTGTAAGTGCTGACATGAAATGTGTGGAGTATGAAGAGGACAAATTAGCTTAAAAATTATCTTGCTGCCTTATACTCCTGCTTGAAGTCCTCTGAATGAAATGCCTAAACCAGTTTAACTTAGACTAAACACTCTATCATTTGTCCCTTTCTGGGCCTATACAGGGTTATCTAAGCCAAGGGCTCCAACTGGGCTGAAGAAGACTCGCTAAAAATATGCAGTCATAATTTGATTAGCTGAAGAAGTAACTTCTTATAGCAATAGGACTAGGAAAGTATTAACATAACTACATGGATTTATTTTGCTGTGTTATGTACTTGGAACATATTTGAGGAAAAAATGAAGCTGTGCAGTTTATTTTTTAAATAAAAATAATAGGGGTTATTAATTCTGTAAGAAAAAACAAGCAAAACAAGCTGATGTATGTTCAATCACCAGTGAATCACATCCCATATGAATAAAAATAGAGGTAGCCAGCACTACTAACACAATTAGTTTTTGGTTAATTAGAGACAGTAGTGAAAGTTGCTGTTTTGGGGGATATCACAATGCTTGCTAGAGTAAATTCAGCTGGTTATTTCACCAAGTTGATTATTGGAGATAAGAGAAGATTTATAAAGAGAGGGCAAAGGTAGATATAATCTCTATTTTACCTACTCTGAATATATGTTGTTAATTATGTTAAAATAATGTTATTGAGATTGAATGCAGTAGAACAAAGGCCTATAACTGTGTTTTAAAGAGTCTTACAAAGATTCTTCCAGGTTCAGTGAATCCCTAGGGTCCTAGCAGCCTATTTTATTCTGCTCTTCTGACATTTATTAGCATATGACTGTGCCAAGACAGGCAGGATGCTTCAGCAACAGAGTCTAACCAGATATACTAAAACATTTTAAAAATAATTGCCTCTATGCTTCTCTTATGCACTTAAACAGATAGACACCAGTGCAATAGATTGCACTACACTGAATTGTGTAACCTGTTTCCAGCCTGGAGCTTAAAGGGAGGTTTAAGTCCAAAATGAAGAATTCTAGGAAAACTTTTAGGAGAAACAATTGTACTTAAGAAACTGGACAAAAATTGGGTGTGTTTTTACCCTCTAAAGATATGTTCTATTTCAATTCAACTCACCTCTATTTATGATTTTCTGACAAAGAACAACTCTATTAAAGTGACAACAATATGCTTTAAAACATTGGCAGCAGCAACAAAACAAAACAAAGTAAAAAAATAATAACAATTGCTGTCACCTCTGAAAAGAGTTACCTAAGAATAATGAAGCCTGTTAAAAATATCCTAAAGAGGGTAGCTAAAAGATAATAAAAAGTTGACTAAATGAGTTAAATCCCTAACAGCAGCATGAGCACAATTTAGAGACTACATTGAAGGTAAAAAGGATATGCATACTTCCTGTCATGAAAGATTTGAGAAAAGCTAAAGGAAGCCAGCATGGCTAAACAACAGTACAAGAAAGATTAGCAAATACAAGAAGGCAAGTTTAAAAATGTTGAAGTAGTGTCCAAATATGGAAACTAGAGAGGATGAAAATTTGGCAGGTTAAATATAAAACCAGAGTAAGACAAACCAGAAGACCACTTGAAGAAAGTTTGCAAAAAAACAATAAATATTTTTTCAAATGTATCAGGCAAAGGAAGTCCATCAGGGAGTCCAAAGATCCAGCCGATATTCAGAGGATAAAAGAAGCACTGAGGGAAGACAGGACCATAAAAAAGAAACAGAATTAAACCTCTGCTTTTTTCTCACTGTGTATGCAAATGAAAAAGCTTTCAGGCCAGAAACCTTCTTTACTGAGAACTCATTACAGAAGCTGACACAAATTTAAGTTACAGAAGAAATAGATTAAAAGAATGATAACAGCCAGGATCAGATGTCATTCACCAAGGAACTCAAGGATAAAATAGCTTAGCCAGTCAGTGTGATGTACAATCGTTAAATTAGAAGTGCCTGAGTGCCTATGAACTGGAAGGGAACAGATGTGATGCCATTTTTTTTAAATGGGTTCCAGGACAGAGCCAACGAGCTAAGGACTAGTAAGCTTATTGTCTGCACTGGACAAACTGGACTTCCACTTGAAGGATGGGATGCGATCCAGAGGGACATGGACAAGCTTGAGAAATAGGCTCATGGGAATCTCATGAGGCTTAACAAGACCAAGTGCAAGGTGTGCACCTGGGTTGGGGCAAACCCCGGTATTAATACAGGCTGGGGGATGAATACATGGAGAGAAACTCTTCCAAGAAGGTTTGGGGGTGCTGGTGAATGAGAGGCTGGACATGACCCAGCAATGCGCACTTGCAGCCAATTGTGTACTGGGCTGCATCAAAAGTAGCATGGCCAGCAGGGCAAGGGAGGTGATTCTGTATCCCCTGCTTTGTTCTGGTGAGACCCCACCTGGAGTGCTGCATTCTGGAGTGCTTGGGTCCCCAGCACAGGAAGGACATTAAACTGCCAGAACAAGTCCAGAGGAGGGCCACCAAATTGATTAGAGGGATGGAACACCTCTCCTACAAGGAAAGGCCGAAAGAATTATAACTGTTCAGCCTGGAAAAGAGAAGGCTTCTGGATGACGTAACTGTGGCCTCTCAGGATCTGAAAGGAGCCTACAACAAAGATGGAGAGAGCTTATTTACAAGGGTATGTAGTGACAAGACAAGGGGCAATGGCTTAAAATTGCAAGAGAGTAGGTTTAGATTAGATATGAGGAAGAAATTCTTTGATGGTGGTGAGACACTGGAACAGGTTCCATAGAGAAGTTGTGGATGCCCCATCCCTGGAAGTAATCAAGGCCAGGTTGGATGGGGCTCTGAGAACCCTGGTCTAGCGAAAGGTGTCCCTGCCTATGGCAGAGGGGTTGGAAATAGATGATCTTTAAGGTTCTTTTCAACCTATGCCATTCTGTGAAATTGGTGGTAAATACAGCAGTGAACCCATCATCAAGGAGGCTGGGGGATTGCAAGGCAGGGGCTACACAGCTGAGACAATGGGCCACACTGACCAGAGGGATATTCCATACCATATTGATACATGCTCAGCATATGGAACTGGGGGAAGGCTGGCTAAGAAGCTCCCGCACAGGGATTGAATGGGCATTGTTTGTTTGATGGTGAGCAATTGTTTTCATTTGTATCTCTTGTCCGTCTTGGGGTTTACTTCTCTCTTTGTTATTTCTCTATTGTTGCTGTTGATGAAATGTTCTCTCTTATTCTAAGTCCTACAAATCATTATTACTATTATTATTATGATTATTATTTTCTTATCTTGATCCATGAATTTTCTCACTTTCACCCTTTCCAGTTCTCTTCCACCTCATCCTGCTGGGGGTGGGGAGTGAGTGAGTGGCTGCATAGTGCTTCATTGCCAGTCGGAGGGAAACCAAAACACAGCTGCTGCAGTCTACCTGAATTTCCAAAAAGCACTGAATAAGGTGCTTCATCTAAAGTTTTTGCAGGACTTAGAATAAGAGAGAACATTTCATCATGAATTAAAGATATGATAACGATAGACAACATAGTGTAGGATTAATTTGATTCCTGGAAGAAGGTCTGCATGTATGCATGCTGAGATTGTGCTGCTCAAACTTCTGGAAAATAGCCAGAGTACAGTGTTTACTGTGACTATTACATTACTGAAGGGTAGTGAAGATAAGTGCTATCAGTGAAGGGTAGAAGGAAAGCATGAAACATAGTGACTAGATGTTAAAATGGCAGATAAAATTCAGTGAAGAAAAAGCATTGCACAAGAGAAAACAAAAAGTGCTAATGGACCAGTACCCCACAGGAATGAGTTCAAGGATAGTAGATGTTTCTGTGCTCAGTACTCAGTAATTGTCAGGGAAAACAAACAATGTCAAAAAGTATTAAGAAGAAAACAGAGAACATTACAATGCCACTAAATAGACCGTACCCTCCTTCTTTCAATGAAAGGAGTCAACAAATACAACTTGTAATTGGCTGGGTCATAAACAAGATAATGTATCTGAGCTAAGAAGCTTTATGCCAAAAATTTTCAAAGAGCTAATAAAAGACAAAATGATCAAGATCAATTAAAAAAATATCCTCCCTGACACAAAGAAATTTAGTCACCAAGCTACAAATTCTTGAAAGTCCACAGAGTGTTCCAGGGAAGTAACACCGTAGGCTCTCTTTACTTCTGTATCTGTTGTCCTGGAGACAAGAAGACTTAGGACAGACCTAGTAACAGTCTTCCAATACCTAAGAAAAGGCTACTGAGAAGACAGAGGCTGGACTAGAGGTCTCCCGATGTTCCCTCCAACCTGAATGATTTTGTATTTCTACGATGCATTAAGTTTCAGTAATGCTGGAAATATGCTACTAGGCTGTCTGGGCTTTGGTCCAGCCCAGTATGCCAAATCTCACACACATGTATGCCAGAGACACACTGTTAGAAACCCATGGTCAAACTCAAGCTCAGTAGCAACTCATCATCTCTGCAAGCTGAATGTGTCACTTATACTTTCAGCTTCAAGAAATGAGACTCACTTTCTGAGTTTTACCTTTATGCTTTCAAGAAGAAATTATATTTAAGTCCTCACAAATAATATAGATTCAAATATTCTATTTGAGTCCTCTGAGAAAATCAGTGTTAGAGATAAACTCATACATTGAACATTTGTCTTTTTTTGGTAAATAATGAAGACAGTGGTTTAACTGGGACTTTAAAAGCCAGTCACAGGACTGACATATTGCTGCCAAAAATACAACATGTTCAGGAAGACCACGCAAGGAAATTTGAAGAAAGCACTCTATTGAAAATTAAGACTTCTATATGTTTTATAGAAATACAACATGTATAGCTCTTTAAAATGCATTACCTGGTATACAGGAAGAGCTAAAAAGACGAATGAAAGAATGTCCACAAATGAAAGTAAAAGAGAAAAAAGAAAATCTGTATTATCAGTACACGAGACTCCTATAGCTACTTTCATTTGAAAGAAGTTTTTTTTCTCCAGACTCTCCAATAAGATATTGAAAAACGCTCTGGCTCACTTTTTTATCTTGGAGGTAGAGGAAACTATTGGGAGCTACTATCTTAGACAAGACTATTAGATAAAGGAAATGGTTGAGAATATGAAAATGGACACTGATTTGCATGAAATTGAACAGAAAATACTGCAGTACCGCTCTAAAAAGGACAAGGAAGGGAAGGACTGAAAGCAACAAAATAAGGAAAACAAAACAGAAGTTATAAAATCTAACTTAGGAATGTGTGGACTTGATCTCCTGGGAAGGCATAGGAAGGGGAAAGCAAAGCATGGAAGCAAGTAGTTACTGAAAGAAACCTTCTCAAACACACAACTAATCTCATACACAAAGAAGAGAGGAGGAATGTCTTTTGCTTCATTAAGTGCAGCTGAAGCAGAAATTAATCATACAGGAGGTGAACCACAACAAAGTGCACATCAGGAAGAACTGGTATAAAGGAACAACAGAAGTGCATGGGGTAAATCAAGCGCTATTGTTAAATCATTGATAAGTAGCAGGTGAAGAGACCTGGATAAGAACAGAAAGGAATTACCAGGGGTGCTAAAAGACAAAGCAGCATGGTGTTAAAAGAAGGCCAACAGAGGAACGCCCTAGTTCACATCCCTTAACTCCCAATCCAACAGAAAACTGGCTAAGCAGAATATGACTTGGGATGGGTAATACTGAGGAGCTGTGTAGAAACTGCCTGGGCCATGTTAAGGATATGCCATTTTTCTACCATTTCAGGATTTATGATATTTTGTACAGAAATCAAATCCAGTCAGACTTGATGCCTATAAGGTATAGTAAACTAAATAATCTGGTCCAAGTTTTCCTGAATCTGCTGAAAGTAGCTTGGGCTGGTGAGTGCCTAGAATACATCACAGAATTTACAGCATTGGCTGATGAGCCTTTTGGTCCTTTCCAGGCTGAAAACTGGAGCTCCCAGGACTTAAAAGAGCATAGGTTGGGTACTCTGTGGATAGGGGCGATGATGTGATTTGCACTCATATCTGGTAGAATGTACCTACTGTCACATCACAGCAGAAAGCAGACATTTCTGCGCACATATATGGCTTCTACAGGAAGGCCACACAACAGATTTGCACAGCAGTATTTCACCCAGAGTTACTTCAGCCTAATGCAATAATGACTCAATCAAGATACAACAGTCTTTATCTTGTTTTTACTGTCAGTACTATTAATTATGAGACTTTTTTTGTAGACTGATAGTCATATCCATGAATATGACTAAGTGATAAGTGACTTAGTTCATAGGCATACAGAAGTCTTTCATTCACCTTTGTTATATGGCAGTTGAGGATTTTCTGAATACCTCCTTGATACATGTGAAACTTGTTATTAAGGTGTGTCATAGTGCAAAATCATAACATATTCTGGAAAGTCATTACTCTGCCTTACAGGTCTCATTCAAATATAAAATATGCAGTACTGTAAACAGCAGCTTGTATACACTTGTTTAGGAAACGAAAGGCTTCTGGAGTTCTTAGCATCTGGCAAACACAGCACTCTTAATCCTTGCCCTTTCTAAGCTCTTTAATGATATTTCAAAAAGCAGGAGTCAGTGCCTTGTCAAAAATTTAGGTCAACATTTATGTCCCAAGTTTATAGATATTTCTCCTTTTTCTCTATGCTAATTATGAGGAACTACCTTGCTTAAATGTTTTTCTAAAGAATGAAGCTTTTACAAAATCTATCAAATCTGAAGTCATGTAAAAAACAATCCTATACAAAAAAACATTAAAGTACTAAGCTATTCTACTCAGTTTTTTTCTATAACGTAATTTCTCTGTAGTTTTTCTATTAGTCTACTAATAATTTTTAAATTTACTAGAACGTTACTGAGAATTAAATTCTACAACAAGGAGGACTCCAGCAGTTTCACCCGGCTTCTTAACATGGCCCTCGTGACTGCATATTCTGTTCTGGAAGATATTGGTACCACTCTTACTAATACAGACGTTACCAACACTTTATACATAAGGACTTTATATTGACATTCATGCTTGCACTGAGTGGACAAATGATGGAGAACATTACCAGTAAATTCATCAGCTTCTTTATAAACTCAGAAATTACATTATTTGCAATAAATCTGCACAGTTTAGGCTCAGATAGAAAAAGAATATATCTCTCCTGTTTCCAGTGAGTTACATGTTCATAGATAGCATTCATATTCTCTTATTCATTTTTAAAAAAACTTGGAAGAGCAATATCCCTTTTCCCCAAATGACTAACAGTTCTAGTGACACATTGTGATTTTTCCATTACTAAATAGATTGTAAAAGGCTTGTGATTTTTTGATTTTCAAATCACTATGAAGTTGTCATCAAAAAGATCCATTTAGAGGAAACACAAGTTGCTGGGCTATAGTCATGTTACCAATTAAAATTTTATGCTACATGTGATATATGATATTACAGCATGTGATTCTCTTCTTCCCTATGCATAGGCTGCAATGATGAAACTAACATAAAACATTATATATATAGAATACATCTGAAACCAATGTGTGTATATATAGCATATAATATGTAATATTTAATATGCAATTTTATATATATTTATATAATCATGTGAATTCTATAAAACAGATTCAAAAGAGGAAAACTTTCAAACACAGCAAACAATGTCTAATTAAATACATAGTATAGCATGAGAAATAAGTGGGAAGACTAGGAAAACATATGGAATTCACTCTCTGGATACAACAAAAAATCAAAACAAACAAGGAAAAAAAAAGAAATGTAAGAGTTTATTCTTCCCCATCTGGGTTTCTTCTTTTTTATTTTTTTTATTCTTAATATCGGCTATGTGTCATGGTTTTGTGCTTTTAAAACTAAGTTGGGAAATTTGTCCCTTTCTTTCCCTTGCTCAAGTGGGGGAGGAGA
>JAWWES010000041.1:41904935-41929239 GCA_035583135.1 Lophotriccus pileatus | reverse complement strand
TGGATTTTTTAGGTGACACACAGTGTGCGCGGAACTGAGGCCACCCTTTAATCCTGAGGTTCGTCTACCGGGGCCAAACGAGCTTGGACGGTGGCAGCGAGGTCCTCAGGATGTAGGTTTGTTTTCAGAGTGTCCTTCTCTTAGATGGATTGCCTAAAGGGCTAACGAGCACCATCTGCCCGGGGAGCTCCCTGACCGGGAATCGAACCCCCGATCTCAAGGGTACCAGCCCTGCGTCTTAACCACTAGACCACCGGGGGCTCCCTCATGTGAGAATACTTTGTTTTCTAAATATGGACAACTGGTATGTTTGGGTGATTATTTTTCTGAGTGGATTTCTGAAGAGACCTGATCTTTCTCAGAAAGTATTATAGGCTTAGTACAAAAACAAAAAAAAAAAACCAACAAAAAAAAATGTTTTCTTTCACTGTTTCTTTCCTATTTCAGCACATGTAAATAATAGCTAGGTTGCAGTAAGTTTTTAACTTATTTCTACACCAGAACTTACTTGTAATCATAATTCAAGGATCTAATACAATAAAAACTTGTGTGATTACTCTTAACAGAAGCTGAATAGTAATAGAATAGTTAGGTAAGGATTACTCCCAATTAATAAAAATTGAAAATTATAGAGACAACTACCCATTGTAGTTGTACCCTGGCTGTTTGAGAGGTTTTTAATGCCAAATTTAACAGCAAGCAGGGCCAAATATTAAGCTGGTCTTTGCTCCACATGTAACAACTCTTTCCTACTATAAGCATGAGGTTGAGTACTGGATTTAGGCCATCTGAATATAAAAACTCAATATAATTCTTTAAAATGTCAGGGTTTAGTATTTCGTGTTTTAAAAGTTGAAAGAATTTCTACATAAGGATAAAAGTGTAGGATTCAAAACCAAATATATGAATATCAATATACAAGCACGACTTAAAATACAACATTTGAATAATCTTTTGCAAAAGATTCATGCTCAGGCGCCATTTCAAACTTCACTTGACACACAATTCCTTTTGCGCATTTATGTCATCATATTCTGCTCTTTGACATCCACTGTGGTATAAATTCTGCTTGTGTAAAAATTTGTAAAATGATGGGGTTTAGCTTTGCTTCCTGGGAATACTTATTCGAAGGTGACTCTTCCCATTCTCCTCTGGTTTAACTCTGTTCAAAATGACTAATATGTTTCTGTGATAAATAACACACTTTAATTTTTTCATTTGTAGAGAGTGATACATACTTAGAGACTGGATTAAATATTATGAATACACATACAGGGAGGGAAACTATGTTCTGGGTGAAGCATCTTTGTTATCTCTGCTCCCTCAAGAAACACTAATATAAAGTTTCACTATATGAAGAATCTTTAGAATCACAAAGCTTGAATTATCATTTTAAACCATATGCAGAGATTACAGCTGTTCTGGCATGCATTTGTCAGCCTTTGAAATACTAAAACCAATGCCATCCTGCTCTTACTAAAATATTTTTAGAATGCGAAAGGACTAAGAATCTGAGGAAATGCCAAATCAATATTTAGTTTTGCATTGGTTAGTCAGGACACTTCATTTCTTTATGCATCTCTCCCACACTTTAAATGAAAGGAAAGCAGTAGATGGACATATAGTAGATAGACACTGAGTACAAATAATTTGCCAAGGACTTGTAAGTGTGGTTTAGACAGACACAGTATATGTACCATTTATGAAATTAAATTCTGGAACATTCATAAAATATGGTCTAATGGTTACACTTTCTGTAGAGAATTTCCTAACTTTTATTTAAAAGGTGGGAGTGGGTGAAGAATTTTCTGATTTGCAAATTAAGTGATGTGACCAGGGAAAAACCCTAAACTCAGTACTTCAGCATGCAAGCAGACCTGAGCTTGAGCTGCCAGTCTCATTTGAATAGCTAACAGCCAAGGTCAGCTTTTACTCCACAGCAGAAAACGAGCTGCCATCACTACAACCATTTCAGAAAGCCAAGTCCATCCTGTTTCCTTTTCTTTCCCATCATTAGAATCTTGTGCTTTGTTGAGTCTGGAAAGCAGAGACACAATACCCATCTTTCTCCTTCACCTTCCACTTCCATTATCACGTCCCTGAAAGCTTTAGGGCAATTGCAGTTTTCATATACCTCTACAGAGCAGAAGAGGTTCACTCTCAGGTTGCTCATGTTCAGCTAGCATTTTAGGAGATTGCTAAAGTTTTCCTGGGGAATACCGGTTCCAGAAAAGAAATTGCATTTTTTTTCAGTTTCTAATTTAGACAAACTTAAAGAGAGTTTCATGAGACAAAGGAAAACACATTTTTCTCAGCTAAATTTTTGATTTGCAGCAGCCTTAGAGGAGGTATTAGAACATTTAACAGATACAAGAAAAATGTAAAATGAAAATGGAACATATTAGGCAACCATGCTGTTTCCAGCTCCCTGTATAATTATTATAAACCTGTTTCCACTCATCCTGTAGAAGTTCTGTATGTCTGGAGACAGAATGGAGCCTCCTTCCAATACAAAAGTTACCCTTGTATATAATTCCTTTTCTGCCAAGTAAGAAACCTAAAGACCTAAAGTGGTTACTGCATGCTCCTGCGGGCCCAGAATTCCAGAACTGAATGCTGCCATTTGTCTTTTCCTAATTACCATAAATTTTTCCTTTGTGCATTCAGTGGAGATTGGATTAACACAGCTATTCTGTTTAAAAATCAAACCTCGGCATCATCACTTGCAGTGCTCTAGTAGCTAAATTTATAGTATCTTATCTTGCTGAGGAATCTTTGCTGTGTTCCAGGATCATTTATTAATGTCAGCACAGCCACTGAAATGGCGCAAGTTCATTGTACTGTTATTGTACACACAGCATAACAAAAAACTAAACAGCAGGTCAAATTCTGATCATGTGACTATATATATAAATCAAGACTACTTCCACTGAGTAAAATGAAATTGTTGGAATAGCTGGCCAAAGATCTAATTTGTTATTGTGGCTCTCACAGAAAGAGCAATTAGAAATAAATACATGGACACACAGAAAATGACTAGGATATATAACATTATCTCGCTGTACAGTTAGATTTCTCTTAAAAAGTTAATGGGAAAGATAAAGAATATAATAAAAGGATTTTCCATTAGTTTACAAGAAAATCCAATATAAAGCCTAAATTACTCAAAATAAAAACTTCATTTGGCTAAAGAAACTTTTCAATAGGATGAATATATTTTGCTGTAACCCATTTAGTTTAATTTTTCAACCTTTTCTCACTACTCCACTTAACCCAGGAAAACTGGCAATTATGAAAACAGATTTTTTTAGAATTCAGTGTGGTCCTTTTTAATCCTGCGTTTTGGCCATTGATTAGTGCAGGTTTTGTAAAATTAACAGGGGTAACATCCATTGTTAAATCCGCCAAAAACATTTTTCCCTGAGTCAGAAATAGGATCAGTATCCAACACCATTATTAGTTCTTCAGTTTCTAGTACCCTTCCATCCTCTCAGAGTATTGAAATAGGCAGAACTGCTTGAGGATACCTGAACATGCCTGAAACATCCAAAGCTGACATGCCATATCTCCCCTACACAAACAGAAAGCACGGAGAAAAGGGGTTTAAATTACTGAGGATCTAGCATATGTCACAGCACCAGCAAACGATCGGTTTCTCTTATTATAAATTATGGGCACATTCATACATGTTTTGGAAGATCACTTCTAGTCAGCATTACTGTCTTGTAAAAGACAAGTTTAAGATATTCACAGCTCCTTCCACCATAATTTATTTCATTTTTAGCTTACCTTTACTGTGTAATTAGGTATTTTTCCTGATTCACAGCATATCAACATATGACTTATGAAGAATTTAGAACACATACTGATCCCTACAGTAACCAAGATATATGCCGTTACCTTGTGCAGGCTAGGGAAAACTCTTAGACCTTTTATCCTTGTATCACCCACTGCATCCTACATAAAATCACATCACGTGGTTCTATTTCTGAAAGAACAAACACAAGATTATAAAGGACATTGGTGACAATGCTTGACAGGGAAATACTTTTCGTTGTAGAGAGCCATCACATACCTGTCTACAGGGGTATACTTGGGTATTAATTTTTTGGGGAAAACCAGATATGAAGGAATTTAATGCACTAACATTCACCAGAAAGTTATGATTACTATCCCCCTTCTGACAGCACAGCAAGAGATGGCACTGGTTTCCAGCTCTTGTAACCTGCAATTCTTCCCAAAAGCACAACATATCATTCCCTTCATAGAATCATAGAATAATTTAGGTTAGAAAAGACCTCTAAATCAAGTCCAACCATTGCTCCAGCAGCATCATGTTTGCCGCTAAACCATGACCCTAAGTGCCACATCTATGTGTCTTTTAGGCACCTCCAGGGCTGCTTACTCAACTACTTTCCCGGACAGCTTGCACGAGTGTTTGAAAATCTTTTTGGTAAAGAAATTTTACTTAATATCCAATCTAAACCTCCCTGGCACAGCTTGAGGATGTTTGCTCTTGTTCTATCACTTGTTATTTGGGAAAACAGACCAACCTCCACCCGGCTACAACCTCCTTTCAGGTAGTTGTAGAGATAAATAAGGTTCCCCCAAGCCCCCTTTACTCCAGGATAAACAGTCCCAGCTACTTCAAATGGTCCCCAAAGGACTTATTCTCTACTGCTTTCACCAGCTTCACTGCCCTTCCCTGGACATGCTCCAGCCCCTCAATGTCTTTTTGGAGTGAGAGGCCCAGAACTGGGCACAGCACTCAAGGTGTGGCCTCCCCAGTGCTGAGTACTCACCCAGTCCTGCTGCCCACGCTTTTGCTGATAGAAGACAGGATACCATTGGCCTTCTTGGCCACCAGGGCACACTGCTGGCTCATATTCAACCTGCTGTTGACCAGCATCCCCAAGTCCTTTTTTACTGAGAAACTTTCCAGTCATTCTTCCACCAGTCTGTACCTCTGCATGGGGTTGTTGTGGCCTAAGTTCAGGACCTGGCACATGGCCTTGTTGAACCACATGCAATTGGCCTCAGCCCATTGATCCCGCCTGTCCAGATCCCTCTGTAGAGCCTTCCTACCTTTATACACTGATTAAACTACATATGGGTATGATTTCTTCCCCATTCTCCTTTTGGAAGGTCAATCCAGAATATCAGTCCTGTGTGGTTTATGTGTTTCCAGGTTAAGTTGGCTATTAGATAATATTCACAAAAGGATGTGCAGATATAAATTACCACCTTACTGTTCCTGCTTTACTTCTATTTCCTTTACTTCCACAGAAAGGTATGTCTTAGCTTTTGACCTACGAGATGAAGCAAACCAAGATATTTTTATACTTTTCCACAAAACAAAATAAACTTTCTTTACAGGTGTCCAAAATTAATAATCTTTTATTAAGTTGGTGTTAACAGAATTCTTCATCTATTATTAGAGGTGAGAAATTCAGAGAGCCTCCTCATGTCTCAACAGTACTGTATTGCTGCAGGGTGTATGGCGGACCAACTAACATATCTATATTTTCTACAGATACAAGTTTCTCTCAAATATTAAAAAGCACAGCTGATCTTACTTTTTTTCCTTTACATAGCTTTTTTTTTTTTTTTTTTCACTAAAAACATTATTTCAAACACTAAAGAATACTTCTGCTTTCCAGATTTGTGAATTTTGTCTTTTAGGACTAGACTTTATATTTTATTTTACTGAGAAAATGAATGTGTTGAGAAAATAAACGTCTTAGAGAAGATGAAACTCGAAGCTGTCTGCCACTAGCTGCAGTACACAACTCTAGAGCTCCAGGATCACATACAGCCAAGGGAACAGCAACCACTTTCAGGGCCGGGGCCAGGAGGCAAGAATTTTGCAAGCATACACTCCTTCTTCTCCTATACAGACAAATGGATGTGCAGGGAAGGGGGGACAGCTATGGCTGAGTCTGAGGATGAGGAAAGGTCATTCAAGCACAGAGAGGAAGAGCTCCTGAGAAAAGGCTGACATTAGGGGCCGCAGAATTTGTTGATGGCAATTTTTAGCAGCTGGATCCTGTCAGATTTAACTACATAATTTCCAGTACCAACCTGAAGTGTTCTGCCTGCACCACTAGATAACCTCATTTCCTGTCTGACAGAACAAGCTCACACCTTCTTTCTTCTTTCAGCCTCTTTTTAACAGTGTAAGCTATGATAAAAGGTAGATAATGGAATTTATCCAAGTCATTATATGATTTTTCTATAGAAAGGCACTAAAAAGGTTAAATTAATAAAACTATTAATTTAATAAAATATATTAATATATAAATATATAAGAGAAAAATATATGCAGATATATGTTAGATATGTAACAAATAATGATGCACCAGAAGTATACTAAGTACTCTTCTGTAAATTCTACAATAATTAAAGTACACAAGGTAACTAAATGATACTGAAAGGTGATTTGTTTAAAATAAATCACTTATATTTTACAAGATGAATAGTTAGCTAGTGAAATTGATACCAATACAAGAATTGAGGAATAACTTCTGAAATTTTAAGTAAGACTAAAATTAAGTGAATAACAGAATTATTTGCGTTACATGTCCTCTGTCTCTTACTTGCTTTTCTAATGCTTTCTAAAATAAGCATTCACTAAATCTAGGACTATGTGGGAAAATAAGACATTATCCCTCTGAAAACAGCTGAGGATGATAACTGTTAGACATTATTGCATGATGCAGAGAAAAAGAAAGAAAATGAAAATCATTTAGCACATCTTCCAGTGATGGAAACTCTGGGGTAAGAGTTGTGACATGATTCTGTCCATCTAAAAACAACACTTTGAATTCAAAATACTAAGTAAGTGAAAGCTGACTTGTTTTTAACCATTCTTTAAAATTAGTGAAAGACTTAACAGATTGAATCTGTTAAATGAAAATTACCACTGTTAAAAAAATCTTAAGAAAAATAAACAGGAAAATACATCACCATAGACGTGTTACATTTTTATGTCCAGTGGAAGAGCAATATAGTGGTTAACCCCACATGAAATTCATCTGAGGAAGGACTCAGGCTTATGCATGTATCACAAGTCTCCATTTTGCATTAATTGCAAAACTGAGAGGTGGGAGAAAATCTCATCTTTGCATTTCTTGAGGATGTATCCTGTCAGATCTCAGGGCTTGTGCATGGATTAGCACTGCCATCTCAGTGAAAATGAAAATCAAAGTAGGATAGCTTAGTTCTGTATTTTCTTATGCAAATAAACACAAAGTAAAATATACTGAACTGTCAGTTTTGGGATTTGAACTATCACCCAAACCCAGTTTCTCACCATTTCTCACTATTCCTGTGCTGAACAGGGTCTGTCTCCACAGCAACACTGAAGACATGCTAGTGGCACTGAGTCCTTGTAAAAGGAAAAACATAATTAACTTTCTACCTTTTCTCTCTCTTTATTCTACAAAAGGTCTGGATTCATTGCCTGGTTTCCCCATCCTCCCTTCTTCAAAAGTTTATAAGATTTAATTGAGTGTTTCCCTGCAGTAATACATAAGGATAACAGTTTCTCAGTGCACCATAACCTCTTATTGGCAAAGCAAGATCTCACTCACTTGGAAAGCTCCAAGAGCAGAGGACCTTAGTCAGGGAGAGAATACTTCAGCATAAGGCAATTTCTGCATTCTCCCCTTTGTTCATGTTAATAGAATGCTTTGATTGCATTTCCAAACCTCAAAAGGGATAAAATTTCAGAATTAAGGTTGACTTTTACTGCACAGGTGCTGTGGTTGGGCATTTCCTGAACACCTGTTTTACCAAACTTTTTTTTTCTCAATATAATTTGCAAATACTATTTTTAGTGTGTACACTAAAAGAGGCAGTCCAAACCACAGCTTTAGGCCTGGACCCATTCTCTGGCCCCAGGGTAAGTGGCAGAGGATGGTTTTCATCCACGCAGCAAAACTCTCTTCCATGCCCAGAACATAGAGAAATTGCCTGCTGAAACAGGTTCTGGCTTGTACTCTTCCTGTGGCTAAGCTCAGGCATGGACATCACTAGCTGGCTGGACCAGAACCATGCCAAATTGAGTACTAAAAGTTAAGCTCCAGCGATCATTACGTGCCAGTACCTGAGCTCTGATTTTGTTTCTGTTTCATTTGTTAGTGTATTGTCAGTAGGTTGGGCAGGTGGATCAAAAAGCAGTAGGGAAAGGAAAAAGCTATTTATGGTAAAGGATAACTTCAGCTCAAGAACAAACATGGATAAATTACCAATGAATATATCAGGCTTCAAATTAGAATATGGATTCCAAGGACAAGGTGAATCAAATTCTAAAACAACATTCCCACGGAAGAGCAGGAGCAAGAAATTTAACTCATTTTATGCTGGAAATGGATAAACCTTCAAAAGAAAGGCTGAATGATAACAGTTTGTCTTGGTGACTAGGGGCCTCAGCCTAGAAAGTCCTTCTACTCTGACATACATTCTAGTCCTTGCAATACTTTTAACACAATCAGACTTCATAAAATAAAGAGAGAAGGGATGACATAATATAGCTATGAAGTCACCATACCTGATATTGTACCTGTCCCTTTATTCAAAATAAATGCTTTACACAAAAAAACATCTTTGAAATGATGCTGTCCTCTGATCTTCTTGGAATCTTAGTGGCTGCACAGTTTTATGAGAGTTTCAAGGAGCCTCACATTTTTACTAATGGCCATTAACATTCAGAGAGTTATCATAAGCCAAAGGGGCATTGCCAAGGATCACAAAACTCCATCAGCATCAGCTTTTCCCAGGTTGTATTCTCCATGCACTACTTTTCTAGATGAGAATTCTCCCATGCCAGTGAAATTGCCAGAGGTTCATTTTAGACCAGCTTAAAACTATAATATATGGAAAGAACAGTAGAAATAAGCTTTCATGGAACTAAAGTAGTGGTCACTTTTTAGCATCTGCAGCTATATTTTTACAGCCTCTGATTGAGTTTTAACAGCATCAGTGCAACTTCCTATTTTGGGCTTGACTTTATTGCCTTTGCATGTAAATTAAACCATCATTTTACTGTAAAATAAACCCGTAAAGACAGAAGAACTTTTAGACTTTCAGAAAAATCTGTCCTTCCTTCACTCCATCCAGTATTTCAGACCAGGATGGTACTCGAATAAAATCCACCTTCCTTCTAGTGACAACAAAGACTACACTCCATGTTTTTCTACCTACTTGTCTCCATAGCTCTTTCTGGGCAAATAAATCTTACACACAACTGTATAACTCTAGCCTCCTTCACTGGCACTTCTTGAACAGATTTCTAATAGTTTGAAGCAACCTGGCTCCACTCTCATGCTGCACTTCTTGCTTCTTTTTCTGTTGGTTAAATGATTGTCTCACTTCTTATGCTAATTAGTTCTCATGCTCAGTCTTTTCTCTTGAGTCAGTAGGTTTCTTGGGTCGGTGAACCGTGAGTTGGTGGCCACGATCTCCCCCTGCCAGAACTACATTTTACTCAGTTGCTGAGTTGACTTTCCTCATGCCCCATAAATTCTGCATTCTTTGTGTCCATTATCTGTGCTACATTTTTCTCCCTGAGCTTTTTAACCTCCCCCTAGGTCCAAGATAACACCCAGGCAATAGTACCACCTTTATCTTATCTCAAGTTCCCACTGTGGTGGCTTAACTTACAGTCCAAGTTCCAGGTCTCCATGGAGGCATATTCAGGGGGGCTTCAGTTGGTTTTGGTGGTCACAGGTGGCATTTGTCTCATAACTTTGGATGACCTTTGTTTGACCAGTGATATGTGCATGAGCAATTGCTTCTTTACACAATTTGCCACATATTTTTGTCTGGATATGTTAACCAGAACGTACTAACCAGATCTTGCCTCTGTCAGGCTTGGAGTTAGCATCATCCTGTCACTCCATTCACTGCCTATTTCATGGCAAAGTCCTTCTGCGGCCCTAACAGTGTTTGAGATAGACAGCTGTGCTCTTCAGGTCCTTAGAGCTGGTCTGCCAATTAGTCTGCCGAATGAACTGGACAGTTAGTGATTTTATCATATAATAACATCTTTATTCCTAAAATGCCAGTCTGTACTAATACATTATGAAGAATCAGTTATGTAGAAACTGCTTTTGCAAATCAAGTTTTAAAGCCAGGTCGCATGAATTAAAAAAACGCACTTGAATCCTGTGCTCTTTTGGTGGTCAAATAAATAAAAGTGGCTCCACAGTAATGTATCACTTAGTGATTAGTGATATTGAAGAACTGCAGAAGTTCTATTGTTTGTATAAAGCGTAAAGAATGTATGATGCTCAAAAGAAATCAACAGTCACTTTGGTAACCATTAACCATAAGAAGGCTCAATTAGAAATTCAAAATACATTCTTTGATCCAATATTAAAGTATTAACACCCAGTTATGGTTGAGATTAGAATAAAGGAGTTGTCAATCGCAGAATAACACCAGAACATTTTGTGTTATCAAAGATACAGAAGATCTCCTAAGGAGATAGCTATCCCAGTGTACTTCCTCAATATCAAAGTAATTCATATAATTTTCTGTAGATCTTGCAAGTTTGCAAGGTTTTTCTTTTCCGTGGAGAAGTTATTCCTCTACAATTAAGCACTTTTGTAAATTAAATCTAAAGAAGTTGAGGGCAACTTTTGAGTTTCTTGGCTCTCAATTTTAACACTTATTTTTTTATTTCTATGTGCCTCATGTAGGTTAAGAAAGCTTGTACTTAGTACTCTATGTCCTTAAAAAAGACAAGGGAGAGGGGAATTAACTGAGCTAATGCTACAGACTGGGCCTCTGTGCCAGCAAAGCTCCCAGATGCTCAGAATCTGCAACCAATTAGATTGGATTAGTGTGCTATCTTTCTAATACACACACACTGGTGTTTACCTTCACAGTCTAAATGGTTTCATAGAAGATATTTTTCAATTTTCCAAGCTAAAACAGAATGCTTTTTAATCCAGCAATCTCAGTGGCTGAGGCTTCATATGATTCTGCATATTCCCAAATTCCATCTGTTCCAGCCAGCAGCCAAGCTATCAACAGACTGAGTGGAGTCATTATTCTCATAGCTAGAGCTATAGAAAGCACTGCAGATACTCCATAAATTTCCAGAATAAACAGCACTTAGCAGCCATTTCTCAGCTGGGGAAGATAGTGAGGGTCTTCCATTCATGCTAGACTGAATAGGCTTAATTTTCAGTTGCTGGTATTTCTATATTTGCTGAACAGTATTCCTGGTGAGGACAATCCTGCTGAAGGGGTGAAACTAAATCCTGTGAAGAGCTGGAATGACCAAGACTGTTTTCTGTATCTTCCCTGTGAAAGAACAGTTTTTCAGAAAATTATAACAGGGTCCTGTGCTCACTCTCAAGCATTTAGAAATGCAAATGAGGTAGGACGTAAAAGACTGAATGAAGTTTGCAGTTGTGCTTTGGAAACCCACCACTCAATGAACTAATGGTCTATGGTTAATCAGTTCTCACCTGGTAAGTCAAAAGTTGGTACTATGTTGGAAATGGGCAAGACTAATAAAATCATGCTTTCTTATGGGTTATGGACATTATTAATGAGTTTAAACTATTAAATACTGAACTTCATAGAAAAGACTTCCCAAATGAAATTGAGGACGATGTCAGCAGTCATACACTTGCAAATTGCCAGCACAAAGAAAAAGGCACTATTCCACTATAGCTGGGCTTGGTTAAACATAAGGGCAGGTTCAAGAAATTAAATCAGGATGGAGAGAAAAGGTGCCTAATGTCAGGGTAGTAAAGAAACTTAATTAGGCCTATTGTCTCAAGTCAAAGAAAGACCAGAACTGTTTTCCGTAAGGTGGGTAACTGCTATGACAGACTGCTCTTTCACACTTTCCAGGGCTTCTCCCTAGGAGACTAAACTGCTCATCTGCTCTAAGGAGGAATTATGCCATAACTTTTTAATTTCCTGGCCCTATTTGCTAAATGTGTAGGCTGTGGAATCTGCTTTGGTTGGTCACTACTAGGTGATATACAAACTGTCCTTTCAGTGAGTGAGGTCCTCGACCTTTTTTGTTGTTACAGTCTTCCTCCCTTTCACTGCTTGTGTATTGCTTTAGAGAGACTATTGCTATATGTATATAAAACAGTCTGATGAAGCTCAGAGAATAACACAAGAACTCCAAGGTAATTCATCACAGTAATAATCAAGAAAAAAAAAAAAGAAAAAAGAATTAACTAATCACTACTGTCATGCTTTAAAGAAAATTATCAACCTATTTATCTGGATTGGATGTAGAAGCAAAAAGAGATTAGTTGTTTATCTGCTCACCTATAAAAACCAAATATATAACAGAGTTGGGGATGGGTTCAAAATCTTTCTGTATCTGAACAGCTCACCTTTACTTTGGCAGAAATATAGCCTTTTAAAAATTTATCGTTAATTCTAGGTGAAAATTAGACAAACTTTTATAATGAAATCTCTTACTGTGTACTCTGAGCGTACTTAATGTCCCTTAGGAAATGACCATTGACTTGCGCAGACTAATCTTTGTGTTAATATTTTTAAATTTTTCACTCTCTCAGGAAATACTAGTTCCATAAACTGCTCTATTTTACACTCAATGCACACTTAAGATTTAATCCATGTTAACCCGGGAGCTGTTTTCTCTAGAGGACTCAAATTCTATGGCTACTGCTGTGATGGATTTGTCAGAAGACCCCACGCAGTAATAGTTGTGCGTTGCTTTTCCACACCCAACACTAATGCATTATTCACACAGGATGCAAACTGTAATAACATGTGAAAAAACCTGCAAGATCACCTTTAGCAGAAGCACTTTAGGAGGCACTGCTCAACAATTTTTTCTGTGGCTGGAGCAGGTAAAAGGAGCTTCTAAACTCAGCTGAAATGCTCATCCCAGTACCTAACTTGCATTCACCGATTATGGGAAGGCAGCGTTGGAATGGCCATGGCAAAGTAGGGGCTGCCTCCCTGCTGTGTGCGTCGCTGCAGCGGCTGCCGCGCTGAGAGCACCGGGCACTGCTGGGAGCTCCGCCAGCCTCCGAGCCCGCTGCCCTCCCTACCCAGGCCGAGACGGGGGCGCCCCCCTTCTTACAGCGTGAGTGGGGGGACCCAGCCCAGGGGCTCGGCGCCAGCAGCCTGGCTAACCTCCAGTGCCGCGGCGGCTCCTCTGTGAGCTGCCACAGCCCACCGCGAGGGAGGCTGGAGACCCCCGCCCCGCCGCGGTCGGCTGCAGTCACCTCTCGTGGGCACCATGGACATCTCTCGTCGAGCCTCTGGGCACCGGGCGGGAGAAGCCCACTGCACCCAGCCCCACGGGGCCCGCACCCGGCGCTCCCCGCATCGCACGCTCCCCGCCCTCCCCGCATCCCCGCCCGTCGCTCCCCGTGGCGGCCCGCCCGCGACCCCGCTCCCCTCGGGCGCTGGCAAGGGGCAGGCTTGGCTTGTTCCTGCCTCCAACTTCGCCCAAGTTAACTCGGGTTTCCCCCGCCCCGCGGGGTCTGCCTGGCCTCCCGGTCCTCGGGTAGGAAGGGAGGGAGAGAGGGTGGGGAAAGGCGTGTCCTGCCTAGGCTGCCGCCACCGCCGCTGCTGGAGGCAGATCGGAGATATAAAAGACCTGGCTCGGGGCTGGTTGTGCTTTCAGTCAGCGCAGACGCTCAGGTCGTGGGGAGGGGGCGCAGCGGGGCGCGCAGAGCGGCGGCGGGACAGGCGGAGGCAGCGCGGGGCTCGCCGAGGGCAACCCCAATGCGTGGACTATCGGCTGCTGCATTATGCTGGAGCTACAGTTCCGCTGAAGGGAGTTTGCACACGGCCGGCTGGGCTGGACTGCAGCGCTGCCGTTCCTTATGAAGAAGGCACAAGTGAGTGCGTCCAGGCTTCGGCGGCGGGGGGCGGCTGGGGACACCCACCTGCTCCGCGGGCGGAGCGGGGCTGGGGGCGGCGGGGGCGGAGGGGCTGCGCGGCCCGGGGCGGCGGCCGGGGGGAGAGTGCGCGTCCGCGGGGGTCGGCGGGGGCTGCGGCTGCCGGGCTGCCCGAGAGGTGAGGGGCGCCGGGGGTGGGAACCGCTGCCGTCGGTGAGCGGTTTGGGGGAGCGAGTTAGGGGAGAGAAAAGAATTATCACTAGGTCTTGCCCTCGGCGCCCGCAGCCTGTGGAAAAGTTGCAGCAGGCGGCCGGACCGTCGGCCGAGACCTGGGAGACCTAGGAAGGGAGTGGGGAAAATTGCTGTAATAAATCAGTTGGCTGTGTTACCCGGGCGAGTGCGAGAACACGAAATAATCGGGGACAGCAGCGCCATGGCTCGGTGTCTCCCCGCACGCTGTCCCAGCGAGCGGCACCGGGTGGGTGATGTGGGAACCCCGGCATTCCGCCCCTCGCCCTCCCGCATCCCGCCGGGAAGTGCCCCTCAGTGCCGCGGCGGCGGCCCCTGCCATTATTTCTCCAGGTTCTGTAGAGACTTCAGTTGCTATGCTGTGCGTTTTTTTAGACAGAAGGATAGGGAGTGAATAGGCACGAGTGGAAAATTGTAACAAGCTCAGGAAACTCTAACGGGAGAAAGTTTAAGGCTGGTCTTTGCAAGGTGCCGATACCCTCAATCCTGGTAGACCCCAGCGAGAGCCAGGACTGCTCCGGGAGAGAACAATGCATGGACACGCACACCGCTGCCTCCGCGCTGGAGGTTTTTGCCTCCCTCTTTGCTTCTTGGTTGGAAGCAAGATACTTTTTGCTTCCGTCTGTTTCTTGACAACTGCTGGGTCGCCTACACACTAGTAGCCTGAAGACACCTCAGCATGCAGTCATTGGAAAAGACATAAAACATATTTTAAAAGAAAGTGAAAGACTTTACTGAAGTATTTTGGGCAGTTAAATAATTTTTCAAGAGATGACAGGAATGAGAAATAGTCACTTTCTGAAATATTTAAATCTCAGCTGGCCAAAGCACTGGAGAATGTGCCCATTTTTAAGGAGTTTTTGGGATGCTGAAGTGCGGTTTTATCTTATATTATCAGCTCTGTTTTTTAGCAGTGTATATCCATTGCTGTTATTCACACTAGATTACTAAAGATGCCTTGCACCTCAAAGCTGTTGTTTCAGACCCTATATACAAGTGTATTTAAATATACTGAATAGATTATTAATTGTGAAGGACCTCTTAAAGTCTGAGAGTCAGGTTTACGTGTGTTTAGTTATATGCATTCATTTAATGTTAGAATGGATAGCAATAAAGTCATAAGATTGTTATCCTAGCCCATGGAAGCATACAAGTAAGGCTGTTTCCTTCATGAAGAAAAAACGTTCAGCAAATGAATGAGGATTTATGAGTGCAGGCGGTCAAGAGTTTTATTATGTTCAAACTGTAAACTTTTAAAAATCAACAGAGTACTTTTGCAAATTCAGAGCAAAGCAGGAACAATCCCTCTCTCCCAATAAACTGGGAAAGAGAGGCAGTCTTGGCATTCAGGACCATATGGCTTGACTCAGGGGCTCACAAACTGTAGCCTGTGGAACAGCTTCTTGTCATGGTGCTGAAGCATCTGTCAGCCTTCAAGCAGTTACACTTCCTGCTTTTTGGACTCAGTGATAGACTCCTACTTCTCCAAGGGTTGTTTCCTATATTTTAAGGATTAGCAAACAAATGTGATACCAAACCATTAAACTAGGGGATCAGAGCAGGAGATTCTTCAGGAAGACTTTCCTTTAAAATCATGAAGACCCTATGCAAAGAGAGAGAGCAAGTGAAGCAGGTACAAGAAGGTGGACTTAAGCACATGGGGGCACTCAACACATTAAAGTAAATCTTCATCTATATGCTGTCCTGTGGCTACTCGGGTCAATGCCTAGGCTCGTAACTGGTAACTTTTCACTCGCATAGTGAAAAGATCAGGATCGTGAAGCCAGGAAAGAAGTTAACATTTCTTATAATAAAATATTCTACAATAGACATAGTACAGAAAGCAAAAACCACAACATCACTGAGTCTTGAAAAGACTTGGTAATGCCTGGATAGTGCTTAAAATAACTCAGGAAATTTGATGTTTAAGGTAATGTTGCACAGGGATAATATATAACTAGTGCAGCTGAAGGAGTAGCTGAGTCATACATCAGTGCAATGAAAGTGCTGAAAGAAAAGTCATGCTGAATGCTAGACGCAAAGTTAGCAGGTTGGTCCCTTTGTTTAAATCAGTCTTAACCTGAGAAACCACAGGCACAGCAGAAGCATGTTCCCCAAGTGTCAGTTCTAAAAGTGATGTTTTTGAAACTATGTGGTTTGATAGACATATAAACCCCCTGTTTTAAACATACCAACACCTGGATTTTTTTTTTTTTGTAAAGTCATAATGTCTTTAAAAATGTGATTAAGCATTTAGGGTCTAGTCATACAAATCCTTTTTCAATGGGGCTATTTCCATGAATTAATCTTATTGAGGGATTACTTGGATGAGAGGATTTGCAGGCTTATATACTTAGTAATTAAAACTATTATCGGAAGTGAGTTTATGTCCTTTTGCATGCCAATATTAAAAAAAAATAAAATATCACTGATGTCTGTACAACCTTTTTACATTTTGTATAAAACAGGATGAGTGATGCTAGTGTGATGATCTTGCAAAAAGGTGTAGCAGTTTTCTGATTTTCTTGCCCTTTGTTTGATTTGAAGACAATCTAAATAGGATTAAGTTACTAAGAAATATGCTGCAAAGAGGGGTCACCTATGGGGTAGCTCTGAAGGCTGCTGATGTTAAGATGTCACAGATACATGGTTCAGGCGCTTGATCTACAGTGACTTAGATGCACATCCTCTTAGAAACATCAGTATTAAAAATGTTTTTGATCTCAGCTCAGCTTTTTATCTCTGAACATCCACGTTATTGCTAGTAGTTCTTAGGCTGTCTTCTCTGTAGTATGTTTGTGTCACTGAGGTGGAAGCCTGTGTAGAAATTATTTCCAGTACCTGGAAAAAGAATTAGTACACAAATTGCCTGTTTCAGTTTCATATGAGTAGGCTAAGTCAGAAATGCAAAGCAGATACCTGATACCTTGGTGCGAGCTTGATTTTAGGGGAAATAGTGAGCTCTGATCACCAATCTTTCTTGCTCATTCTGCAAAAAAAAATTAACATTAGGCACTGGAAGGCATTTGGAGCTCATGATGGGTATAGATCTGCTGCTCATTAAATAGAAAAAGAGGATTTGCTGGAGCCAGATAGATGCTGTGCTATTCACATTGAGCAATGGACTACGTCTCCTCTGATCCCTTTATTTTGACTCTCCTTAAGGGATGTCAGTTTGTGAGTACTGCAGCTGGAAAGAACATCCTGGAATAAAGAGTCATATGGAGAATAAACATCAGACGACCTGGAAGACTCAAGGCAGGGGGGAGGGGGGAAGCATTTTGTAAGGCATGTTTAGTGATCTTTTTATTTTTTTTTCTTCACCTGCTTGTATTGTGGGCCTGCAAGTTTTTATCTTTGTGAACTCTTTGGCAATTGGCTTTGTAATTTAAACTGCAGCCACTGACCCAGTTCTGCCATTGCACTGAAATCTAGTTTATCCTTTTATGCACTGAATGTTAGTCCTTCAGGTACAGTTCTGTAAGCTGACAGTGCCATTCTCCAAGCTTTGTTATGTGATTTAATGGTATGCTGGCTCATGTAATCGCCATATTGTACAAAAGTTAAGAGTTGGCAAGATGCAGCCCTTGGCTTTGGACGGGCAATGCTCAGTATGCAGTATGTAAACACAACACCCATTTATTTGAAGCAAGGCAGGAAAAATCTCCCTACGCAATTCCATTTGAGTGTTGTGGGAGCTGACATGAAAACGAAAGTGCTTGTTTTCGCCCAAACCTGAGGTTAGTCAGCCTTTTAAGCGCTGTAAATTCTGCTTGGATTTTTTTTGTTGTTTGTTTGGGTTTTTTTTCTTGTTTTTTTTTTTTTCTTCATGTGTTTGTGGGAAAAGGAGATGGACAAATGTAAGGTGAGTGGAGAAGGGCAGTACTTCTCTTTAATTTTGTTTTTTGTCCCGTGCTTGTATTGGCTACCCAGTCATATGTAAACCTGCAAACCCAACTTTTGTAAATAAAACTGACGCTGAAATAACTGGCTGCAGGGAGCACATGAAATACAAACTTCTTTGCTGGATGGTTTTACTTATTGACAAACATAAATAGTATCAGACATCTATTAGTATGTGAATGAAAAGATGAGAAAACAAAAATAGTGTCAAGTGTTGTATTTGATTTAAGCTGGTAGCATGCATAATATCAAGAGATCGATGACAGCAGATATGCTAATGAAGACATTATCTCTATTGTACATCTAAATACAAGCCATCTTAGGAATTCAGATTAATGAGCACTTTGGATCACGTTAATATAAGAAATAAATTGTCATCTAATTTCCTATTGTTATTTAATAACCACTGAGTGAACGATTGGTTGTTGTTTCAGTTTAAACCATGTTTAAATTATACAAGGTAGATGGATGTGGTAATGATTTTAAATCTGATTAGGAATTTTCTGCCCTATATGTATTTTGCCATTATTGTTGCTGTGTGGAGCAGACCTAATTTTTAGTGCAGGTGAAAATAGCATCAGGATGTCACTGCAGGTATTGCCCGAAGAAGGCCCTTGTGGTTCTCACTGCTTTGCAGCCATGCTTCGGAGCACACTGTTTTGCAAAGTGGGTAAATTCTGAGCTTCCAACTATTTCATCACCACTTGAAGTGACACTAAAAGTGAGACCAGGTGGTGCAGGCTTGTGGGATCAGGTGCAGGCTCCTCCCTTGCAGGCCCAATAGCTGACCCCTAGTTCACTGTGATCAGTGCCCCTGGAAGGATCTCTCAAGGAGATCTTCTGTATACCCAGCTTGTACTTACCTCCTAGCGCTATACTTTCTCTGCTGCTAATGAGCACTTGTAAGCATGAAGGCACTGCAGTATTTGGTTACTTTTCTTCATTTTTGGCTGTAAAACCCACGGGATGAAGAAGATCAGGTTCAGAACCCTCAAGATCATATTTAGTCCAAGTGACAAAAGCTACCCCTTCTCCCACTTATATAACGGTCATTCACATTGTATTTCTTAATGTTCTAATGAAGCATTTCCAGGAGTCTGGCTGGGTATCTCAGTACTATTCTACCTACACTGGCTTTTCACTGATTTTGGGCAGCAGAGCTAGAAAGTCAGAGAGGGGGGTGTGCTGGCAGTCTTGGAGTTGGGGCGCTGGTGGGCTACATGCTTTAGCTTAGACTGTTGCTCTGAAAAGCCTGCAGGTTTAGGCTGCGCTGTCACAAGAGGATGAGTGTACAGAGATCACCTCTGGGTTTGCGAACAGCCTTGATTCAATACGGACAGAAAAAGCTAATCTAGAAGAATTTGCATGAGCATACTCACTGAAGTGAGAGAGAGATAAGTTCACATCTTTTCTTGAGTAGCCTCTTAGGTCTCTAGAAAGGTTCTACTATCTAGTTTGTCTTGTTGAAGCTGTTATGTTGAAGGTTTGTTTGTTCAGTCTTGAAGGTGACTTACATATGAACTAGGAATGTGGGGGGACTGTATTTCAGACCACAAGTCCAAATTCACAGATTGTGAATCATGCCACCCTCTGAACCTCCAATCAGAAAGATTTAAGCATTTTCTAGTCAGAGTCTGAAAATACCAGTCTGTTGGTCCTGTCTGTTCACACAGCTTGGCCAGTCCTATGTGATTGCATTGAAGCCAGGTTCAATCTTCTTAACTGTCTCAGTGACCATAAACCCTCATCCAGTGCCTTATTTAGTGGGCCCTCTGCTTTGTATTTGTTCTGTTAACATCAGCTCCAGGAACATCAGTTCACTGACAGTTAAGGCCAGGGATAAGTTTAGTCAAATTAGCTCTATCATCTCTTCTTTAGATATGCTTTAAGAAGCACCCTAAGTATAGCTTTAGAAATATGTTAAGAATATGAGTGTATTTATTGTGGACCTACATTTTGCATTTACTATGTCTGGAATCTCTCTACTCCATGTAGACAGGATTACTTGTACTAATAATCTTGCAGTGTCTTTCCTCCTAAATGAATGACACTATTTTGTAATTTTCCTCACTTCCTTGTGCTTCCTTGCTAGGAGCAGACCAAGATATGTCTTCCATTTATGTTTGCAGTATGATACGTAACTGCTGGATGGATTCTCTGGTCTGTTTAGGAACACGTGACTTCTAATTACTTTTGGGAAAAAGTTATTCTGACAGTATAAGTCAGACTGTGAAACTAAGTTGTGCGTGTCCTGACAATCTATCTCTGTTTAAAACAGAAAATGAACTCTGCAAACCATGCAGCAGCTCATTTTGTTAGAGTTGCTTCTGTACAAAAGAATGAACTTACTGACATGTATACAGCACATACTGAAAATATAGAGTAACACACTGATAAAAAAGGTTTGTATAAACCTTAGTGTATTAATATATTAACATATAATATAAATATAAAATAATAAAAAATTTTTTATTGTTGTAAATGTGGAGGTTTTAAAGTGTGTAGGGAAGTTTCTTCCTCCATTTCATGTTGATCCAAAAAAATTCCTGTCTCTTTATGGAGATTTCATAACTGTGTATAAAATGGGAGTAAGATATCAAGGTGCTGACTTTTGTGGTCTAACTGAAGTATTCCACTAAGAAGTCAGGCATGATACATTTAAATTAATAATATGCTGTATATATGCAAAATAATTCAGTAAATGAAAAGAAGTGCTTAGACATTTAGGGAGATTGAAATTTAAACATGCTAATCGTCTATTGTAAAGAAGTCCTAAGTTCCAGCCCTCTAATTTCCAGCCTCCATTTACTTGTTATTAAGTGAACTCAGCAAAATTTGTCTTTTGCATTAAATGGCAAGCAGATAATACTATGCATTATGTCTATAAACTGATACAGATCTGAATGTCAGTTCTTCCTGAGATTTGTTTTTCTTTTACTACTTTGAAGCACACAGGAATAGGAACATTAGTCAGCCAAATGAAATTAGGAAGCTTGTATAACACTGCTTGGCACCATCTTTCATTTGGATTAAAAAATATGTTCCTGAATAAACGGAGTTTTTTGGTGGTTATTTTAAAAAGGAGGGGAAAACTATATCCAGTATTCATAATTGCTGTCTTTTTCAAGTTACTGTGGTTCAGCAATCTGTAGATTGCATTTGCATTCTAATAACAATAACTATCAGCACTGTAGTTGACACCAGTTTAAATGGTTCTGATGGGTATTGCTTCGTTTTCAAGGAAATACAAACCTTTCCTATAAACAGTAATTTTAAATACTGTCACTGAAACTGCTTTGATCTTCTGTATTATAATCCCTGGCAAAGAATTTGCCCTAGTTTTACCATGCAGTCCCTAAAAATTCTGGCCATAACTGTAGTCTGTTCTAAACTTTAGATATATTTCTTCAGTATTTGTTCCACCAATAGCATAACACTGGGCAGTGAAAGCGCTTGTTTCAGGCTACTAAACAGGATACTTGGTTATCCTGCTCCCCCTAAAGACAAAAAACTAACTTTGTTTCTTTGTGCACCTTTCCTGGCCTTCTCTATATTTAAATCAGCATTCTCACCTCTTGTAATAGAACTTCAGCACTTCTAGCATCTAAAATACTGAAGGTGTGTGTATCAGCATCTTTTTTCCCATACAGTTTAAGCTTCATGTCCATTGAATGTTCTCTACATATTTTCATAGGAGTCTATCCAGTGGCCACTTTTATTTCCTATTATCTTTTTGAGGCCCACTTCAAATATTAGTCCTCTGAATAACTGTTATTGAATTTTGTCTCATCTTTAAAAACAAAGTGTCTCAGGATTAGAATGAAACCCCTATTCTGTGAGATGCGTTGTATTTTTGTATTATGGCACTCACTAGCTATTAGTACAGTTAGGAGGAACCTCTAAGGTATTGGTCTGCCTTTTCTAGAAGTGACAATACCTTTTACTCTGTTAAGTCAGTAATTTTCTTAATATATTAAGAAAATTCTTGCCTTTTTTTTTTTAATGTCAGATACTTATTGAGATCAAACAAAATCCTTTCAGAAGTAACTGTTATTGCTTTCCCCTGTATCTCTCAACTTTGTTACCTAATCAGATCAGAAATACCTGATTCAGTGCTTTCATTTGACCCTTAAATTCTGGCCTAAAAAGTTCTTTCAATCAACTGAAGTGAATTTCCTGTCTTTCTTCTTTCTCCTTTCTCTTCTCACACATAGGTTTTAGGGATCAACTAGACATTTGCCAGTAATAGTCAGGTTGTCTACAGTACTCTTGGTCATTTTCCACCTTAATGTAATGTTACTGACATTTGCTAATGGTGACATGTGTGAAGTTAATCCATATTATCCTGCTAAAATCTGATTTATTTCTGTTGAAACAAGTCCATTGCATCCAAGAACATTATTTCAGTTACTGTTGAATTACTACCTGTTTAAAGTGCTAATTATGAAACAATTATGGTTTTTTTGGCTTTATTCACTATGATAGTTGTCTTCTCAACATGCATACTCTATTACCTATTTCAAAGTAAGTGGCACAATTCCTACAAAATTGGGAAGAATTTTTTTTCTGTATAAGTTGACAAATATCACTCAAGTAAACTTGCTAAGAAATGTCATCAGTTATGAAAATACTAGTTTTACTGGAATTTTAGAGTATTTACATTAAAAAGTATATGTTCTGTGGAGAGTTACGTGAATCTTCTTAATGATGGGTTATATTTTTCTGTGACTTTGATATTTTCTTTTCCTAATTGAGGAAGCAAAAGAAATTTTATAATAGTCCAGGCAACTTAAAGTGTGTTCTTTAATAAGAGGGATACTAGGAAACGTCTGAGAACTAGGTGTAAAAATAATCTAAGAAGTCATATTATATTGTGTCGATATTTGTATGAGATTCTCTATCAGCACATCTGTAACAAGGATGCTGTTGAAATGTACCAGAATAATTTCACTACTGACAACTGCATGTTCTAATCAATAGTTTTGACCAAATGTAAATCTCTGTAGGATATAATCACACTACACACAATTTATAACACCATTTTTTTAATAAGTAATCCCTATGAAAATTATCAGTAAAATTAAAGTGAAAAAAGCAGTTTTTTCAAGGTGTTACATTCTGTTGTATTGTTGCAGATGCAGTGAGGATACTTAACATTTTGAGTCAGTGTATTTAACTAAATTCAGAGTACTGTGTTACTGGTTTAATGGAATTATATTTTACAGGCATCTGTATATCTAATAGGCATTTATATTTCTTCAAAATTGTACCGACTTGGGGAGCTTTTTTTTTTCAGATTATTTTTTTTGTCCATTTATATCTGCATCTCCATAGTCATACTGAGCTGCACACTGAGTGATTCAACTTCTTTCAGAATATTTATCCCACAATTTCTGTGTTTTTTAAGGAAAACCACAAGTGGAGATTCAGGTTTAAGATTAAGTATTTACAGTTCTCTCTAGTTAGCATAACTCAAGCAAAAACATCCAGACAGCATTTGCATTACATTCATATTAATTCTATGAACACAATTTGGTGACAACAAAGATCGCTGTGATATATCCTATGTCTCCGCTGTAAGCTGAGAGCACTTGCATGTTGGTATATATCATGGAATGTGCCTGTTCTTCCTGGAAACATAGGAGAACTGTGGGGAAACACTGATACCAGAAACACTTTAATGGAGTTTGTAGTTGTTAGCCTATACAAATCCCAATCAAAACCAAAAACAAACTAAAAACCACCAAAAGAAACACCCTAAACCTACTCACAAACCACCAGAATGTTAAAAATACAGTTTGTGTGAACAGGTCTAAAGTTTGGGGGAGGATATAAATTATAAGTCGGGTTATATAAATTATACATTGGGTTAAATTTAATCTAAAGGCAAGGTGTTTCTAACTTTATAAAAATAGGTGTTTATTTTTAAAATTTTCTTATGTATTTGGTAACTCTTAACACATTAACTCTTAGTTCTTGTCTTTAGAGTTAATGACTATGTTTAAAAGAATTTTTCTTACCAACTTGCCTCTACTGTTGTGTTGTCAGCAGATCTTGCTGTATTTAAATCAGTGAACTTGGTAGAAAGAAGATGGGAACTCTATATTAATAGATTTCAATGAAAGGAGTAGAAAAGCCCATTTCCTGTAAAAGAAATGTTTCAATGCACTAAAAATTTTTGTGTTTCAAAATGGATGCATAAGAGAAAGTGTTGAAATTACTTATTTAGATTTAAAAAAAAAAAAAAATCGAATTAAAAAATCCTAAATAGCTCCATAGTGTATTTCCCTTTGAGG
>JAWWES010000041.1:41874125-41897600 GCA_035583135.1 Lophotriccus pileatus | reverse complement strand
CGGGAATAGTCCTTGATAGACCTCTCCGACGTGGGTCCATCCCTCGGACAGCAGTTCTTCCATTCTCTGCTGTCCTTTGGGTCACAAATGCAGCTGCACCAGCACTGGTCTCGGACATGGGTACAAATTTAGCTGCATCAGCATAGAATCCCTCCCTGGGATCCTAAACTCTTACCCAGGCCTCTTCGCTCTGGTGTAAGGTTCCTCTGCATGGGCCACAACCCAGCAAAAACTCCTTCCACAGAGTCGTATCTGTATCTGTTCCATCATAGGCTCCTTTGTGAGCTGAGCTGCAGAGGAGGTTGTCTCTACTCAACCAACAATCTTCTACAGGTGGCAGGGATTCTAGAATTCAGTCTTTTTTTTCCCTGCTGAAGGGAGAAAGAGGGGGGAGAAGGAGCCGTTTCTCTCCCCCGCTTCGGACTTACTCTCGCCAGCTGACTGCTGCTGCTGCCCGGGTCTGGCCTTGAAGACTCCATTATCACTGCGGCTGGAATTCTTTTGCAAAGTCCTTTTGAGTCCTTTTTTTTTCCCTCACTCCGTTCCATTCCTGGATCAGGGGCTTCCGTGCTTGCTCCTGCCCCCGGCCTAGGGCCGGGGGGGGAGGGAGGCCTTGGCCCCCCTTGGGGCCTGCTGCCTCCTCCCTCACATGGTTACTAATTTTCAACTGCGCAACTCCCTTCTCTTCCATTTTTCTTAAAGATGTAATTAGCAAAAGGCGTTACCAGAACTTCTGATTGGTTTTGTCCCGGAAATCAACCTGGACAAACCATCTCACAGTCCCCCAGGGAGGGGGGACCCTGCTAACCCACGACAATAGTGGACTTTTATTGCATGAACCTGGCAAACAAGCAAGACCTCTGAAACAATCTTTAATTAAGTACTTTATTTAAGAGAATGTCTTTTCATTCCCTGAGGAAGTCAGATCATCCATCTCCATACAGTGTGAGAAGCTTGTCCTCCCTGCAAAGATAGTATTTTACCTTATGTTGCCTTCTCCTGTCAACTTAAATGCCTTTGGATCTATGCTAGAAAACTCTTCAGTAAGATCCTAGGAGGGGAAAAAAAAGACAACTTCCTCTTTGGAGTTCATGGAAGGTTTTGTTGAGTCAACTAAGTCTGATCTTCTGCTTATTTCTATTTTCACTGTGCATGTATTTTGAATCTCAGTGTTTTTGTTAATAGAACAAGGCCTTTATCACTCTAAAATTGGATAGAAAAATGAAAAATTTCAGTAGGAATCCTGGATGATTGTTATGGAATTTTACAACTGAAACACTGTTGTCCTTTAAAACTGCTGGTTCTTTAACAGAACTAGAATGCCACCTGATTGATTATTATCAGTAAATACTTTTATGGATGCCATTAACATAAGTACCAGAGGCAACATTCATGTATAATTACCTGTCTCTTTGTAACTTCATTTGCCAGTGTTTGGGAACTAAACTCACTGACTGTCCTCCAGGACAGATTTAGGATGCATGGAAGCTGCCTGATTGTCAAGTGAGATTAAAGAATGGACAGAATTTATTGTGGATCCGATAACATTTCTAAAGAGTCAAAGCCTATATTTTTAGAATAGCCAAATATTTTGCAATTGTATCCTTGCAGAGATTGAAAATAAATATGTTAATTTACACATTAAGAAGACTGTTTTGTAGTTTACTGGATGTAATTACAAAATACCTGAATTGCATTGATTTGCAAGGCAAACTCTATATCAATTTACACTTCTTGCTTATCGTGTTCATCTTGGCTTCAGCTGAAACACACAAACCAAACTCAGCAAGAGTTTGGGTGCACCTTACCAAGCACAACAGTAGCACGTCGGCTGGAGCAGCCAGCTGCTTCTGCATCTGTGGAGTAGAGCTGCAAGGGTAGAGGATGATAGCAATTGGCCTGAGGTTGCATGAAATGAAGTTGGCACATAGTCTAAGCACCTTCCTAGTTTTCCCAAGATCTGGATGGTGGGAAAAAATAGTGTGATTCATCATTTTCTCAGCACAGTAAGACTATATATCTTAAATTTGTCTGTCTCGGGAAATAGATGTGCATAACTTGGCAGAACTAGAGAATTGTTTCTCCTTCCAGCTGAAAAAAAAATAATTGAAAAAGTAATTCTGCATTAGCATTGAACAGCTTTGGGACAGTCTTTTATCCACTGACCTCAATAGAATTATTTCTAATTCACTAACAGTGTACTTTACAAGGGAACATGGTCTAGAAGGATCTGAATACAATTGGTTTTTTGCACATGTGGCCGGCATGTCTAGCAAGTGCCCCTTTAGCATTCTGCCACCAAATGAACAATTAGAAGAAAAGTCCTGTTCTTGTCAGTTATCATTAGGTATTTTAGGAGTGCCATATGGGTAAGCAAGCGAGAGAAAAGGTGTGGGAAAAGAGATTCTATGGTTGGGAAAATCATGGAAAGGTGAATACAGAATTGTCACAGAAAGATCAAACAGCTGTGAAAGCAGGTTGCCTGTCAAACTCATTTGAATGCAGGGAACAATGGCACCTTTCCCTGCTCATATATGTAAAAAAAAAAAAATTGTTAATTTCCTTCCCCTTTACCCCTTGAAGTACTCTCATATTAGGTTTGAGATATTATATAATGAACTGTGTAGAAAAATATTCTATGTTTTGCAAATCACTGAATACACATTCCAGTATATCTCATCTAAAGCACTCCAAAACTTACTCTGAGAAAGACTGACTAGCATTTCTATAGTCTGTGTTTAAATCAGAACCTAAATAAATCGCTCTGATACTCTATTGCTTACTTTTATCATCATGCTTCCTACTACATATCATTGTTAAAAACAATGAAGAGTGTTATCAGTCACTAGAAAAGTATGCAACTGTATTTTGTAATCAATAAAACATGTAGGGCGTGATCCAGAGATTTTTATGTTACTCACCCTAGCAGAGTGACTCACTGAGATGGAGCTAGCCTACGTTTTGTTCAATGTACTGCCAAAACATTGTTCAAGAAAACTCACATGTTGACTGGGGAGCTTTCCAGAAGTTAAGGTGCACAATGCAAGACAAGGATACACATAAACCTTCTGATACCTGTTCAGTGAATGTGTATATTTTTCTGTGTTTTGGCTTGATAGTATAAAATACATAAGTGTTCTGAAAAATAAGGGATGGGAATACCCGTGTACGCCTAGTTTGCCCCTTTTATCGAGGAAATCATCATAGATAGGAAAGTAGCTTCAGTGGTAGATGTGTAAATGTGGCACTTAGGGATATGGTTTAGCAGTGGACTTTAGCAGAGACTGGGCAGTGCCGGGGTTATGGTTGGACTTGATAATCTTAGAGGTCTTTTCTGACCTAAATGATTCTATGGTAATAAGAAGGTAGACACCAGAGGAACAGAGCCCAACTCCCATGAGTTGGAATTACCTTGGTTACAGGAATCTTAACCCTGGCCTGATGCTTGTTAGTGATCACCCTTGTTGACAGACTATTATGTTTGGTGAAACCAGTGCCATTCTTCTGATAGACAGTGGGTGTACACTATACTTAATGCTTCAACTGTGTGTTACTCAGTGTTAACATAGTGATTCCTTCAGCTACTCTTCTGGGTACTTGAGAGTGTGTAGGGACATTGCCAGTTCCAAATGTGGTTGCCAAAATACTTCATTGTTTCCAAATCTAGGTAGTCATGAGTGAGTGACTTCTTTTTCCAAACTTAGCGCATTTTTTGGGGGGCTTGAGTAATATCTAGCATTTAAGCAGGATTTAGGCACAGCCTAAACGTATTATATTACCACTGTCATTTGCAGGTGTAGGGGTATCACTGTATACCATGAAAATGGGAATTGGATTACATTCCATATAAATACTTTTCTTTCATTTTAAGATTTTTCCAAGCTGACAGTTAATTTCTTAGTTGGTTAAAGACAGTTCTTCCGTGACTTTTATTATTTAATCTCTATCACAGCTACATAACTAAATAGATTAGTAGGCATAGGAGTGAATTACTATGTGTTTATACATCTCAATGCTTTGTGGTTTAAAAAAAGAAGATGAGAAATATTTTTCGTGCTATTTTCATTTTCTCTGAATCTCCTTACAAAAGGCTTTTTGAGGCATGAGTATGAACACTGTTAGTTATCCATGACTGACCAACTGATGTTGTCTGTGGCAGAAGTTCACAAGCTGGGCCTTAGCAAAGCAGCATGCAAACACTTCCTGATGAGCTGATGTTAAGAGATGTTGCTACCCCAGGATTAACAAAAGTGAAAAATAAATTTGGGAGGCCTGGCCCAGGGCAAATGTTGTTTCATATTGTCAGCTAACCCTACTGCAGCAGTGGCTTGGTTGTAGTTAATTGGGTGATTTGCTCAGGAAACTGGGCTGAAAAATTCTGTGGCTAATATAATTTAAATACAAGAAATTTTATAATGGAGAACCCATTCATCTGTTTAGTTACTACCTTTCCTTATGTTTAATGCTCTTTGCAGTTTATTATTTGCCTTTTTTTAATGATTTCTCCCTATTGTGATTAGAATCGTTATCAGGACAAACTAGATATTTGTCAATGTCCAAACTTTCCAATGTTCATCTTATTTAGCAATGTGGTATTCCCCTTGTTACTTCCTGCTTCAGGAATTAGCTGAACATTAACCAGCTGATTGAGTATCTTTGATAGCATACTGTGAAAGAGATGCTAAACCACTCAATCAGCAGCCTTTGTCAACACTTCAGATGGTAAATGAAGAATATAAATGAAAAGGATGTTGTTTTAAATCTGAAAGAATAGCCTTCAACATATTGAATGGCTAGCTAAGCTTCTAAAATGCTGTTTCCTGAAATTCTGGATTGTGGTTTACAAGCAATAGTGCAAATCATTTTCAGAATTATCAAACATGGATATTGGAAGTCTTCAGTTTTAATTATCCTTTTCAGTCTAATCACTACCTTTTCCCCTTTCATAAATTTAAATATTCAGTATTTAAGAGATTACAGAATCTAAGAAAAATAATTTTTGAGCCAAATATAGGAAAAGGCCCTTTGGTATACAGGTCTGCCTCCTGTCTGCCATAGTTCTTCAATTTAATGCTAATATATGATGTGTGATTAAATCCTGAGGGAAGCTTTGAAAAATCCTATGTTAGCTTAGACATAATTATATATGGAAATCTGTTATGAGTGTTGTGTGGGTAACTTTTATTTATGCTTAGTAAAGTATGAAACTAGCATCTCTATTTATAAAGCTATTGTTTAAGGTTCCCTTTTGTTCTGTCCTTGATTTAATTCAGTCTATTCAAGTTTTGCTCAAACAGCAGGTTTGGTCATTAGTAAATAACGCAAAAATAGCTTAGCTCTTTGATCTGTACAGTCTTTACATACAATGTGCCTGAAGGCATGTGTAATATAAATATTTTGTAAGTGCAAATAAATAAAGGATTTTGGATAATAGACATGTTGAAACTAGAAGATTTTTGAAGATTTTCAGTTCCTGTTGGATAACACAGTGAGCAAATAAGCAAGAAAAATCTCAAATCTCAAAATTTACAAATAATTTTGTTTTAATAGTAGTTATAAAATTACTGTGTTCTTGAATCCCATTATTTGCATAGAGGAAAAAGTGTATTCTTATAGATTTGCATAATTATAAAATGTGTAGTGATTTTAAGCTTCATGTATGGACTGTCTTTAGATTCAGAAGTATGAAAATTTACAAGGTACATCAAAGTTCTGGCTTTATTTGGAGTGTGATACTGCATTTATTAATATTACTCAGTTGATCTGGTGAAAAAATATTTACAGTTGAAGAGTTTTGTTGCTTTTTTGATTATTTGATTGTAAAGTTAAAAATCATCCTATGACTGTGACACAGTGAGCAAATCCCATCTTAACTTACTAGTCAATACTGAGAAACCCCATAAAGAAATTGTCAATTTCTGGTGTGAGCTCCATCTCCAAGGAACACATCAGGGAAACTGAATGTAACTGCTAGTGTATTGTTTAACCCTGAAAGTAGAACTACAGGGGGGTTTTGTTATTGAAAGCAGTGTAGTTAATTTTGAAACTGGTTGTCATTAACTTCTTGCCTTTTTCCAACAATTTGGTTCCAAAAATCATGAATGAAGAGATAGCCTGTCAACCTGAGGTCCCCTTTGGTTTCCTCTGTGATTCTGGATCTTACATGAGGAGAGAGACATGTTTCTCTGACCACTTCAAGCTAGTTCTTAAACAGCTTTGACCCTTTATACACTTCAAGGAGCCCTCAAGGGTCATTTCAGAGACTAACAGCATCTTTGTTGCATCTCCCCAGACCTCAAATTGTTCATACATGTATAAATGCAAAGCTTGGTATAGCATAAGATACAGAGATTTTGTGAGAAGGACTGTAAGTTATTTTCGAGTCTTCACACAGGGAATTATGTTCAGTAATTATTTGTACAAATATTAAAATAGAAGTATTTCTAAATGCTAGTTTTGTTGAAGCAAGATACATTCTCAAAAAAACGTGTTAAATATTGAATGTGCACTTAGCTCAGGATATTTTTGATTTCTGTCTCCATATGTCCTGTGTATGCCTGTGGGTACTGGCTAGGGAAAGCCGAGTGCAGACTCCACTGTAATGGAGTCCTAGCTCGTCCTGTCCTTAACAAAGCATTTTGGCTGTCTCAGTTACCTGGATCAGAAAGCTGGTCTGTCTGAAAAATACTACAGGAAGACAAAAATGGAAGTTGTCTGCCTGGTATAACAGACTAAACCATCTCACTAGTTACAGTAAAAGAAGTAGGGAGAGGAGGTTGGATTGTCTTTTCTGCCAACAGCCCACAGTGGTTTTAACTAAATGAGTCAGGAAGCCATATTCTAAGAAAGCAAATGACCAGTTTTACTTGTAGGATAGATACAAGATTTAAGAGATACAAGAGAGAGATTACTCTTGTAATTTAGCAGCTCTTTCAGGTAAAGTGCCTGGCACCGTTCTGTGAAGTTTGTGTAGCTCCTGACTGATCTTTATTATCATACTTTCTTAGGCCCTCTAGGTTATTATAATAATACTTAATCTTTTTAATCTGTGTTTTTTTCTTGTTTTCCTAGAAAGTTTGTCTATGTCGTTTCATTTATTTTGGTCTTAAATTGAAAGATTAGATAGTGTATGAAGGCAAGGCTGGAGACTTGGTGTTCTTGACCTGTCACAGGGAACAGACGGGGCTGAAATCTTGGTTTGTGTAAAAGCAAATTCTAATCTCAGTCCTTCCCTCATGGAGGCTGAGGAGCCTGCACAGGCAAATTCCATACTTGCCATAAATGCACATAAATGCACTTGCCATCATCCACTTTTGCTGACAGCTTCAGTCAGCTGGCACAAGAAGCTTCACAACCTGAGGCAACTTTTGATTATCCATAGCTTAAATGCTTTAACATTCTGGAAATAAAGATCTGCAGCTTAAACTTGGCACAGGACTCTGTGGGAAACCAGAGAAGCACAAGGAACAACAGAAGGCAAGGAAGTTCAGGCAGTGTAGCCAAAGAGACACCCAGGTGCATCACAACTAGTTATCTGGTGCTTTTCTGGCTGAGTCTCACAAGCCTGTGTGAGTACATTGCACTGCTGTTTCTAATCGGATTTAGGAAGGGAATGTATTGCCAAAGCCAAGCTGGCACTTCTGAGTTGCCAGGGCACGTCACTTTGAGAAAATGTACTGTATTGCTGCTTGAGATCTCAGTATTTGGGAAGAGTCCAGTTGTGGGTTTGCTTGAAGTTTAAGTACTCAAATGAAATGGCTATAATTATGAACTTTCTCCTTTTATCTTACTATGGTCTGGTATAATTTTGTTCCTTATCAACCATTATGGCATTAGAGATGCAGCTTTATCGATTCACATTGTCAGGTGAATGTCAAGTATTTAGTCAACTTTATTTTGTTGATAAAGAATATTACAAAGTTTATATCATCTTTGGTATCTGAAAATTTTACAAAAACTCAAACTAAGCAGGATCCTGTGCAAGTAATCTGGTGGCTCGATACCAAGTTTTCCATTATTACTTCAAAGATTCTAAAGATAGTTAAGTGCAGAAAAGATCAGTTAAGTGCATTTCCATGGATTCCTGCCATGAAGGTTATACCATAGAGTTATGAGTGTGTCCTTGTGAAAGATAAAGAGTATTGTTGCATCTAGATTTCATATATGAAAAACCTTACTACAATCTCTAGTTACTTCACGTTTGGTGATTGCTTACTTGGGGTTTCTTGTCTCCTTTCTTTTTTTTTTTTTTTTTTTTTTTTTTTTTTTTTTTTTTTTTTTACTAAATAGACTTGGATTATCACTTGCTTTTGTCTTCAACTGCTCCTACTTAATCCTCTTGTCAAAGCCCAGAGTTCCTGCGGGAATCCAGTCACAGATGATGTGAATGACATTGCAAAATTGGTAAGTAGCTTTTATTTTAAATTATTCTTTATGTTAAACAATAATCAGTGTTTAATGGCACTTATATTTCTAAGTGAAGTTATTAAATCTATATTAGAACCAGTGGAATATTAAAAGAAAAACTAATCCATCAACATCTGTCACTTGAATAAAATCTATTTTGCAAAGATCAGAGAGTAGTTTCAGTGTTCATTGAAGAGATGACCAAGATGGAGTGTGTGTACATATGTGGTTTCCTGACTCCAAACTTCAATAGAAATTGTCAGTAGTCCTCATTTCATCAAACATTCTTTCAGATCAGACTGTTTCCCATGCAGATGAAAGATGATTGTCTGTGTGCTGATTTGCATGGAGCAGACTGGTGGCAAACTGGCTTAATTGAACCAGAAGTCTTTCCTTCATGTATATGAGACTATTGCCATATGTAAAAATAGTATGATGTTAGACAACATTGTAGCAATCAAGGCAATAACGATTGAACAGCTTTTGCAGCCTTTAGGTGTGAGTGGGTTAGACTCGTTAAGTGTTTCTCTACTTACTGTACCCAGAAGTTTAAGTCTGAAGGACTCACAGCTTCATATAAGAACTGAATTCATTTAAGTAGATTTTAACTGCTTAATTGACTGCTATATTAACCTGAAAAACTGCATCTCCTTTTGATGTCAGTTGGTATTTAACTTCACTGAAGTCAGCAATTATGCTAACTTGCAGTAGTGTGGGATATAACACCAAAGTTTTTAAGAAATAACTCACACTGAACACTTAACAAGCATATCTTCATCTACATATGGAATATAGCTGAAAATTTTTGTTTCATTATGGGAAAAGAGTTGCACCACCAGTGTTATTATTATCAAACACTTAAATTGGAGTCCCTAGCATTTGTTGCCACTGCAGTGTTCTTAACTTGTCTTCTTTGAGCATTTTTATATACATTGGCACATAGTGTAAATCTCTAGGGGTGCTCTATAGTCTTACTCAAATGCTTAGTGCTTCAAATTAGTCCCTGTAGGCAGAATTTTGAAGTATTGGCATATTTATTCCAGATAATATTTCATCTATTGGAAGAGTATTAAGCTTTGATGTAAACTTGCTGAAAGCATGCAAGAACAAAAGAATTCCTTTTTGTGAGGGCTGCTGAAATTGTGCAGTGCAGGGTTATCAATAACGTTGTCACTTAAGTGTCCCCAGAACAGTGCTTTAACTTTCCCTTTAGTACAATTTAAACTTGAGAATGTATAAATACAGGTTAAAAAAAAAATTGCATGCAGCTTGAACAATCATGCTTTGCTTTTGAGATAAATTCTGAAGGAAACCTAATCTTGTAAAAATTAGGTAAGTCTTTAATTTGACTGTGGTTTTCCATATCATCTTCCTACATCGTCCTCTAGAGTCCAGCAGCTGCAGTTCTTGCACGTATCCCCTCAGCGTTATTTTTCCGTACCCCTACCTTCCATGTGCCCTCTTAGTTTTCCATATGCAGCATGGTGACTAGTTCCCTCCCATGCTCCCTAGGCATGATGCCTACCTGCTTGCTGGATTTTTTAGCCCCTTTTCTTGGGCTGCTGGCTGGGCAGAAAGGACTTCGTGTGGTGATTGTTATAGTGTATGTGCTGCATGTCCTGCAAGGAAACCCCTGCCAGCTGTCCAGATTGCACTGTGCTTCTGCTGCCAAGCCTGAGCAGAGTGGGGTAGGGCTGAGCTCCTCCAGATGCTCCTCCATGAGGATGCTGTATGGTCCTTCTCCTGACTTAGACCCATACCTTTCAGATCTTCCTACCAAATACAAAATTTGGGTGAAGCTACCTAGAAAGTTCAAAGATATTTTGGATTGGAGAAAGAACAGAGAGATACAGGAAATGCAAAGCCCAGACGCATGAATTGTCTTTGTTTTGATTTGCTTGAGTTGTTTGAGAATGTTTTGAGGAAAGTCTGTATCCCTGTTTTGTCTGTATTAATATTTGCAGAAACAGTTTCAGTCAAGCCACTTGAGAAATGAAAGGAGAAAGTGAAAATAAGTTTAGTGACTTCAGTTTAGTATAAGAACTCTTTGTTTCAGTTAATGTGACTATAGTATATGTTAGTCATTCTGCTTTGAAATTCTACACTGTGACAACTTGACACAGAATGAAAAAAAAATGAAAAAAACATAATAAGGTTTAAAGTACTTATAAAACAGAATGTCATTAGCTGCCAGTGTCAATACAAGAAGGAAGAAGTACACAGAGAATACTGACTGATCACATTACTTTGCAGCAAGTACAATATTTTATGCTATATGGACTATTTCCTTAGTACATATAATAGGGACTCCAACATTATATTTTTTAAAAACATGGTTCAAGAGACCCTATAACTCACGTAAATTACAGTAAAAGTTTTATACCGCTTCTGTTTTTCGAAACACAATATGCTCATTGAATTAAGGAATGGTATTCTGATGATGTATATCTTCAAAATTAGATGTTACACCCATATGTGGTTGGGTTCTTTATTAGAATCCTAGAATCATTAAGGATGGAAAAGACCTCTTAAGATAGAGTCCAACCTTTGACCAAACACCACCAAGCCAACTAAACCACAGCACTAAGTGTGGTGTCCAGATGTTTCTTGAACACCTCCAGGAATGGCGACTCCACTGGGCAGCCCGTTCCAATGCCTAACCACTCTTTCAGTGAAAAAATTCTCCCTTATGTCCAACCTGAACCTCCCCTTGCACAACTTGAGGCCATTTCCTCTTGTCCTGGGAGTTGCCTGGGAGAAGAGGCTGACCACCATCTTGATACAAACTCTTTTCAGGTAGTTGTAGAGAGCGATAAGGTCTCTCCTGAGTCTCCTTTTCTCCAGGCTAAACAACCTCTCAGACACTTCTCATATGACTTACTCTTTAGCGCCTTCACAAGCTTCATTACCCTTTTCTGAACACACTCCAGCACATCAATGTCTTCCTTGAAGTGAGGGCCCAGAACTGGACACAGCACTCAAGGTATGGCCTCAGCAATGCCAAGTACATGGGGACAATCACTGCTGGCCACACTGTTGCTGATACAAGCCAGGATGCCATTGACCTTCTTGGCCGCCTGAACACACTGGTGTCTCAGGTTCAGCTGGCTCTCAGCTAGCACCACCAGCTCCTTTTTCTCCAGGCAACTTTCCCATCACTCTTCCCCCAGCCTGTAGCTCTGCATGAGGTTTTTGTGACCCAAGTGCAGGATCTGGCAATTTGCTTTATTGAACCTCATACAGTTGGTCTCAACCCCTCAATCCAGCCTCTCTAGATCCCTCTGCAGAGCCTTCCTACCCTCCAGCAGATCAATCCTGCCACCCAACATAGTGTCATCTGTGAACTGACTGAAAGTGCCTTTAATCCCCTTGACAAAATCATCAATAAAGATATTAAACAGGGCTGTTCCCTGGAGGACACACTAGTGACTGGCTGCCAACTGGGTGTGGCACCATTCACCACCAGTCTCTGGTCCCAACCATCCAGCCAGTTTTCACCGCAACAAAAAGTGCCATGAGCTGCCAACTTCCCCAGAATAATATTGTGGGAAGGCAGTATCAAAGACTTTACATCGATTTAGACTACATTCACAGACTTTCTCTCTGACTGGAGATCCTACTGGCCTTTAAAAGTCTTATTTCTTTGCTGATCCGAAGAATCTGTTCTAGTAGAACATAGTGTCTTTAACAAATATTCTCCCCTTTCACACTGAGAACAAGTTGTAGCACAGAGGATTTCAGATAAGGTAATGTTATGTGTATAATTATTGCCCGTAATTTATTGTGATGTTGTCCACAAGCTCCGTCACACTTACCAACAGTGATACAATAGTTGTTTCTAAACGGTTTATTCTCAGACAGACTGTCATGTTCCTTAAACCTTTTTGTGCACAGTCATGAGTACAGTCCCGTATCTGTGTACAATGAACTATCTGTTTAGCGGCAGCATGCAAATCGCACCATTTAGCTCAGAATATTGTTCTCTCTTCCTCCTGTCTCATCACAAATTCTTAGATATCAGCCTAGATTCAGTTTGGCCTGAATTCTCCACTGAAGTAGATTATGATTTCTTCATGTCTCCAAAAATATTAGTCTTCCCTGAGCCTTTTCTGTTGATGCTTCATAGACCCTTCTGAGTTCACTTTTAAAACCTTCATTCTTTTTCCTGTCATAATAGGAAAAAATGTGGGGTTTTTGTCTGTCTGTCCACACAAGTACATTTTTCTTCCAAATTCTTCGTAGATAAAAATTCAGTCTATGAAAAGTCTTTATCTATCTTTGACATCCATAGTTTTGCCCTTCCCCCTCTTAATGTGCTGCTCTGACCCTTTATCTTCTTATTTCCTTCAAGCTGTTCCTCCTTTTTTTTTTTTTTTTTTTTCCCCACTATCAATGGCAAGATTCTTGGGCTTATCTTCAAAGGTACTATTAACACTGCCTGTGTTATTGTAACACAGTTCAGTTTGCCCTCTTGTACCAGCTTCTCATCATATCCGTGGTATCTGTTACACTGTGGCCGCAGGAAAGATGCTCCTTGATGTACTCCAGGCAGATTCTCATCCTTTTCCTATCTCTCGCTAAAATTCTTTGCAGCATGAATCCATGTCCCTCATTTTTCTTATTCCTGCTATGTTTTTCCCTGTTTCTGCTGCAGTGTACCTACAGTTTTCAAAACAGTGCCACAATTCCCTACAACCTGGTCTTCCTTTATTTGGTACTGAGGGGCATGAGAAGTACGTGCCTCGGTCAAGATGCTCTGTGAATATAGACCGGGGATGTCTACTAAGCCTAAGCTATCAGAGAACAAATAAGGCATGCTGTGCAGTGCCTGAAAATGTGGGTCATTTGCCTAATCAACTTTGTGTTGAGTAACAAATTGAGGACAGATATGTGGCATAACTTGTTTTCAGTGGTCTTAATCTGGATTTTCACTAGCACCATGCTAGATTTACACCAGAAGATAGAATCATAAATAAAGAGCAAATTCAATAACAATAAGGTTTACCAAACCAGACTGGTATCTGTTCTTAAATTATTTTCTGTAAGATTAAATTTATTAACATCTATGTAATATAATTTTGTCATATGAAGAATATGTCTTAAATAGAATGATTTTAAGAAGCAAAGAACAATTGAACAATCATTTTTGGATTTTAGTAATGAGAATTTTAAAGGAATATAATTTCATACCTGTACAGAATGAAGGTGTTTAGAGAGTATTCATTCTGCACTACTAATCACTTGAACTCCTGCTTCTTTTTTAATGAAGATGTCTGGAGGGAAACACTTGATGAACAAATGTTCTGTATTATAAAATTGTAATTGCAGCACCTGTCAATAAAGCCTGTCCCCATTGTTCTTCTCAGCACAGTAAGTCAGCAGAAAGCTGCATCGCTGTAATTGTGACTTAGATTTTGCATAAGAATTAGGAATCTACTGTATATATATTTGTTAAATATGAACATCAAACCTACATATAATTTTCACTGAGCTCTGCAGTATGTACAGAATATACTTAGATATTTGGGGTTTGTCCATCAACTAAATCTAAGGTACCTCTTCTTCCATGATCTACTTCTCTAAAGCAATTTTCTGCATTTGAATGTTGGAAGCCCAAATAATAGTCAGCATTTACTGACCAGGTTGCTTGTTTGAGACATGCTGTTTCAAATACTTTGCTTTCGTATTACATCTTTGCTGTAAATATGTACTTTACACTCTAACTCTTGTGCATGAAGGGGTTATAAAAAATTATCCAGTGTTGTTATCTTGCAAATAACCTGCCACTGTGACTGTAAGAAGTGTGAACGGAAATCGTTAGCATGTTGTCTTAAGCCAAATGATGAATATTTTATTAACTGCTTCATTAACAGAAGAGATAGAGTAGATTGCAGAGATGGTAGAAACAGAGAGGGTGGAAGCTACTATGGGAAAAGAAAAGCCAGGGATGCAGTAAGGAAGACAGAAAGGTGCAAAAAGCTGGAAGGGACTTTTGACAAGGGCATTTAAGGATAGAACAAGAGGGAGTGGCTCTAAACTGAAAGAGGGGTAGGTTAGATTAAATATAAGGAAGAAATTCTTTACTGTGAGACACTGGAACAGGTTACCTGGAGAAGTTATGAATATTCTGTGTCTGGAAGTGTCAAGGCCAGGTTGCATGGGGTCTGAGCAGCCTGGTCTAATGGAAGTTGTCCTTGTCCATGGCAGAGGAGTTGGAATGAAATGATCTTTAAGATCCCTTCCAACCCAAACCATTCTCAGATTCTATGAAGAGAACAGGAAAATGGAAACAAGTAGAGAGAAATGGGAGGTAGAAATTATATTCAAAAGCATAGTATGTTTTTTCCCATCATATACCTCAGAGTGAAAAAGAAAATGCTGGCAATGGAAAATGGTATTTTGTATTTTATTTACTTCCTTTATCTTTGAAATGTGTATAAAAAAATAATGACATCTATGCTTGTCTGCTTATAATTTTCAGAACAGTCACAATAAACAGAATTTGCAAGAACAGTAGCCCCCATTACAGAGCATTTGACTGCAGAGATAGGTCATCTCTCTTAAGTCTGCTGTTGCGATGAATGAGTAGTTTACGAAACCTAAATCACTTTTGCATCCTTTTTTCTTCTCCCCATCTATGTGATTGTGAGCATATTTTTTAAAGTATATTTGGGTTATGCAATGTTAACAGTGCTGGTTTAAATATTCAGATCTCTCTATCTCAAAAGTAATCTTACATTCCCCAGTGTGGGATTTTGTTTCAACTGGGAATATAGTACTTAGTGTTGGTTTTATATGGATTTGAAGAAGTGTGGATTCCCTTCTCTTCACCTTTTCTCAGAGCCTAATAGGATTTCTACAATCACACACACCCACTAAATCAGATAAAGATTTTGTGACATTTTAATTGCAATGCAGCATTCTATTAGTTCTATGCATTCCTTTCCAAGATTATCAGTTGATGTTCTCTATAATCATCAAAACTATTACTTCTGTTTAAAGCAAGGTAAGTCATGCAGGCAGGTGTTTTATGGCCCCCAAAATTTGTCACTGTACTGAAGGAGTTGAGTAGAAGAACTAATAGAAAAGCCATTCAAGGATGCAGGGAGTTTCAAGGGACAGTCATTTTCCAACCACCTTTGCTCAGGCAGGTCAGAACACCCTCATCATCTGCTCCTTGTGGAAGCCACAGCAGTCAGGCACCCTGCACAGAGTGGGTGTGCAGAGTCCATTCATTCCTTTCAGGATTATATCAGCAGCTGGCTGGTGATGGCTAGTGTTCAACGAAATGTCAAGATTCATTTTAGGAAAGCAAGAGAGTACAAAATGCGCAGATTTGATATAGACATCTCCTTCATTCTTACATCAGGGGCTTTACCCTATTTTCTGTGCGTGAGTTAGGAAGTGCAAGAGAGACACAAGTATAACTCCCTCACTTACACTGAGATCCATCATTTAGCAGCAGAGCATCTGACGTGGAGTTTAGTCGATAAAATTTTAACAAGTTCCGTCTTGAGGCAGGGCATATATTTTGTCTTTGCCATGCTCTCCCCAGTGATCTTCATTTTTAGTAGTAAATTCAAAAATATCTTTTCTGATTCACAGTCTGTCAAGGAGAAAAATATCTGAGGCTGAGCTGTATTCTCCAGCTTTGACTGTGAAGTTGAGCTCTTCGGCAGTTAAATTTTTTTAACTAAGCATGGAAAGTGTTTCACAGGCTCTTATGCGACAAAAGTAGATTGTATACATAATGCATATCAATTCTTGTAGTGTTCATTGATATGGAACAAATTTAATCTTCCAGTGACCTTTCTTACAGAGCAGTGGTTTTGCTGATATTGCTAAGTATGGAATCCCTCTAGAGTGAGTATGGGAAACTTTGCAGATAGAGTAGCATCTTCACTATCTATGCTTCTTGAAATGCTGCTAATTCTACCTCTCTAGGCACGCAAAGGAAGTTAGAAAAAAACCCTGGATTACCTATTAGGATGCCATTATGACATATTTTTAGAGAAAGGAAAAATAGACAAAAAAATTTGGGTGAGGATTTAGAATAAATCAGATGCTCTAACGAGAGAACAAATATATTGGAATATTTTCCAGTATTTATAGCATGTTGAATGAACTCCTCAAAATTCCAGGTAAATAGAAATATAGAGAATTTTTGTGACATTTCTGGAACTGCTGCTTTGGGAATGTGTAGATATTAAATTAAAAAAAAAAAAAACAAAACAAAGAAAGAAAAAACAAAACTTATCTTTGGAAAGGATATTTCCTGGATCGTTTTTAGAGCAATTGCTTTTTTTTAAAGCTGTAGGAGAAAGATAAATGAGACTGAACTGAAAGGTTGTGACTTAGCCCAGATAAACTAAAAAAAAAAAGTTTGGAATTCACTTGTGTTTGACTGTGCATAAGTATTGTCCTTGATCATTTCTAGAACCATAACATTTTGAAACAGCTGTTTGAATTTTTATTTGGAACTAATTTTTAATTAACAAATGAAATGTATTTTGTCAAAGAGAATACTACCTAAAAACTGCACAGGGGGAAAAAAGAGATCCCTGTGTTGGTTACTATAGCAGCAGAATCAAAAGCAGCACCATAACAGAATGATCTTTAACCTGAAGTAAAAATGCTTTTGCACCAAAGGAGCTATGTCTGTGCATGTTGTTTTTAAGTAAAGGGATTTCAATTGAGGATGAGAAATATCAATTGAATCTTTCACTGATACAAAGAAAATAGATTTACTGTATCATTAAGCATCACATTATTGGTAAACATTTTGAAAAAGTACTTCAGGAGACTGTGGCAGTCCCGTGACTGTTGGAATGTTCATCTCACAACTCTTCACATTCCCCAGATGTTCAACCATGTCTCACAGTAGTTTTGGATTCCATCTGTAGCAGATTGGTTTGTATAATTCAATCAGAATCCTTCTTCCACTCCTTGTCTTTGCTGCATCACACTCCATGGTCTTCCACATCTGCAAAGCTGCACTCAGCTAACACGTGTGGAAGTTCTCCTTTGCCCCCAGGACATTGCTATGACATAATTATTTTGCTCGTCATTAGTAAGAGGAACAACTTCAAAGTTAAAGTTGTGAACAAGTGTTTTTCTGACCTGGTACATAACTAAGCATGAGACAGGTAAGTATTTCTTTAGGTTCAGATATATGTTGAAGTTGGAAATTATTTGAAGGAAAAAGGGTAGGTACCTCTGTGTCCTCTACTGTCTACAGTGATTGGGGTTATGTAAAAATTGTCAGGTAAACACTTCAAGACATGCCATTAAAAGATGAAAATGCAGTGGGGTTTCTCTAGTAATGAATAACTTCAGATCACTACTCCTCAACACACTGTTGACTTTAATTATCTGGGAAGTGGTAGCATTGAACATGATCAGATCAGATCTGGACATATTATGGTGGAGAGGTGGTTTCACTTGTTTCTGAACAAATCAGGGTAGATAGGGGTTCCACAGGAAACTGAGTATGTAAGTAACCTTTTTACCTGCACCTTTACTGGAGGCAAACCTTTAACTTTACCTGCACCTGGTAAATTACTGAAAATTTGTGTTGAATATTTGATAGCTTTTGTTGAATGCAGTAATGGAAATTAAGTATTGTTTTGTGGAGTCAGTAATAACATTTTTATTATCTTTTTATTGTAGGTTGGAAATCTCCCAAATGATTATATGATAACCCTTAAATATGTCCCGAAGATGGATAGTCTGGTAGGTACAACCACTTCAAGTTAATTCCAATAAAATAGCCCACTGGAACCAGCGATGGCTGTAACTTTTTGTACCTAGTCCTATGGCTTAGTAAGTTAAAGTTAAATAAATATTATTTCACTTTTCATAAGCTTCCCAAGTATTTATTTAAAAGAAATGTAGAGAGATTCCCACAGTCCCTTAAAACCTTTTAAATTACAGGAATCTTAGAAAAATGTGTCTTCATATTAAATTTTTAACCTTTTTTTTTCTGGAAAAAGTCAAACTACAGTATTATTTCATTAAGTCAGTTGAAAATTAATATTTCTTAACTGATAATTTCCTGCATAGGTTCTCTCTAATTGTACTTTGCAAGTACTGCACAATGGCCTTCTTGTTTCAGCCAGTGGAAATGCCATTAAAGCACAACAAATACTGAGTAGCCAGTAAAGGAACCTTAAGTTCAGCAAATGATAGCGTCAGTAACTAAACAACCCAGTAGGGTTTCAAACCTTCTTTGTATTATTCTTTCTGTATAATCCCATGTTTAATACACAGTGATACTTTTAAATAAGCATCATCTACATACTTTAAAATTCTATAACATTTTCTTTTAAAATCACATTTTCTTATTGCTTAATCTACTAAATATTTTTTGTTTTTTCCTCAATTAAAAAAAAAAAACTCATTTAGAATGATGTATTGTAAATGCTCTCTTGGTTGTTGCAAACACTGCAAGAAAACAGAGAAAATGAAACAAGGTGAAAGTACAAGTTGTGCTGTATGCTATATTGTTTTAAGGAAAGGAAAAAAGTAAGAAAAGGATGATTTTGTCAGTTAACAATATTGTGCCTGTCTTAAGAATGAATCATTGTACATGCATCCGTAACTGAAAGTCATCTGCTAGATATAAGAAGCTGGTTTTGTGTCTGTACAAGGTTTTCATTAGGAAAGCCCAGTTTCTGTGTGATACACATCTAAAAATGCATCCTATTCTAAATTATTATAGCAAATCTATCAATATTCCATATTGATAGTGGAGAATGATGCCAGAAGCAATATTCAGTCCTGAATAACAAGAATATGGGAGGAGGAGAAGGAGGCTGAGAGTTAGTGAATGGCCCTGAGTTGTGAGGTTATGAGAGGTTACGTCAGATGTAGAAGTTTAAAAGTTTTGTTGGAAGCTTGAGGCTTTTACTAAAAGTTAGAGTACTTTAGAAAACCCAGTTTAAAATTTAATCTTTAGAGAGAAAAACTCTGCAAAACAAAAGCTATGGAAGTCAGGTACTAGATCCTATAAAAAAAAAAAACTAATGGAAAAAATTTCTATTTCTTATCATGGCCAATATTCAGAGAAAAAGACTGGCTGCCACTATGACCTGGCTGCCGTGCTTTTTGAAATTCAATGATTTTGGTGCTTGATGTGATGAGATTCATGTCTGTGGAGGGCAGCCATAGCCTGAATGCTGTTCCCCCAGCTTCCAGAATGAGCACAGTAGCTGTTGGTCTGGATTGAGGCTGCTCCCTCCCCTGAGCTCCTGGGGAGGTTGTCATTGCAGATGAAGAAGGCCAGGGAGCCTGCTGGAGCAATGAGTCCTGGTTGTTCTCACTAGCTAATTCTTGCCTCTCTCTGTGGTTGTTTTGACTGCCAATATGCAGATTCTTTTCTGTAGTTTAAATGCCATGTCATCTTGATGCGTCATATCCAGAAACTTAGATCCAGTTTACATTTATGATGAGCAGCCAAGAAATAAATAGGAAGAAGAGAAGTTCAGAGCTGAGATTTCCATGTTCCCTTCACTGGTACACCACTTTCAGTCACTGTAATGGGAGGTGCGGCTCTTGGCCACATGCCTTTGCAGGGGTATTCACATCCCACTTGGCCAAATTCCTCCCTGGGAATTTCAGGTTGTGTTATGCATACCACAGCAAAGGCTGGCTGAATAAGTATACTTTGCTCTGGGTTCTGCAAGGTTCCTGCAAGCTGGGAAACCCATAGCTTTGCCTAAAATGAATGCACTTTGTTTGGCTCTGAAAGGATTGAAATGGTGCTCTGCAATTTTTTCAGTAGACTTCAATCTTCTGTGCTTGCATAAAGTGGGAAGTGTAGCTGAAGTAGTAAGTCTCAAATATAGATGACTAGAGGTAGGAAGTCAGGGTGAATGCAAAGCAGGTGGGAAGCCAGTGTAGTGCATGTAACAGGAACAGACTGACCCATCCATTAATGAGAAAGGTTGTTGCATTATGCACGAGCTCAAGGCAACTGAGTGGCTTTAAAAGTAGTCTTTCATAGAGTGAACTGTGTAGTCTAGCCTGAAGGTTAAAAGGCAAAGATGACAGCAGCAGGGGCTGAATTCGGAAGATGATATAAACTTCAAACTGTTACATAGGTAAGAAAGTAAAAGCTAACTAAGGGCTACCTGGAAGTAAAAGATAAGTCAGGTTTGCTATCATCTTAAAATGTAAATCTTGGTCAAAGTTTACACAAAAAAATCAGAATTAAACTCCCATTTCTCCTAGCAAACAACATCACATTTTTCAATTTGAGCAGTTTCATCCTTGTTTTGGTAGGTACTGAGGTAGCAAGTGATTGTACAGCTTGATACTAGTGAAAAGAAAACTTAGAGCTCTCATGAAATACAGCTTTGTAGATCAGAACAGTTCAGAGGAGACTCCCACACACGTTAAACTGCGGGAACAACAAAATAGACTCCCTGCTGGAATTGCCAAATGCTCACTAGGAGAAGCAGTAAGCTTCTAGTTCCTGCCAGAGGAGAATGCTCACCTTCAAAACCTCAGAGGAAAAAGGTTTCCGGTTCAGGGAAGCACAGTAGTTCTGTATCAGTGTTCCTGCACCAAAGCAGAAGAAACAAAATGCTTTGTTTGTCTTATGGTGGCAGTGGGACGTGGCATAACATATGCTGCTTGAACAGAGTATGTTTCAACAAGCTTTCTCTGATTTATTTGCTTCTGCCTCTTCCCTCACCTTGTTGTGCTTGAAGGAAAAAAGGGAAGCTGGATCAGGCCAAATGCCATCCATTCCACTTTTTGTTTCATTCTTAAAGAAAAAATAATTGTTGATATAGTTACAGAAGGTGGTATCACTGACTTGCCACTTGTTACCATTGTGTGAGAGAGTTGTACAGAGAAGTGGAAAGTCAAGTGGAGCTGAATAATATATTTACATTTGGTTCTCTAGGCCTGAAAGCCTAATTGTCTGGTTCTTCTTCAAAAACATGAAGTATATTTTTTCTTGTCAACAACATTTACACATCAAAGCAGAACAACACCTGTGTATAATTTTTTTAAACAAAGAATCTGTATGAGAGTTTATTAAAGAAATAGAGTAAAATGAGATTAAGCTCAGAAATGTATACATCACCAAACACTTGCTATGTGTTGCAGAAGGTGGATTCAGTGGACGATGCCCACACACTGGGCAGCATTTGGAAACTGGTTTAGTGATACTGAGGGTACTTAGGTTTTGTTGGGCCAAGATTTTTGTATCTGGAAGGCTTTAATGATCCTGAGACATTTTCAACAACAGAAAAAATAACTTCACATATGGAATAAATTCCCATAACATTTACCCGTAAAAATTCAGCATTTATTGGGAAGAGATTTCCAGGTACGAGTTGCAGTGTGACTAATGCATTACCTGTATTTTTGCTGATCATATTGAGTTAGGGTTTCTCCTGGGCTAGGCCACTGTTTTATCTATTTGCCTACTGTTATGTAAATTTAAGTAAAAGAAGTTAATTACTCCCTCTAAGACAGCAAGATGAATTACAAGGTTTCAGTCACATGAACAGCTGTACGAACTTTGTCTGCAAACTAATTGCATAGGTGTCAGTTAAAGGATTTGAACTCTATTCCAGTGGCACATACAGCAATAGGCTGCACAGAACACTTTTGTCATTGAAAACCTTTTGTCAGGGAAAAAAAGGCTTTTAGATCTAAAAATTATTCCCAGTAATGGCATTTAGTGAAAAAGCTGAAGAGAAGGAATTAACTAAACTAACTAGTTTAAAGGTGGATGAAAGCAGACAAGGATTTAATGGAAAATGTGTATGGAAACCTTCCTGAGAAGAAATTTAAATCAAGGATCTTTGGGGTTAACTGAGTCATGTAAGGTAACAATAATAAAATGAAAACTGATATTGGTTTAAGAATTGTTAAAGCAGTGAGTGTTTGAATAAAATAAATAGGTTAATGAAACCATGGATTAGGGTTCATAGTAACATGTCCCAAGGCTCAAACTCTCGACAGACTGATACTTGGCATTCATTAAGACTTTTAATGAAGGGATGTCATTTAACAGACAACCATAAATATGTCAGTATGGGTAAGAATAGAAATTTTACCAAAAGGACTGAAGAGAAAGTTGGCCACACTAAAGAAGAATAATTTTAATTTAGACTCTTGAGATAATTTAAATTGGAAAGAACAGTCTAATCTACTTTTGCACATTCAGCTGCTTAACCAGTTTTTACAAAAGTCTGATATTTAATCTACCTCTCTTTCTCTTTTTTTCCCCTAACAGCCTGATCACTGTTGGTTGCATTTGATGGTGCCAGAATTTTCAAGGAGTCTACATAATCTTCTCCAGAAATTTTCAGATATTTCAGATATGTCAGATGTTTTAAGCAACTATTCAATCATCAATAATCTCACAAGGATAATTAATGATCTTATGGCATGCCTCGCTTTTGATAAAAACAAGGTAATCTTGTACCTTGAGTTTCTGCTTTTATAGTGGATATTTTTATTTTTACTTTCTGTTATGCAGCACTCAGTAGTAGTTTAAAAATGTCCAAAGCTTCCTTAGATTTGTTCTCATTTATATTCTTGTACATCTGAAATCCTACTTTGTTTGGAAACAGTTTACACTGTTCTAACATTGGCTAGATGTTATCTCCTGCTTCAAATAAAAATGGCCTACAAGGTGTTACAGTGTATAAAATGACCTGTATACAGTTATTTAAATAGTAAAAAAAATGTGACCATCATATTTAGGATCATTCATTCATTCTGGACTGTTTGAAACGAGCAGATATCTTCCCTGTGCATCCAGCTTGAATGATTCATTTTGCTAGTGATCTTAATGTAAAATTTAAAGATGATGTGGTTGAAGCTATTGTATATGAAGCTTTTAGTATATATCACAGTGTGTAAAGCTCTGAAAGCTTTGCCATAGTTTAATGAACTTTTTTATACAAAGGCACAGCAAAGACCATAGCATATGGGCCCATTTCCATGTGTTTCTGGATTCCTGAAGCAGATGGAAGGATTCCAGTGTCTCACTCAAGAGACAGCTTATTCTCTTGGGGGGGGGGGGGGAGGGGAAATTAATTTTGT
>JAWWES010000041.1:41844665-41874115 GCA_035583135.1 Lophotriccus pileatus | reverse complement strand
CCCCCCCCCCAAATTAAGTTTCTAGTCCCTTATACAGCTGTAACCAGACTATCAGTAATTAAAAATAAGTTCTATAGTTGAAGTTTCCACTGATAAAACAGGCAAAATCTGTCATGTTCTTTAGAGCAAGGATTTCGTCTTCCATCTAAGTTTATTTTTGTCAACTAAGTTCTTAGCTGTTGTAATTGCACCTTTTCAACACAGAATGAATCAAATGAACTAAAACACTCAGGTGCATTTAGAGAGGAAAAAACATGTAACCTTGTCATGTATTTGCATTACATTGGTGGGAGTATTTAGACATTCCCTACTTTCCATTTCAAACTGAATTCTGTCAAATCTTCAATGTATATGTATTTCTTTTTTCTATTTTTGTCCTGGTGATTCAAAGCACTCATCTGGGATGTGGTTGGGGAAAAGGAATTTTGTTTTGTAGAATGGAGAAGTAAATATCCTGTAATTCAGAGAAACAACTAGCTATTGGTTTCCTCAGAGAAAAATGATCTTAAGTCTAGTTCTTTCATCATTAAATATAAAACAATTTCGGAGCCAAAACTATGAAGTTTTCCTCAGGACATACTTAAACCACATTCTTACTGCTGTCCTCCTTCTTAGGAGTACAGAGTAATCCGAGGCCAAATTTGACCTCCTGGCATAAGAAACAGCTATTTATGAAAGCTGGAATCAGGTAAAAAAAAAAAAAAAAAAAAAAAAAAGCGATAACCATCAATCATCTTAACGTGGATCTCAATCTTGTTGTTTAGTGTGGCATAACACACTTGTCTGTTAGACGGCAGAGTGATTGGGCTTCCTTGTTTATAGTCCTGCTCTTATTTTTAGATACATTATCAGGGATCTCAGCCTATTTCTGTGCAGTGGTGTATCTCAGCTATTGTATTCTGTTCCCTGTTCTCTTAATGACAATACCAATGATTGTGTTGTTTTCATGTGTTCAGATTAAAAGGATCATGTGAAACATTGCCAAGTAATGTGAAATCAAGGGTTTTTTTTTAATGAGGGAAATTAAAAAAACATCTCTTCATTTTTAGCGTAGGATGGGAGACTGTCTTTCATTCCTTAGCAATTTTACAACACTGTATTAATAATTCATTTCTATTTGCAAAGCTAATTTGAAATCCTCAGATCAGAAGACTTGTATGTTTTATGAGATTGTACACAGCCAGTCTGGTCTTCTGCAGGTTAAAAATTTAAACTATTTTGTGTCATCTTTGGATATTTTTATCATCTGTTGAGATGTTGAAATGAGCGTCTCTCTTGGCCTTCTTTTAAGCTGAATTCTGTATTTTACACTAGGATTTTGTAAAAGAAAATGGTCACCTTTATGAAGAAGGTCGCTTTGTTCCTGAGGATTTTTTTAGGCACTTTAATAGTACCATTGAGGTCTACAAAGAGTTTGCAGACACACTGGATAAGAATGACTGCATTCTGCCCTCAACAGTAGAAACACCAGAGAATGGTAAGATGGCTTTCCTTTTGGGGAACAGAATCTAAGTAGATATAAATGGGTGATTTTCCTTGAATTTCAGAGATACTAAGATTCTGATACTGTACCTCCATGTCACCTTTTTACTGCAAGTTAAAATTACTACTGACAATGAAGATTGTATTTTTGTTTGAAGTCAAGTTCTATGTGACAGAAAAACTAGTGTTATCATTCCTAGACACATCATTCCTTGATATAACCCAAGTAACCTCACAGTACACTGCTCTGTTTCTTTTCATTCCAAATATATCCTCAACTGTCTTTTTACATTGCTCTTATCTTCTTTTAATGCTCTGTTTAGTTTTTATAAGGCAGCAAAAGAGCCTAAGATTGCACTACTGAAAGGACAGAAAGATAGGACAAGCTGCAAATTGCAGCAGCCTCAAGTTACCTTCATATTCATCTCACCTCTACTGAAAAGGCCCATATTTACTTCATTTAAAAATTATAACAAGCTGAAGTCAGGCTCCTACAGTCTTTTTCTCATCGTTCCAGTAAATGGAGGTTTTCTTATTATCTTTTCTTTTACTCTCTCTAGTGACTATTAGCTTTTTAATTAGGGTGGCATATCCAGTTGCACAGTTACACCACTATAGATCAGTGCCATAACCTAAGAACCTGTTTGCAGCAGTTGCTTTTCCAGATTAGCTATTCAGCAGCATCTCAGCTTCTAGACACTACTGCTTCTTAATAAAACTGCCTTTTTTTGCTTAATCCACGTTATAAACAACCCTACACCCAATTTTTAAAAACAGCCCTATAGCCCATCATCTTATATAGAGGGAACTGTATTTTAAGTTTCATAATGCTGACACACTCATTTTCTGTTTAGATTCCAGAGTCGCTGTCACAAAAACATTTTTGTTTCCTCCTGTTGCTGCCAGCTCCCTTAGGAATGACAGCATTGGCAGTAGCACTAGCAGTAACAGTAAGTAAAAGTGATTGAATATATGTCTCCATTTTGTTCTAGTAGCTGATTTTTATGAGATCTCAGAGGAAAAGAATGTCATTAATTGTGCAAATTAATGGGAAGTTACATGTTCCTGATGGTGTACCATGTGTTTCTCTGCTGTCATACTGAAATGCAATGAACTTATCTAACCAAAATGTATAGATGCTATCGAGCTACAATGATGTGACAGCTCTCTACAACTTGGAGAGGGCAGGCCTCTGTTTTGGCTGTCCTGAGGTCTCACTAGTCATGTGGCCTCAGCAAATTTGGCTGTCCCAGACACTTCATTTTAACTCTCTGAAAAAGAAGTTGCTCCAAGCGATCAGAATAGCTAAGGGTACTCACATGGACAAAGAGATTGCCTGTACATTGTATTTAGGTAGTACTGTTTGATTTTACAGCAAACCTGAAGACAGTCCACATGTTTGCTTGCTGTAGTTGCAGTAGGGCTGCCTCCACAATCAGTGTGCTTTTAGTTGGGGTCAATGACAAAGTCACTACAGTTTTGGCAGGCTGTAGTCTTCTCTCTTGTGTAATCATCTCCATGTTTCTCATCTGTCTTGGTCACTGTATATTATATGACTGGTCACTGACAGATAAGAGAGTCCAGAATGGTTGATTTAAGAGCTTCAACATTATCCATCATGAGGTCAGAAGGGGTGTAGGAATCTGAGGTGGAAGGAAACAGTGAAATTTCAGGGGCTTTTAGTGAGATCATATACAACAAGGTGAATAATCTCTGGAGCTTCCCATGTGAACAAAAGAAGGGGATTTTCCTTAGAGGTTTCTGAAATGGTGATCAAAGCTCAACCATGTTATTGTTTCCTTGTTCCTGTTTCCTAGACACATGAGGATAACAATGTGTGTCTGTCTTTCTACAATTTCCCCTTTTCACTTCACGAACATCTATGTTATCTTAATGTGTGATGATGAAGTGTATGGCTGGTATTCCCTGTGCATAAGAAATCATGTGCAAGGAAGCAGCCGGATATAGCCTGTTGGACACAGTTGTAGCTCCTGTTGGTGGGACAGATACTACTAAGCCTGAGTTGCTTCTCATGCTCCTTCTCTTGGGAACGTGCAGTCTAGTTACTCTGGACTTTTAGCACCACGCGTGCTAACTCTTAGCTGGCTCACAGCTGCTATCAGATTTGAAGTCCTTCCTGATTGCCTTCTAATTAAGAGAAGGTCTTAAGTCATCATACCCCAGAACCCTTAAAGTGGAAGGCTGAAATAAAAAACCACCCTCGACTCCTGGCTGCTAGCCTACCTCTCTGGAAAAGAGAAGCCTCACTGCCCTAGATTCCCTGCCAAGAGGTCACAGAGCTGTCTGCAAGTACTTGCTAAACTCAGGGCCAATTGTGAGGCACCAGGAGGGAGTTAAAGAATGCATACCTGTTTCTCTCTCGGGTCTGAACATGTGATAATTTTTGCTGTCACTGCTAGGGGAAAAATATTCAGCCACAGCCTGAAGCAATGGGAATGGATCAAGGAGACAAAAGACAGACAGATAGATTACAGCAGCAGTTCAGATGAAAGGATTTTGACCCAGTACAGTAACAGGAGGGATGCTGGGCAAACAGGAGGGATGCTGGGCAGTGCAGTGGAGTATGGCACCCGTGTCTGTACTGTGGAGGAGAGCACAGAAGCAGGATTATTAATCTTGTTTTATAATTGGAACCGATAATCAAGTAGGAAAAAAGCCTAATTAAAATAATGCAGTAAGTCAAAGAAATTGCTTGGTTGCCATATGCTGTACAGGTGTGTTTTAACTGATTATCATTCTCTTAAGCAATTTATTGGAAAATTGGATATCAGTTAACAGCCTTATGTAGAAATGACATGAGGACTGCATGTCTGGGGCTGGGGACAGTTTGAACTCATAATCAGATTAAATTACATTAACTTGAATGCTGACTGGTTACACTATAGGTATTTATTTGGAGTTTTTTTGCAGGAATGGAGCTGTGAAATCTTTATTGGCATCTCCATTTTACTCCCTGAAATGACCTTCAGTACTGATTTTAGTTTTATCTTGACTTTATTGCTGACGAAGTTTTGGTTTTAATTAATCCTTACCTTCTTGGAAGGAATAACAATGAATAAAGCTTATTACTTCCCATGTGAAGACTCCCAAGCACAGGGTCCCCTGCCTTCAGTAATGTTCTCAGAACAGCACCACTAGATTCAAATTTCAAAACCAAAACATTTGGAGAAGAGGGGAGGCCTGAAAAAAAGCATCTCCAGACACAAACTGCAGTATTTTTTTTAAAAAATAACCCTCTTAAATTTTAAATAGTTTTAAATTATTTTTCAGTTTAATAGTTTCTAGAGCATTTAGAAGCATTCAGTGTTTGCAAAAGAACCCCTGCAGATTAATAATAAATTTTGAATTTATTAATAAAGTCTGTGTAGTCAGATGACTTGGACTGTTCCTAATTCTAAATTCAACTTAGACAAACCTGAAGTGTATAACCTAATAAAATAATTTCTGAAATAATTATCATATAAATTATGTATAAATAAGCTAAATTATGTGTTTTAATGTTGTTCCTACTTTTGTTGAAAGAGCCACGTTTCATGACTCCATTGTTTCTACACAACAATAAAACTAAATTACGATAATATAGTAGAATCTTAACTAAATCTACATCAAAAGTCTTAGCCCAACTAAGTGTAATATAGAACAATTATGCTATTCTATTTTTTTTATTTTAATGGCAGTAGTGCTGCTTTTATTCCTGTAATATTGAATGTAGATTTGTGGCATGTTCCCACTCCATCTTTTCCTCTATAAAATTCTCAAGACACCACCACCAGCATTCCAAATTTATTTAAAGAGTTTTGTCATGTGTTACATGACTGTAGTCCAATTGAAATTCCATTTAACTGTTTAAGTCCCAGCCTTGCTGGTTTTTCTCTGGATCATTATGCCTCGCATAGTCTAGAGATTTCAGATGAGATGGTTCCTATGTAAAGAACAAGTGTTAGGATAGAAAGACTTGAGCCCTGATCTCTTCTTTCAGTGGTTGAACCAAGCAGTAAATAGTAGTCTTTTTTTTTCCTTCATAAGATGAATCTCATATTGCTCTGGTTAAAGCTTGAACTTGCTAGCTGTTACTAACACTTGTCCCTCAATTTAATGCCATGATGTTCTTTATATTTTCATGAAAAGTTCTCTATTTCCTTCTTCCATTTTTGCTTATAATTTCCTCATAATAATTGAGCTTTGTTATTCACTGCCAAGCAGCTCAAAGAATGTGTAAACACAGAGATCTCTATTATTGCTTTTAGGAGTAAGGTCTCCTTTTTTAATTAAGGAAAGAATACCATAGTTTAATTCAGTAATTGCACTACAATTTGAAAATGTTCACCCGTGGCTTAATGCAATTGGTGTTGCCTTCTGTGCCTTTGTTTCTTTGTTCCAACTTCATAGTTAATGGAAAACCCTAATGAACAGGTGAGAGCTACTCTGAATTTTTACAGATAAGATCTTGTGGTAATTGTGTTGGAGCTGAGCAGAGGTAAACTGAAAATTCCTTTGAGACATATATGGCAAAAAAAAACCAAGTCAGTGCTTTGAATCATAATCACATATGGCTCAAGCAGGAAGCAGCTCAGTAACTTAATTGTATAGCTGAGTGGCTTTTAATGTAAATATATTTTGTTCACAGCTTGAACATCCCAATATCCATGAAGACTATACATAAATCAGCATCAATTGAGCTTGACTCCTTAGGGAATCTTCCATGAGATGCAGAGTGACAGCTCCGAGAGATGCTGGCCTGCATCCACTCCCCTTTTGTACTTTGCTGGATAGAGTCTGTTTAAAGTGGATAATATACTAACTGCAAAGCTAGCACTTTTTCTGGTATTGCCCAAAGAGTTCACAGAGTTCCTGTTACACCTGGTTTCCTCCTATTCCTTCTCCTGCTCTGTCTTTACAACTGATGGGAGTCAGAATCTTTCTGTATAGAAGTTTCTAACAGAGGAAAAGGTCCCTATGGAAGGAATAAAAACTTAATGGTAGTCATCTTGCTTTCCTTATCTCCCTTTTCTTCATTAGGACACAAGTCTCTGTGAGGTTCTCCAGATTGAGAATTCTCCAACCAGTTCTGTTTAGATTTTAATATAAATAAAAGGCAATGACGAAACCTGTCATGACTCATTTCATTCTCCCCAGATCTTTCAAGAGACTTTTTTCAGGACTTCAATGTGAAATTAAATAATCTGTTGTTGTCTGCTTTTTAAGGTAGTTATGGGTTACTTAATTTTCAAATTAATTCATACATGATATATCATGAAAAAAAAATCTGTTGTTATTTTTAGAAGGTGGACTGGGAAGGGTGTCACAATGGGACTGTATTTAGGCTCTGTTTCTGGGTTAGAGGTCCCCACATGGAAAGCTTATTATGAATTCCTTTCAGTTTTCCGTAGATGATGCAGAAAGGATCTGCATTGGAAATAACTTCTCAAAAATCAGATTTTTTTTTTTTTCAGTTTTAGATATCTCATTGTAAAGGTTCTCTTCTGTTGTCTAAGATTCCATTAAGTTTGTGAAAAATACTGTTAAAAACAAGGGTGCTAAACTATCACTGGTTGCCTTGCATACAGACCATTTCCCTAGAAGTTCATTTAAAAAACAGCATGCTTGCCATGACATGCCACCCAGCATTGCAGATAGGCAGAGGGTTTTTGAGGTTATACACTCTACCATAACATGTTATCAAATACCTTATGCTCTATGTGACCTGAAGAGAGTTTCCTTTGATTTTTATTTCACTTTTTAGCTTTTTTCTGAAGTTTTCAGGGCAGAATCCAGAAAACATGACCATCCCCATATGATTTACATAATTTAGTTGTATAACTCAGCAGTCTCTCACTGGGAGGAATGGCATTAGGCAAATGAGGGTTGCACTTCTCTTGCCTATAGCACAAGAACAGTGTAGGAATTTTCTTCTGAGAAATGCAGTTCAGATAAAGTAATGACAGGAAGGCTTTTTTGAGTTGTTCAGTCTAGCTCTACCCCACTTGAGCTTGCCCAGTTTTTCTGAAGATCAGTTCTGCAAACAAACATCCTCTGTGCCTAATCTGGGAAAGAAAGTTAGAAAAGATATGTCCCCCCAGTTATTTTCTGATCTTGGCTTTAATTTCTGAGCAAGCAGTGGCAGAAAAATCAGTAGCTTCTCTTTTTCAGTTGATGTTCACCTCTGTAGAGGTGTCTTCTATCTTTCCCTTCTCCTCTGTAGACAGATTTCTTTCACGGTAAGCTAGTGTCAGTTCTGCTTGACTGATGCTTCCTTTTAGTGTGCCGAGTCTTCCAGATCTAAGTGAAATTCAAGCGACTACAGTCAGAACCTATAGTTTGTAAACAGTGTATGAGATACAGTGATTTGTATTATATGAATATATAAGACACAGACTTTATGCTCTCTTACTTTTTAGTTCTCTCTTCATTGAGCCTAGAAAACACAGCTGAATTTCAGAGATTAAAAGGATATTTGTCTAAAACTTGCAAAATGTCAACCAGAAAATCTCAGAAAGCTGAAAATTAATTGTTAATTATAAGATACTCCTTTCTAAAATAAAGCATTTTTGGAGGCTGTTTAATAATGTACTAAACATACATTTTTTGACGCAGTATATCATACTGTATGTGCTTAGACATCTGTGTTTGCATGAGTCACACAAATTTGGAGTGCTGTCAGTTCAGTTTCCTTTCTATGTGTCAAATCACCTATACTTTTCCAGTGATTACAGTTTGGTTCTTTTCCTGTAATCTGACAATACACCCACCACTCAAACTGCAGACTACCAATCTTGAAATAAAACAAAATGGGGTGGATGGTGCCTAAACTAACAGTCTGCTGTGGCTCGCTTTGCCTTTCAGGAGGAGGATCCCCAGGTGACTATGTAGGACTTTTTACACCCTGCTTTTGATTAAATAACTGCAAGGCCAAATTTTAGTCTCAGCATGCCTGCAGCTCCCTGTGAGGGGAATGGAAAGACTAGAATTGCTGCTCTTCCATTTAAAATGTTAAAAGCTATCAAGAAATGGTTATAACCAAACAACACACAGCTAGACCTCAAGGTACCAAGGGTTTGATTTTGCTGAAGTCAGTGGCACCTTTCTAAGAAGATGTTAGAAGTGGTCAGCTTATTTTGTTAAATTAACCACCCTCAAGTGGCCTCATGTTGATCATTCATTAGTGGCAAGGCAAAGTGTCTGTCTGCAGTCAGTGGGAGGTCTCTGATGGAACTTAGGAAAATGCACAAATTGACATATTTTTTTTCCAAAGAATTTGTGTTTTAAAATAAGACCTCCAAAAATTAATAAATCCACAACTTTGAAGTGTGGGAAAAAATAATTCTCTACAAGTGACAGAAAGAGAATTAGTGTTGGTACTTTTCAACACAGTTATTTCAGAATTGGGTGAAGCATCCTTGTGGTCAAAAACTTCCTGTAAGATTTTGTATGAAGTGCTCTTCATGTGCATAGCACTTTGAAGTATCTGTTCTGCTATTTAGGATGCTGTTATGTAGGTGGTGCATGAAAGTGCTCTTGCTAATAGTGTTGCCCTGAAGATAGTTTTCTGCTATAAATCTGTCTTCACTAACAGACTATCTTTAATTGCAGAAGAAGCTCTTGGCTTCATTAGCAGCTCCAGCCTGCAAGGGATCAGCATAGCATTGACATCATTGCTGTCTCTTCTTATTGGCTTTATTTTGGGAGCCATATACTGGAAGGTAAGAAATACTACATTTAATTGTTTACAGAGTGATACTACATTTCTTAGCTATGGGGGAGGTGAGAAGAATAGAACCATTCTGCATTTGAAAACAAGAGACACCTCTTCTGATTTTCACTAAACTGTGGCATGCAGTTGTAAATCTGTTTGTCAAATTCTTGAATTCCACTGTCAAAGTGCAAATCCTGTCTTGTCAGCATGATCGCTGTCTAATTGGAAGCTAAAAATGTGGGATTCACCCAGTTCTTCATTTCTCCTATTGTATATTGGGAATAGAATTTTTTTGCTTTTGCCCCTTGTGCTCCTGCCTGTAATACAAAGGCTTCAATAGTAAAATTGTATCAGTAGCAGCTGTATGTTAGAGGGCAAGATTTGACTTGCATTTTGCAAGCTGACATTGATATTGAAAATCTGAAGCAAACTGAAACATACAGCAATTGTTTAGGGAGTTACTGAAGAAAGCTTTAAAATATTTATATTTAATGCATTTTCTTCCTAGAAAACACATCCTGAATCCAGACCAGAAAGCGTTGAAACTACACAGTGTCATGACTGTCAAGAGGAAAATGAGATAAGGTATAGTATTTCACTTGATATTTGCATTTGCAAGTGTGATTTTATCTCTCAGAGCTACTTCCTGCTACTCTCTAGCTCTATGACAAATACAAAAAAAACCACAAACACAAGGTCTTGCTGCAGAGATAAAATATGTGCTTAGGGCGTGCCCTTTAAAGAACCTTGTGGTGTAAATACAGAAATTGATAAGGAGAATATTTCTGCTTACAAAACTTTATAAAGAGGACATTACCTTTGTCTGTCCTTACTCCCACTGTGTAAAAGGATTGCCGAGACCTATAAGGGAAGCAACAAAATAAAATGAATATTGTTATTTGCTATGTAGTGTAAAGCTAGGCTGATATTATGGAAATAAATAGAAAGCAGTGTCTTCCTGGTTGTGTTCCTAAATCCTTTTAAATTCTTTTTACATTAATGTTTTTTGTATTCTTTTACTTTTTTATATTCCCCAGGGTATTATGTTTTCCAGGGAGTTTTTTTATGCTTGTAGAAAGTTTATGAGGACTCATTAAAATCCTAATCACTTCCTACGGTCATCCTAAAATGATTCAAGGCTCTGTTCATAGTTAAACTCATACTTAAAAATGGATTTATCTGACTTTTAAAGAGAAAAAGTTCTATGTAACTCAGCCAACCATAAATATACCTTAGAAATAACAATAGAAGATTTTGAAGTTCCTTGACATGAATTAGGCAAAGAATTCCATGAAATCCAGAAAAGGACTTAGGGATATTCATGCTATAGCATTTTGAGAGTATTGTTTAACTTCATATTTTATGATATTTGGTCAGATTTTAACTGAGGGACTTAGGGAAAGATCTAATGCAGATGGTAGAAGGACACAAATTGTAGTCCTGTCACACTCTGTGAAATGTCTGATGCTGTCCATTGTTGAATGCAGAAATAGACAAAGTTCTGATCTAGCAGTTTAGTCATAGAAGCTGAAAATTTCAGTGTTTAGGCTTGCTAAAATAATAAATCCTTAAAACAAATGTCCTTCATGTACAGTATATAGAATGAAAGACTGTATATTCACCAGGTATATTAGTTGCTACGAGTGGCTCATTCTGCACTTCATCCTCATAGACATTAAAACCTGTGAAAAGGAACATACATCTTCCTTTCAACTTCACAGGAAAAATAAAACATTGTTTTATAGGAAGAAAAGAAGAAAAAATTAGTTAAATGCAGAAGAGGGCCTTAGCAGGAAATCTAGACAGATTGCATTCTCCATCAGATGTCTTCTTAAATATGTGGCATATGTGTTGGCATATATGACAGAGATGAGTATTAGAAATTTCTCCTTCCTGAGAAATTAGGAATATTCATCTACAAACAGGAGGAACTAATAGCAAACATAAATTATAATACTTTGGGTTCCCTTTTATTTTAACTAATTTACAGACCCTTCTATTATATTGGAATTAAAAGATTATTATTATTATTATAGTAATAAAGTACCTTTTTTTTTCCCCAGTATGTTGCAGCAAAAAGAAAAGGAACATCTACAAGTGTAGCTGTTGCTTTTTTCCCCTCAACACTGTTACTGTTTCATGTACTGGTAAGTTGTTCTGGTGACAGTCTTACCATAGACTTCATTACTTTTAGCTTCTGTAATTCAGCAGTCGACTTTAGGAAAAAAATACATCTTGCTATCAGTAGGCTGCATAAGATCTTTAGCAACCAATTTAATTAATCCTGTACCATTAATTTAGACATTTGACTTTTAACTTGAATGCTTCAAAATGAAATGTGCAGGAATTCCAAAATGAAGGACAGCTACTGCTACTCCTTTTTGGCTCAAGAGCTGATACAGAGCTGTTATCCTACAGCTGTTTGAAAGCAATGTGAACTAAAAACACAATCTGCTAAAAGTAGCAGGTGAGTGTAGGAGAACAGACCAAGCAGAGCTGAGCTTTTATTAATTGTTGCTTAGTCAGCACAGTTTGCAGTTTCTGTAGCCTCATCAGATGCATCATTCTTGCTTTAGTATGCAGGAGTGAACAGCAAAGGCAAGTGAGGTTTCTCAGTCCCAGCTGTCCTCTGCAGAATGGTGTGCTTCTCTGGCAAGGAGCTTCCTACCACAGGAACTGTGCTGTACTTAACCCATGGCATCTATGAAAGAATCTGGAAGATTCAGGCAGCACTGAGTGGTTCATTTTATATCATGAGTGGAAAGAGCAATGTAAGAGTAAACTGGGAATCCAGGTTTTGGATTTCATCCTGTAGTGGTTACTCTCAGGTGTTTGATGTGATCAGGTTAGCTACAACTTGAGTGAGTTTCAGTCTCCTTAACTGCTTTGCTCTAACATCTCCTCAGTGAGAAGGAAAATTCACTGCACTGGACAAGTCATTCAATTTTTCCAAACATGTAAACTCAGTTTGGTATTGACTTGTCCAAGATGACTTCAAAGGGAAGTTTGCTGACAGAGATTGCCAATACCAAAATGCACAAACAACACTTTTGCAAAACCATGTTTCATCACCTTAGATGACCTCAATAAGCTTTTGCAGGCAAGTGTGTTCATGACCAGGAAAGTGCATCTTGTAACATTTTTCTTTCTGAGTAAAGAAATGTCTATACAATGTTATTAAATTTATCTACTTCCAAAATTATAAGGAAAATATGTCTCTGTTACATGTCGGTGAAAAGCTCTTCTGTTTAGTTACATGGAGAGGAAGACTAGTGAGCAAAATCAGTTTCTGTTTTTCTCTTCAAGCAGGTAACAGTTCCATGTTCGCTTCATAAATGAAGCAGCTTTAAGCACATTGGTATTCCTTCTGGAGTGACAGACTGAGTCTGCATCTGTTGTTGCTGCCCATGACTCCATAGACATGATATAGAAACGAGGACAATTTGTGTTTGTTACTGTGAAACCAACAGTGAATTGAACAATTACAAGAAGAGTGTGCACTTAGCAGGACTGTCTCTTATGTGAATATCTACCTTGTGTGACATTTGAGGATTTCTGATTGCATTAATACTTTCATCTGACTCTGGCAAACAAAGTATGTCCTGAACAAAAAGCATCTTTCAAATGCCTTCAGCTATGTGTAATCATTGCAAGTCATAAATACCTTTCCATCCTTAATTTAAATTTTGTGTCCTCTACCTTACATTGATGTCTTCAGATGGAGGCCTCTGAACTGACAGAAAATGCAGAAATGGATACAGATAACATACTCTTCAATGTTGTATATAAAACTTGAAAGTAAAGTCATGCCATGAACTAGAGTTCTGGACTTTTACTTATAAGGAGCTGTGTTTATGCCTGGCAAAGGCCGTGTGTACAGCAACATGTGGTCTCTGTCGGGTGCCAGGTGGCTGGTTGCCCACCCCAGAAAGCCTCAAGAATTTATCAGCGTTGGTGGTCTCTGTTCAGGAGAAGCAAATACTGGATGAAGACGAAGTAAACAGGAGGTGAATGTACCTCACAGAGCTTCGAAACGTTCAGAGTAACTGCTGGGTATGTGAACACTGGTGAAATTTCCAGCCATGCTAAGGGAAAGTAAAGAGTCTGAATTGCGTTCAAACATCAGAATAAAGACAAACCTGTGAAATGTGTTTTAAATTCTGACGATGTATGCCATTGATACTTGGTCTTTAAATGTCTAGCATAGGAAATCTGAAAGATACTGAGAGTGTATTTAGCTTTTACTTACATCAGCTATAATTAATGTTTGCATTGTGTTTTAAGTGATAAGTAAGCTTTAATATCCTGGCATTCTCCACTCTTGAAGGTTAATTCTTTTGAAACAAAAGAGAAAGGCTTTGTTTCCCACTTGTCTTCTGCATCTGTTGCTGTTATAGCATCAATGGAATATGTACAGGACTGATGTACAAACGTGTATTTTCAAGTAAATCCTAAAAATACCATAGTAAAAGTTAGAAGTGTAGTTGTGCATCTTTTCATCTTGGCTTTTTCCAGATAATGGCTATGATTATTTATCGGTATTAGGGGGGTTTACTCCTAAAAGGTAAAGGGGAAAGCTCACTTCAGATGTCAAACTGTCATCTGTCATCAAATTGACCAGGTCAGCAAGAGTTTTAGTTTAAGCCACCTAAGAACATAAAAAAAAAAAAAAAAAAAAAAAAAAAAAATCCCTTTTAATGTTTTGCATAGAGTTGGAGTTCTCCTTAAAATGTATAGTTACTACATTTTTTAAGAGTTCTTGTGGAATTTTTTTCTTCTGCTGAATTTTCTGAGAACCATGCATAAAAAGAATATGTCATAATATATACGGATGTGTGTATATATGTGTGTGTGTATTATTGGTAAAAATGTCTTACATACTTACTAAAAAGAAAAAACCTCAGAACCTTACTATGTTTGATGACAGAGCTGATGTGTGTATGTAGCCATTCTGCGTGGAATTTTTACGCTACTGAGATCACTGTTAAAAATTCTCTCGAATTCACTGATGCAAGGATTTTATCATGTGGAATTTTTATTTATACTCAGGCCCTTTTTGCACTTCCTGGATGTCAGAAAAAGGTCCTCAAGTCCTACTCAGCTGGTATAAATTAGTATCATTCCATTAAGTATAACAGAACTTTGCGCCATCTGAGGAACTTCTCTTACACAAGATTAAAAGAAGCTTAGTGTGAGAAGGTTCATGTTTATTCAGAAAGATGCTCCTATAGAACTCATCCAGTTAATAATCAAGATTGCTCATCATGTCTAAAAAGCAAGTCCATTCCTCAAAAACCAGAATTCCCCATCTGTGATTAAGTTCGCTTTGACATTATGTAGTTCCTTACTCACAAGGCCCTCAGACTTTGAGTTTCAAACCTATTTAAGAGTTACCCTAAAAAAAAATGTCAGTATGACCTATTTGATGGACATTTGCACCTTATTGGTAATGTGAATAACTGTGTTTTGGTTTTAACTGAATGGAAAAGTATCCAGCAGCAATTATCCTTACACACTGTACAAAAACCTTAAATAGTTCATACAATATGATATTAAGGCAAGTTTATGCATTTGAAGTTTTTTTAAAAAAAAATCTTAGATTCAGTCAAACAATATTCTTGTATTTATTAATGTTCTTGTCCCTCAATGCATTATTTCCAGAAAATCAAATACACAATAATGTTGCACATTGGTGTGGTCCAAATTATACTTTGATATTCAAAATATGCAATATTTTAGGCTTCTTAGTTTACTATTCAGTACCACAGAAAATATCAGCTATGAATTGAAACATGCATTAAACACAGATTGCAACAAAATATTCACCTTCCAAGAGTAACATCTTAAAGTAGTAGCTAAATCACTTTCAAATAATGTCAGATGCTTTACTCTTTGGAGCAAGGGAAATATAAGGCCATATGAGAATAGAAAGAAAATTCATGGACAAACTTCCGACCTTCACATCACAAACTTTCTTTGAATATGCACCAAAGTCATATGACACATGGAGTAGCAGAAGTGTTGTTCAACCTCATGGTTTTCCCATTCTCTGCAACCCCTTTTGAGAGATCTGAACATAACATCATCTGTTCTTAGTTCTCTTGCAAAGCAGAAGGACCCTTCTAGACATTCTGTAGATACAGTAGATAGCCTGGCACTGGAAATGGGATTGTGAATTTATTGGAAACTTTCTGTGGCCACTGAGGAGATCTTTACTTCAGACATAGTGAAATTTTGAAGGACAACTGACTTGTGAGACATCTTTGAAATAAATGGAAATAGAATAAGTTACTGTTCAGTGGGAGTCGGGGTGGCAGGAGTAGACCTTTAATTGCCTCTGTATTCCACTGTAAGCTATTTAATTTCTGGAGAGTGATCAGCTTTTCAGTCTTCTTTTTTGGTAGGCAGAGCCTATGCATTAACACAGTTGGAAAATTAACACCCTTCCTCTTGAAGTTGGTGTTGTATTTTTTTTATACAAAAGTCAGACAAATTTGGGGGTTGGATATTTTTAGCCTTCCTTTGAAACAGTTCATATTTCCATGCAATTATTAAGGGCCTTGTGAGGAAAAAAAAAACAACAACCAGGTAGTGATATGCTGAGTAACTCTGTTTAGACTTGTGTTTACTTGAATGAATTAATGGTACTTATTTCATCACAAGGTCATTTTATAAGCTTGCTTATAAAATGTGCTTGACTATAAATGTGCTTAACTATGGAGTATGTGTACAACCTGCACATTTTTTTAGATTCTCATCTTCACCAGCTCTGTTTTCTCTGTTGCTCTCTCTTTGATATCTGCTGAAACTGTTCAGTACATACAATACAACTATTAAATTGAAAATCTAACTGTATATATATATATATATATATAAAATGGTGATATTTTGAGTTAGATTTACATTTAAAGTTATCCAACATTCTTCAGTTCAGGAATCTGACTCAAATGCCTTAAATGCAGATCTACAGTAATGGTGGCATATTGCTATTATGTTATCAAATTGATGGAACATGGAAACTTCAGACTCTTAAGTGACAGAGACACAGACATTTGCTGGTTGCATCATGGACAAATTCATTTATTTAAATGTAAATGTCAGCACAGTTTTGCATAGTTACATTCTGACTGAAGGTAATCAGCAAAGTTTATAAAATGTGATGTGTGTACATATGTGTCCTCTTGAAGATAGATGTTTTCCCACATCCTTTTTTATACCAGTTCAAATTTGGAATTTACATTATATACATATACTTTATTGTTCTAAATAAAGATATTATGCACTGCCAAATAATTACTATATTGCTTTGTGTCAGTCCCATTTAAGACGTTTCTTTAAAGTCCTGTATCACCTGAAAGAATTCTCTGTCAGAACATATGCTACTAGATGCAGACTCCTTCAGAATGCATTTCATGAATGTTGTTGGTGCACTTCTTGCGCAGTAAGTAGCATTTACCAGGGTTTTTCAGTAGAAACCAGAGCTTATCCTGTGAGAATGGCATCCTATTTTTCAGGTTTCAGCAGTTTATTGTGGCTTTTCTGTAAGGAGTCCAGGACAGGATGAGTCTGGGAGGTAAAAACTAAGCTGCTCAGGGAGCTTTGGCACCTCTCCATTCCTGAGAGAGAATGACAGGATTCTGGCCTAAGAGGAAGACATAAACCTGCTGAGACTGTCGGCCTTCCTTGGAGAGCATTAAGGAGCCTTGGAAGAAAGAGAAGTGAAGCTGCAGGAGTCAGATACAGAGGAAAATAAGAGTGAGGTACAGACAGCACTGGTGAAGAAGAGTAGAGAGGAGGATTAGTGGATTGGGACACAGGGCAACAGGATTTGGGGATGGCAGAATTTAGGGTATGGACAAGAATGAGAGCTGTGGGTGTTGATCTGGACACAGCCAGAAATGCAGAGCAGATGGACTTGTAGGGGGCCATGGAGCAGTGGAATAGCACCAATGCTGTAGCAGGAGCCATGCCCTGAGGAACAGCACTGGTGGCTCAGGTGGGTCAAGAGTATGATAGGTGCTCAGTTCAGCTGGGGATACATGAGTACCATGTAGCAGAGTTGGAAATGAGCATACTTCATGTGGAAGCTGCAAACTTCATGCAACGAAAAGGAGGCAGAATTGACCTGGAATTTCAAGATTTTTAGTAGGGCGTGTTGCAAAAGGACAAAGGTTAATGGTTTTAAACCTAAAGAGAGCAGTTTCAGACTAGATATAAGGAAGGAAGTTTTTGCAGTGAGGAAGGTGAAACACTGGAATACGTTGTCCAGAGAGGTGTTAGATGCCTTGGAAACATTCAAGATCAGGTTGGATGTAGCTGTGAGCAACCTGATCTAGTTGAAGTTGTCCCTGCTCATTGCAGGGAGGATGAACTAGATCCTATTTAAAGGCCTTCTCCAACCCAAACTAGTCTATGACTCTATGAATTGTAGCATATGTAGATGGAGTAAAGGGCAAGAGGGAAAATCTGGGAAAACATGTAAATCTTCAGCCAAAAGAGACACCACCATAATATTTTGATGCCTTATATAATGCTGACTAACTACATAGCACCACCATCACTTAATTTGAACCCTGCAGATTTAAATGTGCTAAAGGATTGAGAGAAATATTTACCTTCAGTTTTCCAATTTTAGTTTCTCCAAAACAATGAATATAAACGTCATTTAGCTGACAGAAACAAAGGCTATCTTTGTCTGAGGTATGGACAGCATTAATAATGGTGTTTTCCTACTTGTGTCATGCAGAAAAACAACTCTTATTATAACAAACAACTTTTTCTTGATATAGCAATACATTTTACCAGCTTAACGCTTTCACCAAATGACTGTAATTTAGATGAACTGGATATATGCCTACTCCACATATACTCTGTGTTACACCCCAGTATAATTTTATTCCATGTTAACGAATGTGTGTTACTAAACATATTTTTTGCCCAAAGTTTCTGAATGGTCATAAATAAGATGTTTTTAGTCTTAACAAGGTGGGTTCTTTCAGTATTTCACATTATATTAACAGCTTATAGAATCATTTCCTTACAACTCTTCATGTAGCCATTGATTATAAATTTTTTTTTCCAAAGTTTAACATTTCTAAAATGGACTAAGTTTCCCAATATCTACAAAGAAGCATGTGCTAACACAAGCAAGTCTTGTATTATTATTATATACTTAAAGGGAATTACTATGTGCTGGTGTGTAATAGAAAATAAGGTTAAATTAAAGCAGGCTGCCAGAATTGCAACGAGAGAGGGAACAGAAGTTTAGCTTCTTTTTCCTCTGCCATATCCCAAGGTAAGTTATTGCAATATGTATCAGGAAAAATCCCAAATGTGATTATAGTTCCTCTGAGTTGTGGCCCCTTCTGCAAGATCCCACAATAAGCAAGCAGGAACTAAAAGTACAGATGAGACTTTTTGCAGACAGATATGAGCCTTGGGCTTCTGGCCAGCCATAAAATGCAGGGACCATTTTCATTCTTTTTTGGCAAGATATTTTCTTGAGCTCATGAAAAAATGTTCAACTGAGATCACAAAAGCTTCTTTGTTTGTCACCAGTTCTGCTCTGCAGGATAATAGCATGATAGTAAAATTGGCCCAATTAGAGTAAAGAAGCTGCAGAGCAGAATGTATAGCTTTTGTCAGTTTAAGTAACTACCACAAGTGACAAAATGTCATCTTCGAAATTTCACCTTGTCATCTCCTACATTGTGAATGATGATTATTAGGACCCCCCCAGGTTATTTAATCTGTCATGTTCTTAAAGTTAAATATTTTAGACCTTCCTTTTTCTCAGTAGTGCTGTCATCATTAACAAAACACAGAACAGCCTTCACCTTTAGAAATGACAAAATGAGGATGTGTCTCAAAACCAATTAATAGCATCAGTGAAGGCAGAGACATAGCATCTAAATCTTTTGAATCTCATCCCCGAGAATAAAGCAATGAGTTCTTTGTGGCAATTATTCCTCCTCTACCAGAAGTTGAGAGAAAGTAACCCACTGACACAGTGGTACCACTCAGCAGTTTGTTGTTAAGTCCTGTTTCATATTGCTCCAGAGGGATCCAATTGCTTCAGTCCATAAGCACTGTGTTTCCTTGATTTTATTTTAAATGCTCTAACCTTTGGATCAAAAAAAGAGTTGTGTGAATTAAGGATGCTGTTACATGCTACAATTGGGTGCTCACTACATTTGAAATAGAATGACTAATGCACAGCAAAGTTTTAAACAGGCATACTAATGTACATATAATGTAGTGTGGGATGGTGGTTCCTGGTGGGGGTGGAGCAGGAGACAGTGGTTGGATTTAGCAAATTTTACAGGTAACTGCTGTGAACTTCAATCATATACCCTGAAGCAATGGCTGCACGTTACAGAATCTCTTCACAAATCCAACCCTTGGCAGGAGTGAGCCTCAAGATTGCCAAGTCCCATGTGCTGATCAAAAGGCTTGCTGGGCATCCCACGCTGCACTGTATTCCCCAGCCACTGGCAGCTCAGCACCGTTGCCCTTCCTGCTCAGTGGCTGCAGGTGCCAGAACCACACGTACCTACCATGTCCCTGGGGGTTCCTGAGATGAATCCATCTATATTTCCATATAGGCCACCAACGTTATTTCACTGAGAGCCAAAAATCTGGCTCCGGGTTGCATGACTCAAACAGGTCTTCTGCATTTCAACCTGGACCAAAACTGGAAACTCAGCAAAACTCCAGGTTTTTTCTCTTGCATACACACACCTTTGTGTCCTGTCATTATCCAGTCCCTCCTTCAGCCCCCACCCAGACTCCCTGTGCTCTCCTCTTGAGTCATACTCCGCAATTAAAGCCTCATGTATCCCACTTGCACTTAGCAGCCCTACCATTAGCAGTTTTATGTAGACAGTAAACATTTGAGTTAGCGTTTAGGAAGAAAACACTTGAAATTGTTTAGCAAAAGATTAGACTTCTGGGGTCAGATATAACTGGAATACTGCTAGTCTCACTGTAAACTGCACTGCACAGCAGTATGCATGCTGGCTGCAAGCACAGAAATTCCCACAGAGTTTTTCCTCAGAGGAACAAACAAAGTTTATGCAGCATAAATATGTTAACCCTATTTTCCCCTAAAAATATTGGCCCGTCGGATTTAAGATAGCAAGAACTGGTCAAATTAACCAGGTGTGTCTTTGTGTGGTACTCTCTCACAGGGTTCCTGTCAATAAAACTTCCTGAACTAACTGAAGTCTAGCCTTCAGACTGATTATAGCTTGAGCTTGAGCGCATTTTGCTGTATGAGCTTCATCTTGCTGCTTCACTACCTTCTATGGCCCTTGCCTATCCAATCATGAGTTGGCTCAAGCCCCACACTCTTCCCGCCTCTGTGTCCATTACAAAACCTTGCTGTAATGACCAAGGCTGGGGAGCAGCATGTGTTTCCAGACTCAAGACATGTAACACATCCATCCAAGATCCTTCACCTTCTTATAGTAATCTGGGCCAGGCTTGGATATTCTGGTGGGTCAGACACCAAGGCATGTGTCTTTGGATGCAAGCAGTGTCCACTGCCTCTTCAGCCCACAACAGCAGTGCTGCTCCAGCGCTGCTCCACAGGCTGTGGGAAGCCATGCAGTGCCAGCCTTTAGGTTCCATCTGTCCTGGTCCCAGGAGTACTGTGTTATACTTCGCACAGCTACCCAGATTCAAAGGCAAAGAGAAGCATAGCCTTGCACCCAGCCTGGTGAACAGGAGATTGAGAAGACCTTTATTTCATTTTCCCTCCTTCACAGGCAAAACACTTTAAGGATTAAGCTATTGAGTAACAGGAGGAATATATATCGTTTTCCTTGTGTGCAGTGATGGGGGAGACAGGATCCCCAATATTTTAAATTAAAACAGCAAAATAAAAGCACCATTCCTAAAGAAAATGTAAAGGTAATCAATAATGCAGGAAGTCAGTATGACTGAATGCAGTCCGAGATTGTTGTCAAATTCCCTGATGGTTTTGTAAATATAGTATCTATATATCATGCCAGCAGCTTAAAAATAAACTGGAAATCTTTTTTAGGATTAGAAAAATGATTTAATGATTTAAGATTAGAAAACATTTTTTGGATTATAAAAATGTAATAGCTCTTAGAAATGGCACATCAGCAAAAAAAAGATAAATAGCCTTCACAAAAATGGTAATGTTTAAAATTCTACTAAGTCTGCCTAACTGTATATAGTGACAGCAAGCAACCCAAAACCAAGAAAACAACACCCAATACATAAGTTCATGTACAGCAGCTCTGCACTCAAGAGATCAGGTTTTAGAGTTCTGTAAGTAATTTATTTTTTAGAAAAAAATTATTTCCAAGTTCTGGATTTCTATGGCTTCTTTGGAGGGCAGAATAACATTAAAAAAAAAGAAAAAGGAGATGATGGCAAATGATTAATTCAAATTAACCAGCTAATTATATGAAACTCTCGCATATAAACCATGGAATTTCACACAGGGATTCCTGAATTTAATCTGCCAATTTTTAATGGCCATTTTAAGTTGCAGATAACCATTTAATCTGAATTGAAAGAGATATAGAAGCAAAGTTACTACGCGGAAAACTATTAACTGTCATTATGTAAAAAAAAAAAATAATGTAATTTCCACTTCAAACTTTTCTCTGTGGTTCTATAAAGTGGTAGCAGTGCTCTGGTAAGGGCAAAGTTCAACTGCAGGACACAGAGGGAAGCATCATATGATTTTGGCAATTAAATAAAGCATCTGAAATATCAGAACATGCCATCTACTTGATAAGATGTTACTTTTCATGGAAATATAAAAATCTGTTTCAGGACTAAGTAGCAAAACACAAAAGTCTAAGTGTGTATTTCTTTGAAAAGTGTAGGATATCCTTTCTGTTCACAATCATTTTTATGACCTTAAATACTTCTCTGCTCTATCAGTAAGGTAAGCAACTCACTTTCAAAGCCACCAAAAACATTTTTGAACTGAACTCCATTCACAGGATTTTTCATGAATTGTTTCCAGTCTCATTACAAGCTTCTTTCCGTTTCAACATGTTTTGGATCTTAGCAATTCTGGAAATCAACCAAATCTACAGCTCTAATGAAAGCTTATCTGCAGAGAAGTATCTAGAGGTAGTGTGTATTAGAGTTTCCCACCATTTATCACATCTCCTCTGCCTGAGGTTAATGCTTTCAGAGCAAATCTGGCAGAACAGCTCAGGTAAGACTTCCTCACCTGTTTCAGTACCAAATCAACCGGGCAAACTTGAAACACTTTAAAAACTGCTGCTGTTTAATAAATAAGGTGAAGTAGGCAATACAGCACTATGAGGGTTGAGGACCCCTCTCATCACACGTTCTGCGAGTTCTGGAGGGAGAGGCAAAGACACCTGCTAATGGACACCTGAAAATGTGGAAAAAATCACATTACAGCCAGTGGCAATCATCTGTCTGCAGTCTGCTTCTGAAAATTAACACACAAACATGCTGACAGAGTGGGCTGGCAAATGACCCATCCTGAGAAAAAAATGAGCATAGCAACACAAAAGCTGATGCTTGGTCATATATAAAATCTTTAGAAACATCAAAGGACAAGCTCCAGTTTTGAAGTTACTCTCTAGAAAGTAGATTTACAACAGTCAAGAAGATTAAACCCTCCCTTCTTGCCTGGTTCCCCATTATATGAGGCACACTTTACTCATTCCAGACAGTTTCCTGATGACAGCCAGGACCTCAGAGCACCAGTGAGTCAAAAATAACCAAATCCACTAGCTGTTGCAGCTGGAAAAAGACATGAAAGGGAAATGGTTTTTAAGAACTTTTGCTAAAACATTACATTTAAAAAAACCCATGTGTGTCACCTGGTTTGTTTGCTGCAAGCACTGATATGCAGCATTTACTTTCTGCTGTAACCTTGAGGACAAAGACTCAGTTTTTGCCCTAGAAAATAACACCAGTTACATTTTATCCATCTATTGGGAATATTTACTTTACCATGTACAAAATTGATTAATGTCGACAAAAATTTTCCATTTAGAATTCAGCCACGCATAGTATATGTATTGCTTATTTCAAGGACTATTGTACTTTTATTTCTTCTTCACAATCTTTTCCTCTTAACTTAATCCACTTCTTGTTGTTTCTCTCTTCAACTATTTTTTGACCTTTTATACCTAACTCTAGGAATAAAAAACTAGAACATTTCATCAAATGTAAGCATTAAAAAAAATCAAAACATTTTCATTTAAAAATCATAACTAATTTTTTGAAGGACATAGTATTTAATTTTATGTGAATCTAACTCAGGTTTGGTATGATAAGGTGCTCTAGATAAACCTCATTATATTAGTAAGTAGCACAGCAAAGATACAAAATATTAATAAGCCTCACAGGCGTATTTCAGGTTTTGAGATTTTTGAGACATTACCTGTGTTCTTTCCCCTACTAATAACTACCTGTAAGCTCTCCTATCCCATGTACCTAGAAATATGAAATTAAACGTTTTATCAAAAGTTCCTACTATGTTGTAAAGCTTTAAAATTGACCAGTTTCTTATTTAGTATTTTAGAAAAATGGGTTAAAAGAATAATCCATCTTCTTTCCAGTACATAGTCAGTTTTATCTTTGTCACTTTTGAAGTAAGTGATTTTTACCTGCTTGTACTAAAGAGTCCATAATGGAGAACAGAATATTACCTTTCTCTCTTCAGAAGCTTTCTATATATTTTTTTCTATTCATTGGATCTTTTCAGCCTTTTCCAGACTAAACAAACCTGCTGACCTCAGATCTTCTTCACAGGCCATGCTTCCAGTAAATTCCACTTGCTGCTGTCCTCTCCAGCTTATTAAAATATATCTAAAGGGTGTTGTCTATAAATTAGAGGTACGTTCTTGAGGTGGTTGCTATTTGAAATAGGATGAAAATATTTATCATTTCTCCAAACTTGATCAGTAGATGCCAAAACACTCAAACAGAATCCTGAAAAGACTTTATTTTTCTCTGTTGCAACATAGATATGAATTGGCTTCTGCTGCTTATGTATTTTATGTGTCAGAGTGCTTTCTGTGAACTCTATCATCTATTGAAGAACACAGCACTAGATGATCCAGTTTATTTTTATTATTTAAAGTTCCATTATCCATAATAATGAAACTATTTTTTTTCTTAAAACTAGATGTGGTCCAGAAAAAAACAAGTTGGGAACTTTGCAGATGAAAAAAATACAAAAGTAAATCAACAGTCAACAAGTAAGATCAGCCATATAGTGTCTTAATCAACAAAATTATGCTGTATATTGAGGGGCTTTCTATTTTGAGTGTTTATGATGGAACTAGACATAGCAATTTCAGATTTGTTTTTCAGCTAGGAAGTTACTATGAGCCTGAGCAGCTGTACTGCAGCTTCTCCAAAAGCTGAATAGTTTATTCTGTTGATAGAAGTTTTCTGATAAGAACCCATCATACATATTAAACAGAAATGTTAAGAAGTTTTCCCCAGACATTCTAAAAAATGGTAATTGTACACCACTTTAAAACATAAGCATTTTTCACATAGTACAGCATTTTCCTAAAGAATGAAATTCCAGCTCTCTCTCTGAAGGAAGATAAAAGTTTGCCTACATGAAAAGTATTCCAGAATAGCTATTTCTGATTAAATGCAGGAGTGGGCCTTCTAAAACTGAGCTAATGCTCTCTGCTTCCAAATAATTAAACTTATTCTGAAAAGGGATTAAGTTTATTTGGTACAAACAGTCTAACTTTCAGTCAAGATGCCAAACATCATATACAAATTAGTTGCATAATAGGAATAAACAGGAAAAGGTTTTTTTGTTTTCATTTAAACTATTTTTAGTTAAAAATTAATTTTGCCTCTACATCATCATTCCAACCACATTTCTGTTTCAATATAAATGCCAGCAATGGAAAAGTGTCAAAAACCTTTAGATCAATGTGTTGTACAATGCAGGAAAAAAATACGTTGTCTGGGAACTAATTATTAACACAAGTTTTTAATAGATTTGATTATTACCACAATTTTTCAAAATATTAGTATATATTATTTCACTGCCTTCAGTAAGTGCACATTATTTAAGTTATATAGTAATTATATCTCTAAATATGTGTTCAATGCACATGATAAGGTTTGCTCTTCAGAGAAAATCTGTATCTCTGCAGCCAATCCTGTGTTACAAGCCAAAAGCACAAAAGAAGCTCCTTTTGAGCTGAATTTAAATCACACTGAAGTATCATTATGTATTTGAATTGTCTCCTTTTTTTCTGGGAAGCTTAAGTTCAAGGGAGGGATGTAATATTTCAGAATGATTTGTATTTGCTGATTCACCATGACGCACCTGAAGCTGATTCAACACATGGGTGGGAGCAATGTGGCAACACAAGGCTTGGCAGATGGGCTGGTGACTTCCCTAGCTATATGAAGACCTTCACTGCCAGTCTCAAATGTTAGACACCATGCCTTTCCATTAGAGATTATGGAAAAGTGCTACCCAGCCCAAACACTGAGTAGGTCTGCAACTTCTTATTTCCTATGACTTCTCCTCAAGAATCTTGATGTTGTCTTTTTTTTTTCTTCTTTATTTTTTTTCTTCTTTATTTTTTTTCCCCTTAGACCCACCCACTTTTGCCAGGAAAGGTTGGGAAACAAACACACCAAGTGATGAGATCTAGTGAAACACAGACTACCTCAGCACAGATCATCACCTTCACTGTGAAGACCTATCTGTGAAAGTCTCACGTAGGGGAATCCCCAGTGTTGATGTATTTGTTCTTGCGTGTGGCAGCGATGTTATATTTCATCCTTCCTACCACCACATTAAACCCAGCTTTCTCTGAATTCATTTGCAACCTGCTCTATCCATTTCTTTTTCATCTCACCTAGTGAGATGCAGCTATCTAGCTGCTAGCAGTGACATGAGAATAATACTTTATGTAAATGACTTGAAAGTGGAAGTTGTCATTAGTGCAGACAGTTCTGAAAGTAAGTGAAACAGCATTTGGCAGTAAGAACCATTAATGAGACTGTTGCTTAGGACTGTAGTCTTATTCAGAATATGCCTTTCTGGCTTCCTTATTTTTTTACTGTTTTTCCAGGAATATAACTCCCCAAATGGTAAGGCTTTCTCCTGTTGCAGCAAAGATTATTTGTGAAGCTGTTCATCTCCTCCTGCCTGAGCAGGACAGACACTCGAGCACAGCAGAACACACTGGAGCATATTTCATCTGAACATGCACAGCCCCGTGAAACATTCTTGTGCAGATGCCAGCTTCCAATGGCTGGACACAGCAGACTGGTCTCAACTGAAGGCAAGAAAAGGAAGAGCTAGCTGTTTCGTGTAAAGAGTTTTAGGGGACAATGAAAGGACAAGTTCTCCCTTGTTGGCAGAGATACTGACAGTGTTTGGGGATGTGGACTATTCTTCTTTCTATATTTTTTCTCATAGCACATTAGGAAAGCTGAAAGATTAGCAAGGAAGCAAGTGAATATCTGTTTTTCCATACACATGTTATCACACATAAAAAACCCAGAGCCAGTAGTCAAGCCATAAAAGGTACAGTTCAGTCCACAAAGTGGGAGAATTGACTGGTATGTGCTCCTTTGTCCATGTTTAAACCACAGTATCCAAACAAAACCATAGGTAGGAATGTAGGTTGGAAGGGCTGTGTGGAGATTGTCTGGTCTGACACCTCTCAACATTTAGCAGCTCTATCACCAGTGTGATGGAGGGTATTCTAACATTCCAGAGAAAGTTAGAATACTTTTTGGTGTGGGAAGTGGGATTTCTAAGTGTAGCACCTGAGTTAGATGTACAGGATAAGTACAAGGAGAAGGCATCTAAGTTATGTGAAGAAAAACAAATGAAAAACACAGGGGAGAAAGGAAGTCGGGAATGGAATAAGATGTAGCAAAAAATATTGAACAATACTCATACTTTCAGAAGGACACCATACCCATATTGTGTATTTTCTTTAGGACCTGTTGCTCTCTGCCTCATACTGTGTATCCCTGTCCCCTTCATTAAATGGGGTGTAATGAAATACACTCAGTGATTACATTCCTCCAGTTTAATAGGAAAGTTGTTGGAATATAAATCACTACTTAAATACTTTCACTTCACCCCTTTGAAGAATAGCTGTTAGACTGAGACTAAATGTACAATCTGCTTTACACCAAAGTAAGTTTTCTGGTTTTTTGTTTTTATGTAGGAACCAAGACATAAAATAATTTTCTAGGGAGACTGAGAAGAGAAGGAGCTTTCAGCCTTTTAAAGGAGTGAGTTAACATGGCATTGTGACAAAGTGTTATGCTGTGTGTATGACAAGTGAAAGGACTTGCAATGAATCAGAAACTTGAGCCTGGAAACTTTGTACTTTTTCCAGATATTGCCTCCATTTTCCCAAGGAGAAACATTCCTTTCTGGCCCATCATAGTGTAGAAAGTATAGAAAAGTTTAACTCTGTATCCTTACAACAAAAATATGTGTTCTGCCTTACTTCAAAACTACTTATATACTATGCTTTCAAATGTCTGAGTTTAATCTCTGTGGAACTTAGTTTCCATTCCTTATTAGTTACTGGACAGTGAAAAAAAGCTATAAACCACAAACCCACATGACAATTGTAAACAAACAAACATTATGATGAATGATGTGGACGAGAAAGGAAGATCTAAGTGAAATTATTTACTGATTTCAAGTAGTAAGAAAGACTAAAATTACCTGGACTGAGTGATCCCTAAAGAAAAAAAAAGAGAAGAAAATGTGTAACATATGAAATGTGAAATTTTCCTAGAATAATCACTGTAAAATTATTTTTTCTATACCAGAAATTTCATATATTTCATACAAAACTGTGTGTCCTGCCTTCACGCTGGAAACTATTGAGTTTGTCTCTCTAAAAAGACATAGAACAGCCACCATGGAAGACCTCTTACCAAAGTTTATATTATGGTCAATTTTACTATCTTACACAAGATTCAGGGTAATATTTCTAAGTCTATGTTTATTTACAACATGTTGTTTTTCAGAAGGGGGCAAACAGCTGCAATATGATATGAGTCTTGAACAAAAAGGAACAACTCATACAGCCAGTGACTTTCCCAGCTACATGTCATCAGGCTCTTGTTCAACAAAAGAACAATCAAGGTCTTTTGAATATTAAAACAACAACTAATTTGGAAGGAAATTCCAGAGAACTTAGCTCTTAGGCACTAACACTCAATGAGGATTTTCATAAGTCTCCATTTAGTTTGGTATTCCATCATGTCTTCAAAATAAGCCCATAATAAAATAAGCTGCAGATGAAAAGGGCTACTGTTCAAGCATTTAATCGTGAGCTTTTCCCAAATCTAAGCCAGGATCCAGTGCAGGGTTGACAGTATCAACACCAGCTGTGGGTTTCTGAGAGGACAAAGGAAGATGGAGTTAAAACATGATGCTAGGAAGAAGGAAGGAAGCCAAAGCTTTTTCATCAATAAGGTTCCTCAGGTGACATATCTGAGTATTTCTGAGCAAGAAAAATACTGGTTTGTTGGTATTTTTATTTCTCCAGTTACGCAAGCAAAACACTGTGATTATATTGTGAATAAAAATTTTACTGAAAACACAGCTGTTTCATTTTTCATCCTAATTTTAAAAAAGTATCAGGGGCCTATTTTGGCCTTTAATAATGTAAACATACTTTAAAATGGGGTGTAACTTGTTATTAGTTTCAAAGGTTGAGCAAAATTTTCAGGTACAACATTATTTCACAAAAGATTGAATTAATCTATTTTATTTTGTACTGAAGTGAATTAGAAGCACATTTATAGATACAATTTATCTATAGATACACAATAAATTCTAATATCTGGGTATAAAAGTGTTTGCCATATCCTAACTGCCAAATTTTATTACAAGACCCATTCTTGGAACCTCACTTAGCTACCATCAAAAACAACCATTGAAGACCATAGGTAGTGTTCTCCATAAAAGAACACATAAAAATGTTATTTTGAAAAGCAGACCCTGATATAAAGCCCAGGTTAGGGATTCATAGCTGTATACCTTAACTCCTTCTAATCACATTTTAATGGATTTATGAACATGTCAGTAATTTGTCACTTAAAGTTTGAAACTTCTCAGGCAAGAAGTTGCTAGAAGTTACAAGCATGAAGTAGGGCAAACTCTGAAACAGCAGTACATTTATGGGTGAGATAGGTTGTAGACCAGGAAATCTACAAATTGGCAGTCTACTAAGTGAGGTAACACCCAAGC
>JAWWES010000041.1:41821109-41844565 GCA_035583135.1 Lophotriccus pileatus | reverse complement strand
AGTAATTTGTCACTTAAAGTTTGAAACTTCTCAGGCAAGAAGTTGCTAGAAGTTACAAGCATGAAGTAGGGCAAACTACATTTATGGGTGAGATAGGTTGTAGACCAGGAAATCTACAAATTGGCAGTCTACTAAGTGAGGTAACACCCAAGCATCAAGAGAAAACCAAGACCTTTCTATAATCCTGCCCTATCTTCTGCCTTCACTAAGCTTACAGGATCAAAAGTACATTTCAGGGCAGATTAACAGTCAGCAGACTTAAAACAGAGAGAAATATCCATTCAGCTGATGTTCAGGCTCTCACTGATCTCAGTGAAATCTGGCAGAAAGTAAAACCTTTGCACAGCAAGCGGGTTATAGTGGTGGGTAGAAGAGAGACAGCACAGCTCTTGGGTGGTGGAGACAATATCAGTGGGGTAGCATCAGTGTGCCCCAGGATCCCAGCATTGCTCCTTTCACAAGCAATTCCTAAAGAGTTTCAGAGAGTTTCTGACAGGCTTTCCATGTCCATCCTCTGTCCCATCCTTGATGTGGTGTGCCCAGTTCTCACCCCTATTCTCCTACTGCCCCTAAATCCACATCCTGCACTTTCCAATTTCTTCCCTTTCCCTCCTCTGCTTTGTTTATACCCACCAAACCGTTCAACACTCTGTTATGTCGTTCCGTCAACTTAACTCTTTCTAGCTCACAGAAAGCTTTTCCTCCTCTCACGGAGGAGCAGCTGGGTCAGTAAGTGTAAGGGTGTGAGGAACCCAACAAAAGGGCCCTTCCTGGGCAATACTGGATGTGAAGAGCTGGGAATGAGAAGGAAGGCTGGATGAGGCAGGAGTTGACTCCCTTCAGGAAGGCTTACAGCCTTCCTTCTGCTCTGGAAGGCTGTAAGGTCAACTCAGCTGCTTGCAGGTGAAAGCTTCAGCCTAGGGGGATGCAGATATAAGGTCTGAGTGTAAGATTTTACAAGACTTATTATAGACTGCAAGAGGCATGTGATATAAACAGGTCAGTGAGGAAAAAAATAAAGAAAAAGAATCATGATAGGCTAGGTGGAATAGGAATGCCAAGAGTCATTAGCTGAGACCGTGACTCATAGCCTTCCACTTAAAATCAAACCAAACTGATTTACAATGGAATTTAAGTTTAATTAAGATATGATGATAATGCAATAATGACAATTGTCTGTAGAAGACTGTTTACATATAGAATTAGTCCGTTATTTACAAACTCCATATACAAATATTAAATCTATATCATCTCATTGGAGAAATGCTACAAAACAATTTTAGGAAAACAACCAGAAATATGACAAAGGCAAAAAGACCTCAAACCCTCACAGTAGTACTTATTCTTTAAAAATTTTAGTGTCAAAGACTGATTTCATATTTTTTATTTTTCTGTTTCTCATATCTGAGACCGATAGTATTACTGTCATCTCTCTTTCCTCCCTAGCATCCCTTCCTAGGAAACTTACTTTTTCTCTTGGCAAACTTGTTAAACCTGAGGGACCAAATGCTTCTAATTATGACAGAAGATTCTATGTCTTTTTTCATCCTCTTATTTTTTGGTTCCCTCTTGAAGACACTTATCAAATCTGCTTCCTTCCATATGGAACATTTCTGAAATACTGTGAGGAACAGCCAACAGTAGCCACTTCAGATATGTTTAGCTTGTTAACTCTTTTTTCCCTTGCTCAACTCAAGGATTGGGTATGTCAGCACAATAAAAGTATTTTGATTTTTAAGACTGCAGTTCTACCATTTTCATAATTGGATCCTTTTTAAATTAACAACATTATCATGTGAATCCATAATGTGTTAAACTGATTACTACAGATAGAGGGTAAAATATCTTAGTCAGAAAGGAAACCCATAAATAACTAAGGAATTACTACTACGCTGTTGCCACCCTCCCATTCTCATCCACCTTCAGAAAAGCCTATAAGAACTTCTCTTGAGTGAATGAAGCTGTATAAACTTAGATTGGAGTGAAGACAGACTAAAAATAACGATCTCAAGCAGAAGTAGCTTTTTTTTATTTAAGCATTACTTGCTAATAAGCTGGATCAGATGATTTTCATCAAGAGTATAAGTCTTATACTCATAAGAGTATAAGACTTAATTTTTGCAGTCTTACCTGATTAAAAAAAAAATCACTGCACCACAGTAATCAAACATCATCTTTCACTAAATGAAACAGCGTTGAAATGTACAGAAGCACCATTTGATATGAACTCAGCCTATGAAATTAGAAGTGTTTCAGTCATTGCTTGAATAATTCTGCATTTGAAATGCAAAATGTACTTCCTGTTAAAGTATGTTGGCTATTATTTTGAAGATGGCAGATGGAAATAATTCCCTCATAATCTTGGTGAAAACTCAGAACTCTCGTCAAGTATTCATTTACACATTGAGCTAAATCTAAGAAATTGATATGCCTAGAAATGTTATAAGATTAATTGTCACATCAGTGGTACTGAACACGAGAGAGAAAGAGAGAGAACATCCTGGCCCAAATCCATTTCATTAATTCCTGGGGAAGGAAGTATTAAATGTAGCTATTCACCTTAGCTTACTTGATGTTTTTCATTGAACAAAATTGCCTCTCTCATGCCTTTATTTACTACAATCCAAACCAAATTATCCTGTTCCTTCTGTCTGTAGGTATGGGTGTCCATCCTTCATGTGAGAGTAAGAGATTAATAAAGTTTATAGAAATAACATGGGATTTTTTTCCAGAATTTTCTGTTTTATCTCAGTTAATGCAGACATGCTTCATACAGGGAGGGTTTATGTTTACTAGAGGTTAGGTGGTTAGTAATTTTAGGTTCAGTCTTTAAAACTCTATATTTATGTGCAAGGTATAAGGCTTGCTCTCCATTGCAGCAATCAGCTTCTGTAACCTGTGACTTTCACATTCTGAGCTGTACTACGGTGTACACACAGTCCCAGCCCATATCAACCAAAACCCTGAAGCTGCCCATGAAACAGCACCCAACTTTTTAAGCAGTAGTTTTCACTGAAAGTGCACATTACTAGATTGTAACTTTGTGCTGCCAGTGACAACGTCCTCTGGGAATATGCCCTGAAGTCCAGGCCAAGTTGCTCAGCATGGGTCACATTCTCACTGCAGACGATGGTGCACTTTGAAGCACACTAGCTGTATGCGTGCTGAGTAATACTCAGCTAAAAGCCCTCCTCTGCTTGTCCTCTGAATCTCATGTGCTATGCAACTGAAATCTGTATAATTTTGTTGTGATTTTTCTGTTGAAAGCACCTAAACTGAGATTGCTGCAGAGCCCAGCAGGGTGTTAGGAGAGTAGTGGTAGACATTCCATGCACTGAAGTATATAGTAAAGGTGAGAAGAGTTATCTGAGGACTCCAAAACTGCTGGGACAGTGGAAAAGGCAGGACAGAATAGGGAGACTCAGATTTTGTCCAGAGAAACTTTGAGAAATCATTACTGAAGTAAAGCACTTCCTGAGCTCCATCAGAGAAGGAGAGCTGACAAATTTGTTCTAAACAAGAATTTAGGAATTAACACCTTTCTTATGTACTAAAGAAGATGGGACCTGAGGAGAAATCAGAATGAAGTCACTGTCAGCTTGTCTTCCCTGACAGCTGTCTGCTTACTCTGAGCTGGAGGCGTACTTGTTTTTTCCAAATTCCAAAGAGGATTTGTGAATCTGTCTCTTACCTACCAAAACCTCGCACTGTGTAACACAGTCTGCATCATCTACCACAATTCCTGTTTGTGTCCTATGTTGTTCTTGATATATAAATATAATGCTAAAAGTTTGCAGAAAGGTTTCTGCTGTCTATCAGTTTGCTTTGCTTGAGGGAACTTTTCATAACGAATAGTCTTCTGAGATGGCCCAAAGAGAATATGAAAAAGAGTTTTCCCTTTATATAGGTAAAGTCTTTTTAATGAATAATTATTGGGCAGATTTGGTTGATGAAAAAGGTGGGGAATTTTAAACTCAATTTTGTCTTATCTAGCTATGGTTTTTACTCCTTAGTAAGGGAGTAAAAACTATCCAAGAGGATTTGGTCATAAAGGGCATGATACCACAGCCTGCCTCAGTACCTCCAGAAAGCTTCTGAGTGTGAGTCAAGGGCTCCAAAGCCAGCTGTTTTTCAGGAGAGCAGTGGTTTTGTTTATGGTTTGGGTCTCTAAATCATATGCCTGGACTAGATTGCTTATTTCAATTCTTGCATAAAGCAGGGGTGATGCTGTGCCCTAGAATACTGAAAACCTCTAAATACCCTGTTCTTGCCTTCTCCACAAGAATAAAATGGCATTTGGGCTGAGGGGATCATTCTTGTTTCTCTTTGACCCATGTTTTCTGTTGTTGCCTTCCCCAACATAGAATATGGGTTTGATGCCTTTTTAATAAATGGTGTTTCTCCTCATGCAGGCAATCCTTCTCAAGAACTAGCTTAAAGCATTTCTAGGTTTCATAGGTGTATGGGCTCTGGTTGTGGTGTTTTTATGCATTCATTTAAAAACATGAATAGAAAGGATGTAAGGAATGTGTTCTGTGGGGAAAATGACGTATTTTTTTCTATTTCTTCTGCACGATTTTCTAGTAAATGAGACAATATGTCATTAGCTTTGAATGATGTGCTATTGAGTAGGCATCTTGAATTAGAACTGCTTGATTAAAGAAGACTGACACTAAAGAAAATACTAGAAGGGCACTCAAGAAGATTTTTAAAGGGATTAAGATTGTCGATCTCTTCACAGTGAATTAGGACAGTGTTGTACCATTCCTCTTTGGAGAGAGCAGTCTCATTTTTGGTGATCCTGTAACTGCCTGATTTGAATGTTTTTCATTTATGTACATTACTCTTAATACATAGAGATTAGACAACAGAATGACAATGATATATGTTTCTTTAAAAAGAAAGGAAGGCACGTATTTGTTTACTTTTTTTGGTCTGCTGGACAATACAATGGTGGGAGGCAGTTTATTACAGCTTTTCCCACAGGCCTGCCCTTGGGAATAGGCCTCTATAAAATCCCGTTCTTGTTTCCCTACAGAAATAGAACATAGTGCCTTTTTTAACTTGATAATTACCACATCAGGCACCCCACAGCAAATGAGCTAGAACAAAGCTGTGTCCTGTAGCCTGATATGTATTTCTCTGAATACATCCCCGTGCTTTCATAATGGAATATTTAGGGAAAGTGGCACAGCCGCAAAGTGCATAAACAAAGAAAATGTGGCATTCTCAGCATTTTTTAGTGTTGTAAATGAAGTGAATTTTTAAATCGAAGCAATCACTTTAACCTGGTCTCTCTGATAAGGTCTGTCACAGTCAGCCTAGCTGGAACATGAAATACCTATTCTCTACCTGTAATGTTTAATATAATGCAAAAAGTAAGAAAATATTTATGTAGCATCACAAAACATCCATCAACACACTGGCACTAAGTGTATACAATCCCCAGAGGAGTCTGCAAGGAACACTAAACCTAGCCAAACCCCAGAGATGGTAATGTAGATTCTTTGGGATTATGTAGATCATCTCCTGAAGCTGCAGAAGTGCTAGTGGTTTTAGATATTGTAAAGAGCTTGCCAGAATTTAGCAGGACAATGGGAGAGGAAAACCTTTTTTCACATAGTAAGGTTACAGGATATATTCAAAGTGACTTTTATCAGGGTAAGGTTTTTACAGCTTCCTAAGACATTCTGAGTAATCCCCTCGGATCACTGATTTTCTCAGCTTTTAACTAGGAGAGATAATCAAATTAAACCCTTCCTCTCTCCAGTGTCATTCTGTTTGCACTTGCATATGCAAATTGCTTTCTGCCTGAAGTTCTGCAGAATCTGCTAGGACCCCGTAAAGAAGGGAAAAACACAAAATAGAAGAAAAGCAGATGGAAAAGTAGATGCAAGTTCTGCATAGGTTGCCACTTCTCATTTCTGTGGAACATATTTATGCATAAGCTGCTAAACTCAGGATTGTAGCCAAGTATTCGGATATACTGTGACGGATGTGGAGATCAATTTTTTGTGAAGGCAGAAAGGGTTCTTACCAAGCTGGTACTTTTAAGTTAAACAAATTATGTTATCTTTTTTTTTGCATAACCAAAATGTTTACAAATATTACCTGCTTACATGATATGGTCCTTTATTTTTCACATAGGCATGGTCTAAACTAGGCTAATGCTGTTTACTATGAAAATCCAGGGCTGTAATAAGCACACTTTATTTGCATCAATGTTGTGAAAATGCTATTTCTAGAAAATAGCAGCGTCAATGTGAAGGGATACCAATCACTGACTTAAGAAGTAGGAAAGTAAAATGCATGACTTAGCTACTTGCTCAGCTCACCTTGAAAATAATCTTTCATTTGCTGTCTGAACAAATAAGGTTAGCCCTGGATCATAACCAAGAGACATTAACTTTTCCAGGTTAGATAAAGCAGACAGATTTCTGGTGGCAGGAAAGTTGAAATTTTGCCCGAAATTCCCGAGTCTTGCAGAGGGACCCTTAATTCTGTTAAACCTCAACAGGAGAATTATGGTATTTGTGAAGTAGGAACAGCAAATCCAGGATTTTCTTCCATGAATGTAGTCAGACAAAGTTGGGTTGTTTGCAAAACAGACTTCAGACAGGAAGGCTGTGAAGCATCTTTCAGCTTCCTAGCTGACCTCTGCAGGGTGGATGGACCTTGAAAGCTAAAATGCTGTGTGGATTTATGTTACTTCCTTTTATTCTGAATGTTTTCAAAACAGTATCATGTATTTATATTTGGTAAATAAATACTTCTTCTGTTTGTTCTTACATAGGCTGGTTTGAGAAAAAAGATGATTTAAGTGTGTTGCATGACCCCAGAGCATTCCATTCTTACTGACAGGAGGGCTTAAAAGCACATCCTGGCCCAGGCTGACAACATTCAGTTTCCCAGTGCCTTTAATTAAAGGATTGAAGAGTAGTAGTAAGAGCATGCTTCCACGTAAGTTGAACATGCTGATTTTAAGGGTGTTAATGCAGACGTCTGAGAACAAAAGAGACTTTTCTGGTGAGGAGCTAATATAATTTGATTTCTAACAAAAGATAATTTCTTTCACTAATTACACCTCAGCTTAATTGTGATAAAACCAGTATTATTCAGTGCAGTGTTAGTTTAGCAATGCAAGTTAGTCCACCAATGTAATATAATAAAGGTGTCATTAATGATACTTGTATTACGTTTAATTGCAATTTCCCTTTAGCACTTTCATACTTTACTATCCCATATTTTTATTGCTATAAATAGAATTAATTAAAAAACCTCATATATTTTAATTCCATTATACATGGCTGAAGGAAGCCCCAGTTGGTATTACTGAAACCATCACAGTCATAAATAACCTACTACTTCTCATTTTGCAGCTTTATTGACAAGATAATATAGTAATTTTTGGAAGTGGTTTTCTGAACCACTCTGGAATAGCTCTTCAATGACAATAGTCTTAGTTTATCATCCCTGTTGCCCGACAAATATAATTTACTTTGATTCTGAGTTAAACACAGTGCTTTAGAAATTTCTTTTAAAGGCTTTTATAAATAGGACACACATGACACCTGCATGCATAGGTTTGGGATTTTTTAAAAAAAGTTGGTTTTGATCAAAAAGGAAAGACAGGCAAAGACTGGCACAGAACATCTGTCCAGCAATGAAATAATCACACTCCAAAGACCACCATACCTAGTCTGAAGAAGTTGGTCCAAAATGCAACTTTTTAAAGACTTACAAAGTATTATGGCTGAAAAAACAGACACCAGAAATGTCACAAAAATAAAATACTTATTTTTGGAGTCAATGCAATAAATAAATTTAAATAAATATGTGCAAAAATAACACCTTCCAATTTAATAATTTGTTAAAAATTAATACAAAATTTTTATATTATCCTTGCTGTTAATCCCAGGCAATGTAAAAAGATGCTAGATACAGCTCTGAAGCAAGTACCCACCCTCCTTCACTTTAAAGTGCTTTCAATGCTAACATGAGATAGTGTTTGTAATCATGACATAATACGGTGTTCATGAGACAAATTTAGTTACTTTCTCCAGAGCAATTAAAAACATATCAAGAAACAGAAATTTGAAATAAGATTTTGAACTACAACACAGAATTACGTGTCCTGCTCTGTTTGACCGCTACCACCTACTGCTGCTCTTTCCTTGCAATTCAGCAGACCTGCAATCTCTCTCCAGCCTTTGAAGGGCTTGCTCACACCAGGCCCTTCTTGGGGCTCCCATAAGTATGGTAGCATCCAGCACTCATCCCAGAGCCTCCTGTTTGCATGTGCACCATTATAATCCTCCATAATCCTCCACTCTCCTCCCCCCAAACAACTCTGATTTCTCATTCTGACACAGTTTTTCCTTTCCTTTCTCTGCCTCATTTGCATATGGAGGCTTTCCCTCTGTTGCCATCACAATTTTTTAAGGGTGTTCAGCCCACACAGGTCTTCCCTGCTCTCTTCTATTAAAAACCAAAAAACCAAAAAACAAAAAAACCAAAAACAAAACTCTTTTTTGTAAGTAAGTGACTAAAATATAGCATCCCACCTACTTTCCCTTGAATTTTTTACTATCTGGTTGCTATGGTACTGAAGGATTGTGGCGGTTGGTTTGCCTTCTGTCCCTTGGAGCTCACTGCCCAGACTCACACATGTCTGCACTGTCCTTCTAAGTACAGGACTGTCCTAAGTACAGGACTTAAGGGCCATACCAGGTCCTCCTTGCCTAGATAAGCATGCAGGTCAGGGACTCTTGCACTCCACCGAGAGTTGGATGGGGAGGTGGAAGACAAACAGCTAAAAGTTCTCTGAAGTCAAGAGAACAGACACTCTGTTTTAAAGTGCAGAAATATTTTCTTATAGTCAAATACAAAAATATTTTTCTTTTGGCAAGTGTAAACTGTGTCAGCCTTGAAAACCAGTCCATACAAGTATGGAGAGAGACTTCAAGACTTCAAGAACTGACTGCCCTCTTGGAAAACTAAGAGAAAACAACAGAGAGAGTATCTTGGCCAGGCCTTCCTACTGTCCAGCAGACATTAGTCACAGTGCAATGAGAATACACCAGTGAAAACCACTCTTTCCTACTGCGGCCATCTGGACTCTGTCAAAACCTTTGAGATTTATGTTCCCAGAGGCTCTTTTCAGGCTACAGTGTGGGGAGGTCACTCAGAGGATTGCTCAGAGGAAGTCATGGAACACACATAGCAGTAATGCCATGCTTGGCTTTTCAAGCAGCTAAGGAATAAAGTCTCAGTACAGCAGTAACTTATGGTCAAAGAGCAATTAATAAAAATAAGGGTTGCTTCTCCTCTGTTGGAATTTGGGTGTCTATGACAGCCATCAATAAAAGTTGTCAGTGGAAGAGGACAGAAAAACCTGTTGAACCTTTACTCTTCTATGAATGCATCCTGTCAGGAACAATTCCCAAACACTCCGTTTTTTCTTCATGTCTGTTGCAAAAGCCATTTCTTTAGTTCAGGAACCCTCTGGCAGCATGACTGCCATTCTGACTGGACACCAAGACCCACATGGGCATGGGCATCTAGAGAGTTACCCATCTGTAAGAATGGCTCCCGTATGTTACGAGTAGGGAGAAGAACTCTGGTCTGGCTGGACTGCCAAATATTTGGAACCTATGGAATCCTAAAGCACTCTAAAACCAAGCCCTAGTGCCTTTGACAATGTAAGACAAGACTATCACTCTTTCAACAAGTCTGTGGCATGTTTTTTTCTTGCCCTGGTCATAAAAACTGCTGCTCAGATAACATCAAGCTATATGCCTTTGGAAAGAGGCATCTTGCTGTTGTCAGGTGATGGTCCTACTCAGGCTTGTGGATGGTCCAATTGTTTTGGTGCCACAACAATATAGGCCTATGCATATTGCGCTTTTCCACATCAGGGTCAGAACTTTTATGTTCTCCTCTTGTCTCCTCACTTTTTCTTTGCAATGGAATGGACTTTCTTTTGTCTTCTCAAATTTCTGAGGAGCATAAATGCATTGCCATAAAATCCCTTCTATGGAACTTTTACCCTCAAGACTCCTGCTACAGATATACTTGACCTTATCCTGTTTGAGACAGAAGAATTTCTTCTCTGTTCTTCCTCTCTCTCTGCTTCCTCTCACCTCTAAGCAGTTCTTCCCATCTTTGGTCTTGATGCAAAAGTGTTTTCACCTTCATTCACTGCTGATGTCCTACCCTCATATAATACAGCTCACCATCTGATCAGAGATGTAAACTGCTGTAAAAAGCCTTTCATCCATTTATGTACATGTACTTCCTCTTCCATGGAAAGGAACATACGTGCCACCTTGAAAATTCAGAACAATCAATGTGTCCATTTGAGAAGGATGCTGTTAGATTTAAGAGGGTCATTCAAACTGTGTACCCAAAGTGTTTCTAAAAATACTGTGGAGGGCACAATAGGCAAGAGTCCTAATATTTTACCCTTAGTGATGTTTTAGTCCTCAGTATGTTAAGAGCTGGGAAATGAGAATTGTCAAGGAGTTTAGCATGACCATGCTGCCATTGTACAAATCAGCATAGTACAAGCCACTTGTGTCTGGCTGATTTTGTAAAATGGAATATATAAATATGATGCTAATGTCAAGAATTTAGAAGTCTGATGCCTTCCCACTTGTGCTACTTATTAATCTGACAACCTTCATGCTGTGGCACCAATCTCAGTCTAATAGTGTGTATCTCTTTCTCACACATTCTCAGTTACTCTGTCATTTACATGAGCCAGACAGTTTAACCTGCACGTCTGTGATACACAGGAGAAATCAAGGCCTTGCACTTCAGCCGAGGAGCCTATCACATAGTTAATTTCTGAGTTTATAAGAGCCCTGCTAGAAGAGACCTGAGCAAAGCTTGTTGCCAGATCCTTCTTTCATTACATAAACTGATCCAGCATATACTCCTGATCAGAGAGTGAAGTGACAGTTCCCTGTTTACATTGCAACAGCAGCTGGTACTGCAATATATACTGTAGCTAATGGCAGACTTCTTGAATAATACATTACAAAAAGCTGCATGCAGATTCTGCATGCAACCCAGTCTAATAATTGAATTCAAGGGAGGTAAAAAGGATGACTGTGTAGTTTTAATTTGAAGATTAAATATGTTATTTTTAACTCAGGTCATTCCATATACTTTTAACAGGGTAAGACATTGTGAAGAGAAGCCAAAAGACCTACATGCCTTTCCGTGCATCAGTATGTTTAAACAAGGGCACTGTTTACATTGAAGGGCTATGTCTAGGTTGCTATTAGATGAATAGAAGCCAGGATTTAAAAGATTGACTTAGTAATAAGCTTAGCTCCAAATGAATATGGCTAATCTTCTGAAACACCATTTAAGTATGTTCTTTTCCAAAATGTGTTAGAGAAAAAAATCATCTACTTTGCTCCTATATAGAGCAGCTTGAGTCATGAAAATATCATGTAGTGTTTTATTCTCCAATAGACTGGTATACAAATAATCATATGGGTAACTGTCTTGAGTTTGTCAGGTCATATCCAGAATAATACAAAATAGAACTATCAAATGTCTTGTTGAGAAAGACTGGTTATCATGGGAATTAGTAGTTAGGTAGCTAATATTTACAAAAGCTATCAAAAAGAAGGAAATGCTTACACTATACAGTAAAGTGTCATCTTTCGGGATTTTACAGTACATGATTAGCTAAACAAGAAGACAAAAGGTTTGCCTACCTTTCCAATGATATTAGATACCAAAGAGTTATCAATGGTAATTATGGAGTGCATGCCAGCCTGCATGTGAAATTGACAGTAGTTTGCTCAGAAGACTTAAAAATAATTTCCAGTGATTTCAAATCAAAAATGAAGAAAAAACTGAGAGGAATTTTGGGTCAAAGGTGTTTAACTGAGAATGATAATGCTGGTACTTCATTTTTTTAATGGGCTTCTTAGAGTAAAGAAGATAACTGTAGGACTTTTAATCGGATTAGAATGAATATCTGGTTAATAATCTTGTCTGATTATTCTGTAGTTAGAAATTTAAGAATTAAAACTCCGGCAAGAAATGTTGATAAGATTATCTCCTTCTAGTGCACACTATTCATCTAGAAAAAAAAATCTTTGTGGAAAACCACAAATATTTACTTAAATTCCCTGGCAAAAAGTGTTTTCTTTTTAAGCACAGACCTGTGAGTAAATCTAATAATGAAGTTATGCTCACATAGTAGAGGAAGATGATTCTCCTGGAAAAAGAGAACTGACCTCTCTCAAGTAGAAGAGATAATTAAATCTGGACTTCTTGCTTTGTCTGCAAGTATTTTAATCACATCAGAAACAAAAAAATTCCTACAATTATATCTATGTCTGTGTGTGTGTAATCAATAAACTCATTTTGAGAAGAATCAAATTTTAGTAAAGCACATAAGCTGCACACACTACTATGCATACACTACAGCTCTCTGTATTCCTTCTAACCAATTTTTGAAAACCCATTCCAGGAATTATCCACTCAGTTGCTTCTGTTAAATACACACAGAGAACAGTCAAAAATGTGAGAGAGAGCATCTATTTAGCTGCTTTAATGTTTGGGTTGTTGCTGAGTATTTCAGATGGCAGTCTGTGATTTGGACATCTATGGCGCTTAGTAGATCTGCCTCATGATTTTGATACTTTCTGAAACACAACAGTCCCAAAATGGTGTGTACACTGGGTAATTTTAGAATCATATTACAAAGGTATACATTTTACAACATGGGAAATAAACTTGATGAGACAGAGATAAATGTGAGAAGAAGCAGAAAGGAGGAACACACCTTTATCGGTGAGAAAATATTGGATATTTCTTTAGCACACTCTCTTAACTAGGCTGTGAATCAGACTAATACTAGACAAGCTAATTTGTTATATTTCTGCCAAACTTGCCAGGAAATTTTCAGAATGCTAAGGTGCTCATTTTTAACAAATTAATTTCATGAATGTATTTACAAAGGGATGGGCCTGATTCTTTGTAGGTATTACTTGGCACAGTTCCACTGACTGCAAAAGCATATAGTTGATATATACCAGGTCAGAGTGTGGACCAGTGAACAATGCCACAAATATGAGACCATTTTATCCAAACAGGCTTGAGTCCACAACTAGGAAAACCATTATCCTCATTATCTCTCTGAACTGTCTGCACTCAGGGCTTCCATACTATTTTGAAAGACTTCAGAATGCCTGAAACCTTCCTGCTGTTTTGAGTCCTGATAAGGGTATTTCCCAGAAGCTCACAAAGAAGAGGACTACTGAAGCCAAGACTGCTGAAATTGGGAAAGCCTGTATTTTAGGCTTAGTCCAGCACTGGAGACTAGTGCAGATGAGGGGAGGCTGGACTCAATGGTCCAACTGATATAAGAGGTCAATGAGTTTAAAGTTCTAGCAACCTGTTTATGGCCTAGACTACCTAAATCCTGTATTTGTAAATGGAATGTGCTGCTGGGCTTCAGTCTTAAGCAGCTGGATGAGATTTGTTGACTGGGTTGTCTTCTATGGGAATACAACTTAGTCTTCTCTGATGCTGCTACCTAGATAAACCAGGCTTCCAAATAAGCATTCTTCCTGAGCTGAGAGAAGGAGGTAATAACAGTGTATCAATGATACCCGCTCATCCCCATAACATGACAAAGAACAGATCTTACGTTTTGTGATGCTGCCAGGGATGTTATATTTCCATGGGTGGGGGTTTTTTATCTATATAAATCTAAGTTTGCTTTTCCTGGCTCAACAGGTGAAAATATTAAACCAAGGCATATGTATCTTCACTTCATCAGCCATGAGTCAATACCAGAAGGAAAACTATTACCAGAGGGAGACATTTATCTGCCAGCTTCCCACATCTGCCCACTCACTTAAGGTCAGTTGGCCCTACCACACTCCAACAGAAAGGCTGCAAAACTGAGCATGGTTCCCACATGGGATTCTATAGAAGGCTGATACTGGACTTGCAGCTTTGGCAATCTGTAGGCAAAAAACTGATTGTATTTTGAAGGGCAGTATTCTTTGATGAAGAGTCTAATATTTGTGTAGAATAGCTTTGGGGTTTTTTCTAATCTTTTAGGCCTAGAAAGCAAATTCCCTCCTTTTCCTATAAAAACATGGATCATTTAAAATGCATGATGGGTTCCAGAAGTCAGAGAGACTGCATGCAATGTATGCATTACTGCACTGCACAGTAATCCTGAGTCTTCAGGAAGGTTAGTTTCATACAAGTCCTGCTACATTCTTTCTCTAGTTAATGAAAGAGGTCAGCTACCCTAGAGGGGTAATTCAGAACATCTGAGAGTTTCTGAATTGTCATGTGAAATAACCTCTTCCTATTAACCTCTTTCTATCTCCCTTTCTAGGAATCTCCTGTTCTGTTCTAGGGAGAATCTACAAAATTATCATTAGTCTTCAGGCCTGTCCTCTTGCTCCCTTGAAAAAAAACCAAAAAAAACCAGCCCTCCCTCCCTTTCTCTCTTGCTCCCTTCCTCCCTTACTTTCTTGTCTTGGCCTGCTGTGTAACTTTGCCCAAACTTGCATACACATCCTATAACTTATTATCCTACAGATAATCAGAGGCAGAATTTGAAACTCTACCACAGATACTGACTTGCTTCACTTAGTCAACCAAAGAAGTATTACACCTTAGCAGACTAAATCTATCTTAATTAAAATTGATCCAGGAATTTTCTGTGAAATCACTTTTGTTAATAGATGCTGATTGACTGAAGCCCAAATTTTTATGAAGCTAATCAGTTCTGGGATAAGATAGCTGATGACAAGTAGCCCAACTAGAAGGGATCATTGCCTATAGGGACTGCTGCAGCTCAGCACATAGCTATGAAATTGTTTGGACTCGCAGCTCCTACATTTAGTAATTTGTTCTATCTATCTATCTATCTTGTTTCATTTTGTACAAATTGAAACTGCTCCACTTTCATGACTGGTTGTTTCATATACACAAAAGAAATGTTTCATTAAATAGTGGCAAGGCCACTCCTCCAGTCTGTGGGAGACCCAGCTTCAAGTTCTACCTCTAAATTAGAGAGGCCATAACACAGTTTATATGAATGGTTTGGTTAGTCAGTGGTTTCCCTTCTTGCGGAGGCGTGAGAAATTTCAGAAACATCAGCTTCAGCAATACAGAATAAATCAAATTCCCTTAAGCCACATTTAAACATGACACATCCTGACTTTCACCAAGCAACCTAAAATTGTAGGTTCTGATGTTCCAAAACCTCTACTGCTTTTTCTTTTATGCAAAACAAGGATTACATATGCTTTCAGTCTCCTTACTGGCCCTTTTCCCAAAGTAGGTCATGAGAGACAGGCCTAGAAATAAAGAGATTTGGGCAAATTATTTCACATTATTCTTATTTCTAATTTGTTATAAGTGAAAATTTTTGCCAACAGGACCCCAGTTAACAGAAACTTTTGTATCGCTTTTACTTTACAACAGAATCTTGGGCGGGGAGGGAAGAGATTTCTCTATGGAGTAATGCTGTCTGCCTTATCAAAGCTATGCAAAATATTATGGTTGCTAATGATATTCAGTAGGATCACCACATGTCAGAACACAACTGTGTCAAAGCAAGTGACATGTCCCTTTTTGGTATAACAACAATGTTTTTTGAAAGATTTTCAAGTTTCAGAATTTTTTACCATAAAAATATATTAAGAAAATATTTACAAAACAAGCCAGATATGTTTCTTGTTTTCATCATGCTTTTGCCTTAAAAATGGTTGAATTTGATGCCACTTATCAACTCATGAGTGGGGTGTTTCAAAGCAGGTCACATTTAGTGCTCCTCTTGGAAATATTTTACAGGCATACAGACAGAGCTCCCGGGAACTGAAGTAAAGGAAAATACACTTCTAGTGTAGACCCAAGATCATATCTATAAAAGCTGTAAATGGCAAAAGTTGGAAGTAAACACCCAGGTCAAAACACTAAATCACTTTTCAATTACTGCCCAATTCTCAAGGCAGTAAAGTACTGAGGACACTCAGATTTTGCAAATAAGAAACCTGAAGTTCTGCCTCTGCCTCTGAATATGCCCAGGAGTGGTGTATCTAATGTTCTTCTAGACATTTGTCTTATGCCTAGGACTAGTCAGAATTCAGACAGGACATATGTTTTCTTCCTTGTACTTCCTATAGGCAGCTTCACTTCACCCCAATAGATCCAAGGGCAGAAAGCACACCTAGTTACTTCAGGATTGCTTGGGATGCAAGACAATAAAGGTCTGCTCCTTTCATTGTTACGTCACTCACTATATCCCAGAGAGATCTCCAAACAAGCAATTTGCAAGCCTTTTGTAGCCAAGAATCACGTGAGAAAACTGGTGCTCTATGCTCCATCCACTATTATCTCAGAGTGGCTATCTCTGCTTTTTACTTTCCTATACCCTGATCAGGGATGCTTTTTAGTCCTTTCCCTCACTGCTCTGTAGATTAAGCTATTAGAATTTACATTTTCATCTCCTATGCTTTCAGAATACCCCCTTCTGAGAGAACTCATTTGATTGAGTTATATTTACCATCTTGTGTGAAAATCATGGCTATTATATGTTAGGGATTAGGTTGCTCGTTATCACCCATTTAGAGTGCTCCACTTTATACAGTAGAATTAAATATTCATGAAACAAGAGAATGTAAGAAAGGGTGGGATCCTGAGGGAATTCACCTGGGAAGGAGAAGAACTGGACTCCAAATTCTGCTCCAATTAAAATTTAATTTTTTCTGTAAAAATTTTTCTCTGTTCAATGAATGCTTCATTGCAAAGCTGAACAGCTCTCTTGAGAAAATCACTACCAAGAGTACTTCCTAGCAAAGATGAGAAACTATTCAGACATGTTTTCCCATGTCACTTCTTTAGTAGGAAATGGACAGATTTTTCTGAGTATACACAACCAGAGAGGTTGTGGAATCTCCCTCACTGGAGATATTCGAGAACCATCTGGGCACAATCCTGTGCTGTCTGCTCTGGGATGACCCCGTTTGAGCAGCGTGCTTGGACCAGATGGCCGCAGTGGTGGTCCCTTTCAACCTTACCCATCTCTGATTCCATTGCCCTACCCTTCTTCCCTTCTGTGACTGCACATGTTACAAGGCCAAAACCCACATAACAGTACAGGAGGCTGTATGTACCTCCAGGTGCTAATGGACTAGACAGTAGGTTAGAAGAATTTGTACCTCATCTTTGGTTTCCAAGTTGTCCTTATTTAAGGATATCATGGTTTTTAACAACATTAAATCAAATAAAATATCAAATTAGTTTTATTTTCAAGAAACAGAACAGAGGGATTGATCAAAAATATTAGTATGAAAAACAAGGTGAAGAGATAGAACAGAACAGAAAAGTAAGGTATGAGATGATATAAAGCTGTTTGTGTTATTCATTTTGACTACTGCCAGTGCAGCAGGTCAGGAAATCTTTGCTTCCCAATCAGTGACTGTAGTGTCATGCCAAAACTACTCATACTCTTCCTGACTGCTGCAGCAAACTGAATTATTAAAAAATTTTATCATACATGAGATAAAACTAAAGTGTAAGACTTATCAACACAAAGAATAATTTCCTTTGTGACGGAAACAAAAGGGTAATTGTCCCTATTGAGAATCCAGTATTATGAACACCTAATAATGTATTATTATTTAACAATCCCCATGTGTGCTTTTAAGTAGAAGAATGGTACATAGAGTGCTTCATAAGCAATGTTCTTTTATTGCTTCCCCGAAGTTACAAGAAACTGTTCTATAAAATTTATGCTAAATATCACTTTTTCAGTTCTTATTGCACCCCAGAGAAGTTAGTTTAATCATGAATATGTGAGGGGATTTTTAAAATGAAACTGAACCTTTTTAGGGAAAGGAGATCAAAAGGTATTCACTAGACACATGCATGATACAATTAGCAGTAAAACAAAGATACTTATGCAGTAAAACAAAGATGCTTATGCCCTAGTGGCTTAATTAATGATATTCTCCAGTAAAATTATTTACAAAAGTAAATATTAATAACAAATTAATAGGCTGTGACAGGCTTCAACGTGAGATTATAAAATGGAAAACTTACTGAAATATGAGTCATTGTTCAAGAGAAAAAAATTTCATTACAAAGAAATTTATTAAAAAACCCAAAACTCATAAACAGAAGACAGCAAAAGCAGGCCTGAATGTATGACCGATTACAATACATCCCTGGTTCCCCCTTTGTTTTCCCAAGTCCAATCTTTTTCATGTACATTCATTATTTTTCCCCTTTAAAATTGTTATATCCTTTCCGTTGTTAGATATTTTTTGTTCAGTTTACAGTACATAAGATTTTGAATCAAATCCAAAATGGTTGCATTTTTTGGTTGATCACTTCCAGCTGACCTAACAGTTATCTGCTTATCAATTTAATTAGTTAACTGCACCTAATTTATGATAAAGGAAACTGGGATTATAGCAGTCAAAAAAGTTAGGTATGAAAAAACTATATTGAAGTAAAAAATTGGCTGATTGTTCAGCATCACTCTTTCCTAGAGTGGTAAGCCAGAGCCCATTGACTTCAAGAAATCTTTGAGACTGACTTCCCATTTATTTGCATTTATTCCATGTTTTTCTGAAATGTCCTTAAGTGGTCAAATCGGAGCTCTGAGAGCAAGTATCAACCATCATAAATTTGTAATTAGACATTAAAGTCTAACATGTATATAAATCCTTACAGATAGTAGGTGATATTCTGTACTTAGAGAACTGCTTCCCCTTTCAATCTTCAAGTTAAGTTTGCAGACTATTTCAAAATAAGCTCAGGGTGGTGGGGAAAAGACCTGCAATATTATTGCACAAAATGGATTCAGTCAGTGAGAAGCCAAACACTATTTACAAACACTTTTTTCCAACCCAACTTTTCATTGATGGAGTGGGTGGGAAAATAAAGCAGTGCATTCTCTAATTATTCCTCATCTTCATGTAAGTATTTTCCACAGCCAAAGATAAAAACAGCTATGACAAACTTTTGCCTAACGTTTCTTTAATGTCTTGCAGCCGTGGAAAATGAACAACCCAAGGTGAACATTTTGGCACCTTACACTAGAGACTAACTTCTGTGTCTATTCCTGTTGTAATTTATATTAAAAGAAATCATTTTGATTTTTTTTTAACTACCGCTTTCCATGTATTTTCCTCTGAAATAAATATATCATGTTCTTTCAAGAATTCAGTGCAGATCTTTTCTATAAACTTTGATCACACAGCACCAGATAGCACAGACCTACTTCATTCATTTCACAGAAAATACTTCTATTTATTTATTAATGTGTGACTTTTGTCTTTAATAACAATATGAGAGATTTACTTCATTTTTAGCATTTGATTTACTATAACTGCACATTCTACTTCAGGATATTTATGCATCCTCCCCCAAGCTATATTTGTTCAGCCAAATATTTCTCTGTGAAAATGAATTTTTGCATTTATCCTACTGAATGGCTGCATGTTTTTAACAGACTGATTCTCTGATTTGTCAAGATGACCTTAAATTCTAAATTTGCCTCAAAAAATGCATGCAGCCGTTCATCCAAGTCACTAACAGAAGCATTGGGCACTTACAGGTGCAGGAGAGTTTCCCATGGAAACCTACTTTATTTGGCTGCTAGTCTGACATCGGAACATGAATGACTCTTCCGCTGGATATGTATTTCCAATGAGTTGTGCAACTGCTTCATCCAGTTGCCATTCTCCTAGCTTCCTCAGGAGTTTGCCTTTTAAGAAGAACTGAACAAGATAGATAAAAATGTGCCATTTCCCCTCTTGCAAAAAATTTCATATGTAGCCAAATAGAAAATTAATTTTTTTTAAAGTAGTGTATTTGGAGAAACCCTTGATTGTTGCTTATCTCCTTGCTATGTTCTATTTGCCTAGAAAATAAGTGCTTTTTCTATTTCAGCACATTGCTTGTTTGTTTTGGAAATGAAATTAAATGGACTAACTCAGCAACAACTGGTTTCTTGCTTTTATTAGATACATTTGGATGACTCTCTATGGTCTTCAAAGTATTTGCAACTCATCCAGCTATTCATTCTTCCCTTACTGAATCAGTGTAAACACTTTTTTTCTCTACTGCACCTGTACCAATTGGCTGACTACAGCTGACACTTTTTAACTGAAAAAAACCCCACAACATTAAGCACATGGTCAAATCAAGATATCAGCTCTCTGTTCCACCTCAGGATAAAGCTTCTGAAAGAACTGCAAAGCTGAAGAAACTGATATGTTCTTGCAAGACCACAACTTGCAGAGTACTGGTTTGTTTTAAACTTTTAATTTAGGTCTCCTTTCCCCAGGAGATTTGAGGTTTTCCTTTGTAAATAACTACCTTGTGGATTCTTCATATTTTGTGTTGTAGTAGCATTTATATTATTTATACTGTTAACATTTATATTATTTTACATCCTTGTGTAAGGAAAAGGGCTAGACAATTCTACCTCAAGTTTTTGACAAATTTAGGATGTGTAAGCATACATCGTCTGAATTCTTGCAGACTCCTAGAGCTAACTAAAGACACAAGACAGTAAGTTCTCCTAAGCCAGCAGCTTAAGAAAGAATCATCAAAGACTTGAGACATGTTTTGGTGCTCTCTTTGCACTGAAAGGCAACTTTAGTAAAACCTTCAGGTACAATTTAGGATTCATACAGCCACATATTGTAGTCAAAGTGTTGCTGAGTCAGGTCCTTCGTTCCTACAGATGATCCACAATGACAAGAGTTTCTAAACCAATGAACCATCAAACAGTCTCTAGAGCAATGGAACAAAGAACTACAATGAAAAGAACTGGCTATTCAGAAAGTTCCTCCGTTTCTTGTCTGTGACTTTGCATTAGGTGTTTGTATATATATTTACTTTGCAGTTTAAATTGTCTTGAAGTAAAATTAAACAAATTGTGAATTCTTTAGAGGTAGTTTGGGAGAAAACTAACCCAGATTTCATGTGATATCAGTAATTAAACAGGATATACCAATGCAGATTTGGAATTAAAGTAATTCTATACTGCCCTCTAATTACTGAAAGTCAGTCAGTCCACTTCCACGGAAAATATGTCTGTATAATGCACACCATCATAGCATAAATAAAGTGTATTTTACATCTATATATATATATACTTATTGAGGTGCTGAGGTACATGTTCTTACACTTAAGTGAGAGAGAAAGAGAATATTATTGTATGTGCTGCCTAAAGTAAGAAGATATATTTAAAATAATTTAAAGCTCTTTCAATTTCCTTTTACATTTGCATGCCCTTATAGAGTTAGTCATGTGATAGGATAGTCTACTTAAAAAGAGGTCTAGAAGAAGAGTGATTAAGCTAATACTGCCCTAGAAAGACCTTCTGTTGACAAGTATCAGAGAGAGTATCTCCCGAGATGTTAGTGGGAAGTTAGCAAAGAACCCTGGGGAATTCAGGGACATACACCCAGAGGATATAGTTGTGTGAAGAATAACTTTTTAAATCATGTCAGTGGCCTTTCTTTATCCATGACAAACAGTCCTGTGTTGCTTAAAAGCAATGAAGAAAAATACCAATCCAAAGATAATTTCTGTAGTCTGTTTTTCTCTTCTTTTCACATCTCTAATCCTTCCATTTCCCTCTCCTTTTTCTCAGGAGAAAGAGCTATTTATATAATAATATAAAAGCTTCCATCAAGACTATGATTGCCCTTACCCTTCCTCTTATCTTGTGTCCTTTATTCTTACAAGATCAGTTCATATCATCTTTCAGCACAATAAGGCCAGCTTGGGATTTCTGTAAATACAACAAAACTATTTTCTTGTTACCTTTTGTATTCCTTTTTAAAACTCTCCTTTGCATTGATGCCTGCATCACCACACATTTGTTGGTGTTGATCTCACATTTCTACTCCTCTGTTTACAGGCACTGCCTTCAGAAATTGCCAATATTTTTTTCAGTATTTAAATAGTTGGTAATGCTCTGTCAGCAGTGTTCATCAGCCATATGCTATGAAAGGAATCAGTAATAACTTTGATAGACTAGTTCCAGAGGTTTGAAGACAGGATTTGAGCCAGGTAGCTGGTGTAAAGCTGAACATAATATGATATCTAGTGGAGGGAACAGCAAATACGTCAGAAGAGATTGGTGGCAATCAGAAATTGCTACAAGGAAGTTATTTCCTTCTAGCCTATTATGTCTGTAGTTTATGAAATTCATTATCTAAGACAATAAGGGGCACCCCCTACCAAGATTTATACCCCAAAGTAAATCTGCATACAAGCAGTCCCATCAAAAAAATATCTTAGTTACCTAGATTTAAATATACCAAAAAAGGAAAATCATGCTCATGCCATCAAAATGTCCCTTTTGTATGCACTTAGAAATGTTTTATTCCTCAACTATTAGAAAACAAAAGTAAATAGAAGGAAGCAACAGCAACTTATTTATAGAGTAATTTGTGATCCAGTGGTTGCTGGGAATGCCCTCATGTTACTTTCCAGGTTGGTTTTGTCTTAAGCAAGGGCTCAGAAGCTAAACACAGATAAGTACACAAAACAAAGAGTTTTTAGCTGTGGCTGCATATATGACCCACAGCATTTGCCATACCAGATAGTGAAATTTCATGGGTCAGATTCTAGCAAAGCTCTTTTCCATACATGGTTCACTTATTAAGACAATCAATTTATTCTTTCAACTACAAACTCTTTATATAATAATTAAAAACATGTGGCTTTAATAAAATACTGAATTTTTCTCACCACAGCTAATTAGGTTGGGCAGAGCCTCACACTAATGTGTCCAAGCAGTTTTGAACTGCATCCCACTGCTGCGGAACATCTGTTTACACTTGACCGTGTCAGGTTGCCAGAAGTATGATCAAGTTAACAGTGAAAATAGGAACCAGTGTCAGAACTTCTAAACTGCTCTAAGCAGTTGATTTTTTATAATTGCTAAGAAATGTAGACTATATATGATAGAAATAACCCAAGCTTACATCTTTTGCTGTGACGCATATTTATTTGAAAAACTGAAAACAAACACAATTTAATACCACCTTTCCTTGGCTTTTCCTATGGCTCAGCACTATGCAACTTTACATGCCTTTCATGTGTTATTTGCCAGCTTAACCAAGCACTGAAAGACTTTTTTTTCTGAATTAGTTCCCTTCCTATTGAAAAAAAAATCCTTCCTCTTGGCTTGATATCACTAGCACAGGTGATTATCCACCACTGTTATCAAGATATTGTGACCAAAGCTCAATTGGAGATGAAGCTGGCCAGTACTGGGGAGGGACAAGTGAAGAAATAACATTGGCCAGTTACAAGTCACCACACATACAGGGACAGAGGAAAGGAAAAGGTCACCCTTTAATCCTGAGGCTCGTCTACCGGGGCCAAGCGAGCTTGGACGGTGGCAGCGAGGTCCTCAGGACGTAGGT
>JAWWES010000041.1:41744829-41812486 GCA_035583135.1 Lophotriccus pileatus | reverse complement strand
GTCCCTGACCAGGAATCGAACCTGGGTCTCAACAGTAACAGCGCTGCGTCTTAACCACTAGACCACCGGGGGCTCCCAAAAGGACTATTTAGAGGTGAGGGAAAATGACATGGCAGAATTAAAACCAATAAGATGGTTTTATATATGATCTATACTTTGTAAATATAGACTACAGTGAAACAGAAGAAATTTTGTTTTCTTTCACAGCATTTTTATATTGACAACTGCACTTGTTTTCTTGTTTCCTAAATATACAGTCCATGTTACCAAGAGGTCCTATATTTTCCGTGACAGGGTGAATTCGGGATTCTACTTTTCAGAGGTACTATTAGCATCAACAGTACTAAAGTTCCTATTTCCAAATAAATATCTGAAAATCACAAGAATATCAAGAAAACTGTTGCAGGCTTTTTTTCTCCTCATGAAAATGTTACTACTGCAATTTCCTGTATTACTTATGCAAACCCCAGAGATTTCTATATTTTATAATACAGAGATATTTTTAGCCAATCTGTCATCCTTGTCTTACTTCACAAAGTAGTTCAACACAGACTACCACTTGCATGAAGATTTAAGAAACCTAACACCTGAATCAGAAGTGTTAATATTTACATTCACAATCTCATTTGCTTTCAGGGTTTTGCAGGTGCTACTGCTAAAATGTAGGATATCAAAAGATGACACATGTTAGCAAACAAAGATAGTATTTGTGAAGTTGTTTAATAGAGGATATGGTTAAGTACTGTAAGACAGAAATTCAAGACAGAACTACATGAAGACATCTAAGCTAACTCTAAAAACTCATTGTCACTAAGACAAAGTGGCATAGTCATTCTAATGTGATATTCTGCCTTGGCCGTGGCGTGTCATTTGTCAGCCAAACTACTTTCCTTAGATGTAATTCTGTACAGATATGCACAGCTTTCTAACACTGACTGAACAAGACTGCTCTGTGCTAGCCTGGATATCTCTATGATATTCCACTTTGCTGTAAAGACTGACACATAAGATGCAACTTGAAGTTTGGTCCACTGCTAGATGTTTCATGGAACATGATAATTCACAGCTCTTACACAGAATAGTAAGGTCTCTAATTACGCACCTCTAAATCTAGGACTAGGGGGAAGTTCATTTATCCTATTTAACCAAGCTGCTAAAAGAGAAAACATGATTTGGCCTGGGATTCTCTCATAGGGGTGGGAGGAGAAGAGATTATGTTTTGGGAAATAGTTTTGTCTACTAGGTAACTTGAAAAATATAAGGTTCTGTATTCTGTGATTTCCAAAAGGAGATAAAGAGTTTTGGGGGCAAAGAAGGGAAAAGAGTGTGCTCTTTTCTATTCACTTTCTCTAATATCTGGATTGTGATGAGATCTTTTCAGCTGGCATGTACAAAGATCCCCCTTCATCCCTTGTGATGGGTTGACCTTGGCTGGTCACCAAGTGTTCACCAAGCTGTTCTATCACTCCCCTCTCAGCAGGATGGGAGTGTGTGTGTAGGGGAATAATATGAAGAAGAACTTGTGTGTCAAGATAAAGGGAATTTAATAAAGAAAAGGCAAAGGCCATGCATGGAAGCAAAGGTAAACAAAATGATTTTTTTTCTACTTCTCATCAGCAGGTGATGAATAACCACTTCCCCGGGAGTAGGGTTTCAGTACTCCAGAAGACAAATACAGCTTTTACTGCTGAGCAGATGCCATATGGTATGGAATATCCCTTTGCCCAGCTTGGATTAGCTTGTTCCAGCTGTGTTCCTTCCCAAACTCTTGCTAATTCCTCAGTCTACTGTCCTTTGGAGGGGGAACAGTTTGGAAAGACGGTCTTGATGCTGTGCCAGCACTGCTCAGCAGTAGCCAAACACCAATGTGTTATTAACATCTTTCTATCACCATCATACAGCATGGCACCATGAGGGCTGCCATGGGGAGAAGTAACTCCATCCCAGCCTCAACCAGTACAGCTCCAGAGAATTTGAAGGGAATGCAAAATTTATTTCCAGAAGATTACTGAACTAAGCAACACTTCCCTGGCTTTTATTAGAGGAAGAGGGGTGGTCCTAGCTCTGAGAAATATTGATTTGTGTGTTGCTTGTCTGAATGTAAACACAACTCTGACATGGTTCAAATTTACCGTGTTTTTCAACAATCTCTGAATTCTTCTAAGGGTCGTGAAAACTATTTTACATAATTGAGAACAAACATGTGTATCTGCAACTGCATTCAAATGCACAGAATGAAAATGCAGAATACTAGCACCTCCAGAAAAATACCAGTTCCTTCTTTCCCACATTAGAGAAATTTTTGATTTCAGGTACTGTTTCAGCCGACATTTTTTTAAGGCTGAGAGATATAAAAATTTTCACAGATGCTAACGAATGTGTGGCAAGTGCTATGGCCAACTGAACATTCAGCCCTCAAGAGGACTTCATAATCACAAAAATAAAAGCATTTCCTCTAGTCCTGACAGTTGAAATCAGATTCTGAAATCCTATTGGAGGACTAGAGAACAGTGAATTAATCTCTTTATTAATTCTTTAAAGGGCTAGGATAAAATACAGGTATACTTTCTTTCTGGCAATCCAAATAAAATAATTTCACAGGTTTTTTAAACTGTGAATGCTTCTGTGGAGCCTTTTAGTATATAAAGCACATGTAATCTATTGCATGCCATATCTGTGGTGTTTAACTGCACACAGACAAGCTATTAATCAAGTATGAGTATATCCACAAAAGCTGACCATCCCAAAGTTGGACCAGTTACACAGGCAACAGGAAAACTAATGTTACTTTTTCTAATATGACTTGAGGAAAGATCCATCTGCCTAAACAAAAACAAAAGGCTGATTTATGATGAACTCCTTAAGAGGTTGGTCAGATTTCAAGCTTCTGGAAGAATCACATAGCCTGCCATAGAAAACAAATGAAAACATTGATGAGCACACAGCGTGTCATTACAAAGAAATGTGTATATAAAAATATATGTGCATATATAACCCAAAACATAGTTATATTGCATTACTTAAAGTGTCTTAAATTTCTAAACATTTGCATTGTACTGCAAAAGTACATTGTACTGTACAAAAGTACAAAAAAAACATCCATGACAATGGGTGGTAAATACAAGTCAAGGAAACCTCATGCTGCAAACCTTCCTGTATTTTTAATAGCAATTGACAGGCTGGTAAAATGTGTGCCACCACATCCATCAGCTGTTATCAAACCACAGTCACTACATGTTCCCTAGCCTCTGGCACATCAGGCATCATTCCCTGAACATCTTCCCTTCACATTCTGCCCCATCTGACTCACAAGTTCTGAAACTCAGGTTTTCTTTGTCTTCTCTGATTTAATGAGGCTTATCTCCTGTTATGGTAAATGTGAGCAATTTTTTTCTCATTAGTCATACCTAATACATGAGTAACAAGTGGTAGTCTCTCACAATATTTCAATGTGAAAACAATAGCTTCTTAATATATATTTTTTTTCAATATGCACGTTTCATAAGTGAGTAGTAAAACATTTCACATCAACCTATAACATCAATTTTTTACACTATTCAGAAGTCTGACTATTGTTAAGTTTTTTTGATACAATTGCTAAGTGAAATGCAAATTACTCTTCTATGTAATATTTTACTCACTGATTTGAATTCTCAGTTGTCTTCTGGGCTTGGACAGAAATGGCAAGAAAATGTTCCAGAATTTTAGATGTCAGAAACGGTTATGGTTTTAGATCTAAATTGCTTGCTTTTTCCTGCTGGTCTTCAAGTTCTCCACATATTGTTGCAATACGCCAGAACATTCAATACCTCAACGTATATACATATATCACGATTCTTTTGGCTCTTCCTATGCAAATTACATCCCATAGGTTTTTACTCGAGCTGGTTATTGTGAGGTTTCTAGGCTACAAACAAAAAGGATTTGGTCATACTATGCAATTCTAGCTAATCTCTGTCTACAGGTGAAACCAATTAATCTTGGTTTACCCTTATATGATTTTGAGTAGCTCTTACATAAGGCATGAATAATAAATACTTGTTTTTATAAACTTTTCTGGATCTTAATGTTACTTCATCAGCCAGAGGTTTTCTGCCTTGGATGCAAGCTAGAGAACACAATCCATAAAAATATTTTGCAAGGGTGCTGCTAATGTGTTTATAAAGCAATTTTTACAGGGAACAAAACAACCAGCAGGGAATATGGGCATGTATCCTGTCTTTGCTTTTTTCCCAGACTTCCTAGTCACATAAGAAACTTACGAAATATCTGGATGACAGGCCTCTCATTTTATGTTATTTGTACGTTATTCATTTAGACTTAACATTTAACTATATCCTCACTTCATCTTCAGCTATATGCTTTCTCTTATGCTTTCTTTATTAAAAAAAAAAAAAAAAAAGAAAAAGCTACTACTAGAACACAGCCCAATTTCTCTTTTCTTTATGGTTAGCTGAAGGATGCTCTGTACCATATCCTTTTATTCTTACTCTGATAGAATAAAAAGAGGAAGTTTTTACAGATGTTTCCACAATTTGTCTCAGGCTAAATGAATTGACAAAAATAAGTAGGGATTAGCAATGCTGATCTTTGCTGTAAGTAACTTTGCACTCAGATCAAATACAAGTTTGTCCTTTAATCGTACATAACATATCCCAAAACGCTGTATTTCAGAATACGGGAAAATTTCTAAGTTTTCAAGTTTCCATTTTTCTCTTTCAGCCTGGCTGCTTAATGATTTAGGGAAGTCATGTTCAACAGTTCTGAAAAATATTCTGTACTTGACATAATTTATCCACATTATTGAGTGGGAAAGAAATGTTTGACTGAATAGAACCATAAGTCTCTATCTGAGATGAAAATTCCTCCTTTTGGTCTGTGATAGTTGTCAAAAAGCAGATATGTCCTTCAGCTCAAGCGTTTTTCACTGAGTTGCTCTGTTAGTATATCACTAGACCATAATACTGTCTTCTCATCAGACAGAGGCCTAAAGGTATGCGGCATGTCTTTTTCTAGTGACAGAAGAAGATCCCAGCAGGGATGAAGCTGTAGTCAAATGCTTCATTTGGTTATAAATAAAGGATTGAAAAAGCAGTTCTCCATTCTTGACAGATCCATTGATTTCCTGAATTTTTGGCAGGTTTGTTATGGCAGATGTGCTCAGTAGAAGTGTAGGATATGCTTTTAGCTACTTACAGATTTTTGGAAGCTGCTGTTTCTGCTAAGTTATTCAGTTTAGAACTGGAAACCCACATTTCATAATAAAACTTGATGACATCTGTCACAGCTTGATGAATTATGTTGAGGTAGTAACTTAAGTCCTTTAGATGAATAAATAACAGTGTGTTAGTTTATGTGTAATGCGACCACCCATCCAAAGGCTAAAATCAGTTTTCTATCAGATCTCGAATGGGAAAAGGCTCCAAATGGGCATAAGGACAAACGTTTTCACCATGAGCACAGTCAAGCATCAGAACATGCTTCCCAGAGAAGGTTGTACAGCCTCATTCTTGGACAATTTCAACCTAGACTGGGTAAAGCCTTGGTCTGGCTCTGCTTTGAGGACCTCTTGAGGTTCTTTTGAATTTACCTATGATTTCGTAAAAACTATTCTATTCCTGATTTAGAAAAACTGGTATTATTTTTGTTCCATGGAATTTCTTAGTTAACTGCAAATCATCTTAATCAGATTTTATGCAACCTACCTGTGGGCATGACCAGAGAAATTATTACATTTGCCAAACTCAGAGTAATGGGGTTAATTTGACATAAACTGGACATTTTCTTCCCATTTTTTATGTTATCAGATATTAATATGGCACATCCAATAAACAACTCTATAATTTTAACTATCCCAGCTCTATTTTTTAGATTTAATATCAGAAGACATTTACAAATTTATATAAAAACTTGAGATGACTTTCCCCCTAATCTGTAGTTCTTAAACTTTGGCAACAAAACTTAAATTGCTTGAGATATGATGAGGAAGGAAGTACACTGAAATACCAGACTTTTATCGATAATCTAGTTTCAGTCTACAATTTTATGGACTTTCTGACTCCAATCCAAAGAAACAATTACTTCCAATTCTTTTTATCATAGTTGGTAATTTAATGCTCCAATCCAAAGAAACAATTACTTCCAATTCTTTTTATCATAGTTGGCAATTTAATGCTCTAAGAAGAAGAAATAAGACTGAATTCAGACACAGCAAAGTAACAGAGAATGGAGAGGAAATTTTGGGGTTTTTTTTTAAGACATTTTTAGTAGCAACAGGGTTAGGCAGGCACTACCAAAATTCCAAAGTATATTGTATTACTGTGTACTCTAAAGCCAAGGAGATAAGAATATTTTTATAGCAGTCCTTCAGAGACAGAAAGAGCAGAGCACTACATATACCTTAATTTGTAAAAATTCTGCTTTCATCTACCAGCTTCACCTGTAAATTGTCCAAAGCTGTCATCTAGCTGAGAATTAAATAGAATGTTTCATAGAGCTGGAATTGAAAGGCTAGAATTTTGTGTGGATTGTAGGAGTTTAAATGGGTTTGTAGTGTCAAGGAATCATACACTAGTTTAGTATTCATCATGTGACCCACAGTTCTCTCTAGAGAGTGAATTTCTCAAATATTGATGGAGCATATTAAAACCTACTGAAATACGAAAAAACTAGACTCAGGCTTTTGGAAGAAATTACTTTGGTTCACATGAAAAGTAAACTGGACTTATCTAAGAATTTTGGTTTTGATTAAGACAGAACAAAAGGGAAATATATACCAAGCATTCAAAATCCGTTTAATTTTTCATACTTTAACTATAGACTAAAGAGGAATATGACAGTGATCCTTATCATTGGCTAGCTTGAGGCAAATTCTCTTTGTAATCCTAAAATTGGGTAACTTCTAAGTATTAATTTAGAACTAAACTTGTTCTGCTGAATTAAAAAATTCTGTTTTCTATGCCAGTAGTAATTTAGAACCTATTTTGTGGAAGTTTTGTCATGTGTCCAATAGAGATAACTATCTAGTAGATTTTATAGGAGTCCTCAGGCTCATAATTTTCATTGCAAGACTCCATCAGTGGGTACCTGTTTGTCGTACTTAGCTGCCAACAGATGCACCTAACATTAGCATCTAGAAGTAACTTTCAGAAGTTCCTCCACACACCAAAACAAAAAGGGAAGCAAACAAACAAACCTACAAGCAAACAAACAAAAAAAATGGAAAGAAAATTTCCAGTTTATATCAAATTAACTCCATTACTCTTAAGTTTGGCAAATGTATTAATTTCTCTAGGCATGCCCACAGCTAGGTTGCATGCAACTACACTAGACTTCAGGGTTTCAGTATACCACAACTAAATAAAAATACTGATTCTTATCCTGAAAAGCAGTTAGCTGAGGTGGAGCTGGGATCAAGCGCTAAAGCTTTCAACAGCCAAAATCCCTTCATGCAACAGACGTTTCTAAAAGTGTAGGTGTGAAAAGTGTATTTCTGGTATCCTTTACAGGAAAGCAGACAGCTTAATGCAAACACCCCATATAGGAATGATTCAGATCAGAAGTTTTGCTTCTCTCAAAGCCCGTAATGATCTTTGGGGACAACAGACTGATCCATTTGCACTTGGTCATCCAAACTGTATGTTTGTGAAGGGCAGGTGATATTTTAAACTATTCTGCCATCTTACATGTTGCTGTACACCAATAAGGCAATAACTGTTTGGTGGAGGTAGGTTATTTCCACAGAGTGCAAAAGGGTGTTCTCAGCCTGTGGGTTTATGAAGACTGTCTGTGCTGTGGGATGCTGTGCTTCGTGGTGCACACTCAGTGCTGATGCAAGGGGCTCCTCCTACATTACACTGTAACTCTCACCCTGCCAGGCACAGGGACTAGAACTACCAGGTACACCTCAAACTGCACAAGTCTATAAACTTGCCATGCGTTCATCTGGTACAAAGGCATAAGGAAACTTGTTGGTCCACAGCAAGAACAGAATAAAATAACCTGTGAGGGCATGTCTGGTTAGAAAAGAAACTAGCATCTCAGTAGGGTGGGCCTGTATTTATGAGGTTTTAGGAAAAGTGATGCCTGTCCCTTAATTCTTTTCCTCACTTTCCTCAGCAAGCTGGCTTTCTCTTTCTGGTGCAGCACTGTCCTCCTTTACGCTCAAAAATGCCAGAATGCTGAAATTGCATTACCTGGATCCTGATCTACAGCCACAGGCCCAGAAGTTCTATTTAAGCTCAGACCTGGGACTGAGCTATAGGAGTGCTGGTCTGTAGTTTAGCCATATTATGGCTGGTGGGAGATGACGTTGATCCAGCAGCAGCTTGTAGGCTGACTCCCTTGCCTCATTGCTATTTGCCTGCCAGGTGACTGCTGGACCTGATGCTGACCAACAGATTGACTTCCAGGCTTGACTTCAGACCTAACTCCTCACTGTTCTAGTGATCTGCACTGTCCTGACTGTCACTCACAACTCAGACCTGCTCCCTGGCAGGTCTCCCTACATGAACCATTGCTGTTCCCACCCCTCATCCCAGAGGGAACAGCTGGTTTGTGCTGATCCCTGATGTCCCTGATGTATTTTATTTTCCAGTGTGAATTTAGATCTTCAGTGCCTATGCTGACAGGCTGTCAGACACCCAGTTCCAGCACTTGTGCTCAGAGCAGTTCCTTAGAGAAGCATTCTTCAAGGAAGGACCCTTGGGCAGTTCCTTGGTCAGAGCCACCAAAACAGAGAGGGACACCAGTGTTTCCAGCTTCTGGGCCAGCGATAATTTTGGAGAAGTGTTTTCAAAACCAGTTTCAGTGTCTTGAGTTTGGTTTGGGTTGTGTGAATTTTTTTGGACACAGAGCTTTTGTGAGGAATTTTGTCAATCTGTTCTGGTTTTAAAAAAGAGCTCATGACATTTCTGATGCATCTGGCCATTGTCAAGGCTTGACATTCAGTCTTCTCCTGAGCAGGCTGGTTTTGTCTCTCAGTGCTGCAAAGGGTTGGTACCTGCTGTATTCCTATGGACATTTAAGAAAATACTTCCATGGCACAAGCAGAAGGACAGGAGTGGGAAGAAAGACTAATACAGAAGCATCAGCTGGAGTTTGCAGTGCATATGAACATATGATCTCAGCCACTGCCACCATGTTTGACTAAAACTTTTAAAAGCTGATTTTTATGCTGTGTTTCTATTACAGGTCTGTAAAACAGCCTGTTTGCCTGTGAACTGGGTTCAAAAATAAACTTGCAAATCCAAGTGTTGGCATGAACAAGGAGTGCTAATCTATCTCCACTATTAAACCCTATCATATATCACTGACTGATCTGCCCAGACAAAACTTCTCTTGTATAATAGGCATCTGCTTCGAGAGTGGTCCATGACAAGCCCTCTGGGAATTCTTGGTAATTACACTAAAGGCTGCAGCACTAAACACATTCTAAAATACCAAGCAAGATTTTGTGTTCTTTAAGGTACTGTCTTCTAGTAGCTACTTTCATAATTCATAAGTGAATAACTTCTTTGATAATTCATCTGTAAGTCTTTAGCATAATTGGCTATTTGCAAAGTTATGGATTTTATTGGAGATTGTAATTTGTGGATTTAAGCAGCCTAAGATTGTGTGGTGAGTTATGAAAATTCTGAATTTAATGTCTGGTGCCTGTAAGATGAGCAACTGTCTCAGGGGGAAACTGGAGAACTGCAAATCATCATACTGTGGCTTAATCTACTTCTGTTCTGTCCCTTTCCTAATAAATAAAGTGATGTCTTTTAAGCCAACTGATTTGTACTTCTGAGCAGGGAATGTTAAGTCTGTGTTTGTTGGGACACCTCCTTTCTTTTTCCCTGATGACTGGGTAGGACTAGAGATTGTTTATTAGTGACATTAAAATTTGAGCCCAGCCCTTGGTCCTATGAAAAAAAGCCTAGCAGGCCTTCAATGATGGAACTAAAGCTCAGATTACTAGGAAGCCCTTTACTATCTTTGGAAGAGCGATATATTTGAAAAAAGGACACCTTTCATCAACAAGGGCTTTTATTTGGTAGGCCTGGACACTTCTGCCCTTTGGGTACTCAATTATCTCCATGTTCTTCTCTTAATTAAGAATGCAGAAAGAGGGTGACATTCCTCACTATACTTGCCATCTGGTGTGAAAATGTGGTTTGTTTTTCTTTTCTATTGTACTCAACCTTTTTGAAGTCAAGGATTGAGTTTAAAATGTTTTCAAATATCTATAAAGGAAATCACAGTTGTGATGGAATTATGTTAATGCCAGTGATTTTAGAGAAATATCTTCTAAGTTATTCTCTTTTGTTCCTAGTTCAAGATTTTTGATGAAAACAACTGTAAATATGCATAACGTAAGTGGTTTCGGGGTATTTTAGGAGTTCAGCTGTGTACTCGGCAAGGAAGATGTCAAAACAAATTAAGAAGATTCGAGGATGAAATCTCAGTCTCTTGCTGCAGATGGTGAATGGTATCACCTGGAGCTTTGTGTCCTTTTTTTTACCTCTCCTGTCTTCTTCCCACTAGGTTTATTAAGACAACTTGTTGGCTAGAGCTTTAGCATGTACATTACCTGTACATCGTATTACTTTCTAGCCCATGGGTAGCATCACTGAATGACCACGGAAATGTCTGTTTTGAACTTTCAGTATAAAAATACAAGAAAATGTCCTTAACAGTTTTCCCAGAAAACAAATAAAAAAGATATTGTAGATACAGCCTTAGGTTTCAAATTCTTCAAATCAGGGATTATGAATTACCTTGTTTTCATAACTCCAACAGTCCAATAATTTATCTAAACACTAAGATGATTTGAAAAAGTTGGAAACTAGTACTAAGAGACACCTGCAGAAAACCATAGCAAACAAAAGAGGGCTATTGTTTTATAACTAAGTAATGACAAAGTCATTTATATTTGTCTATTAAGTAGGTAGTGCTAGTTCAATTTCTATTGAATGTTACAAAAAATATGACAAGCATATTTTCATTTTATTTTTTAATACTACTCTTATAGAGGCAAAACATAAAGTGGGCATCTGCTGGAAATGCTTCTTCACGAGATGAGATGTAATTATAGAAAACAGAGAGAGACACACCACAAAAAATCGCAATACTGATAATACTGAGAATAAAAAGAAAAAAAATACTGTTTATTACAACATAAATGCTAGTTACAACACGTAAGCATTCAATCCCTTCTTTTTGAGCCCATTAGTACCAGGATATTTAGCTACTCTTGTGTTTGAAATCACAAAATACTGTTGCAAAACCATATTAGAATATGTTATTGAAACATAAACTCAAAGTGTTGGGTCCAGTTCTGGGCTCCTCAGCACAAGAAATGTGTGGACTAACTGAAGTGAGTTGAATAAAGATGACTAAGGGATTGGAACATCTGACGTATGAGGAGAGCGCAAGATTGCTGGGAGTGGTCAGTCTGGAGAAGAGAAAGCTCAGGGGGGATCTTATCCACATTTACAAATATGAGAGGAGTGAATGAAGAAGACGGAGCCACTGATTTCTCTTTGTAGTGCCCACTGACAAGGCAAGAGGCAATTAGCACAGATTAAAACACATTAAATTTCATTTGAAGACAGAAAAACATTTTTTTACTGTGCAGGTGGTCAGAGACTTGATTAGGTGTCCTAAAGGAGTTATGGAACCTCCATCTTTGGAGGTACTCAAAACTGGATTGGACACAGTTCTGGATAACATGCTTTAGCTGACCCTGCTTGAGCACTTTTACTTGATGAACTTGTATTACACTTGATGAACTAGAGAGGTCCTTCCCAAACTCAATCCTTCTGTAATTTCCAAAGCTAAATGATGTACAAGGATCAGCAAAGGTCATCATACCTCATCCTTAAGTAATGTCCTACCAGTCTTTTGTAACAGTTCCCACCAGAGCCTGCTTTAAGCCACCAAAGTAATCACCACACTCTAGCAGAACTCTATAACCCCCGAACAGTGTTTCAATGCACAACTATCCTTGCACTGAGAGTTCAGTTTCTGGTACCATAACAATAAGAATAAAGAAAACTTAAATTTAAGGCTCATCCATGTGACTCTTTCTCATCATTGTGCATCTCTCTTATATTCACATGCACACATGCACATCTTTGCATCCTGTTTCCTCACTGTTCTGGCTGCATAAGTCCTTATTTCCACATGCAGCACAATGAGTAAAGTGCTAGCAGTGACTGCTCCCTCAGTGAGTCAGCAGGAGGCAGCTGGCAGCTCCCCAGAGAGCTCCAGTTCCTGAGAAAAAGAGACCACATTTTTCATGATCATGGTATGCTATGTGTTACACAACCCCACTGCTGAATACTAAGAAATTAAACATGGCAGTTTCCTGAACACAACATTGTTTTGGGGAAATTACAGCTTGAGTACAGTGGAAACTCTGATACTCCCCCATGGCAAATACTCTTGAAAAATTGAGAGACTGAAAACTGTCCTTGAAAGCATTTAACAGCTGCAGACAGGCTCAGAGCATAATAGCTCTTTGATCTTGTGTATGATGGGAAGAGTACCACTGGGAGCTTAATGCCATCATTTTATGCAAATGTCACAGAAGGAGACTCCACATGGTTAAATTGTTCTGTCTCAAATGCAACATTTATGAAAGCCATCACTTCTTCATTATCTGCCAGGTGGATACAATAGATTGTTATATAATAGGAATTAAATATAAATGTTATCTTTGAGTTTGCAGAACAAGAGGTTGCATTAATTAGAGAACTGCCTGTGATATTTATAAGCCTGTTTGCAAAAAGCTACTGTTGACAAATACTGACTGTAACTAACAATGCGAACTCTACCATATCATAAGAAAAACTCCATATAAACTAGCCACTGAAAATGCACAGAGACAAACCACAGTCATTTTAAGAAAAAGAAAATTCTGGAATAGAATTTCCATTCACTTTGTGCGGTCTTATTAAGACTGAAATTAGCAGAGATTTTTTAGAAAACGGGCTCTGCAAATAAATTATTTCTGAAAACATTGTTATCATTGTTTACAGACCATGCCTTTAAACTAAGGAATAGGTTTTCTCCTACCTTATCCCGAAAGCAAAAAACAGAGTAGTACTGACTTGTAACCCTGCTCTAAATTCAGAGTGGGTTTTTTAAAGAGGTTTCAAAGGTATTATTTATATAAGTAAAAAGGTGTTTGCTTGGCTATAACTTTCTGGTCTTTCGTGGGTGAGTTAATTTTAAACCCCCGTGAAAACAACAATGATCATCTAAGAAAACTCTGCATCTTTAACTGGCAGCAAGTATTTGTACAGTACAGATAGAATGCTTTTTTACTGCAGAAGAAAAAAAATATATAGGATCAATATTGAGAACCTTTAATGAAAATAATGCATCCAAAAATCACAGAAACAAGTGGTAAATATCTGTATGAATTATTTATTCAAACAAATTCCAATTTAGAAATAAAAATGGAAGTTAACTAGACAGAAAGACATATGCACTATGAACCTCATCATAAGAAATTCTAGGGGAGAAAGTTTAGAGAAAATTGACTCAAAATTGTTTGCTAGTAAAAATAAATAAATATTTTAAATCAAGTTCTGCATAAGACCCATTGGTTAAAAACAACTGAGATCATAACATTTTTTGTTCAGTCTTATGTAGCCAAAAACCAAACTCAATTAAAATATAAAAGTTAAGGGTCAATCCCTACCCTGGACTCAAGAAGATTGCTAAATTTTTTTCTCTCTTGCTCTCATTGTTAGAAGTTACTGACCTTGACCTCAATTAAAAAAAGTACAGTGGATATCATTAATATGTAAGATTTCTACTTTAAAGGATTTAAGAATTTGACAGTTACAGATGGTAACTACCACTTAGTTTCAATATCGATTGTTCCTGCAGTTTTAACAGGCAGCACAGTGAATGCAGCAATTCAGAGTACAATCCACTTGTTAGAGTAATAGCAGAGCTTTAGAACATGTTGCAGTTAAGCAGTATTACCATTTCAGAAATAAAGTGCCAATAGATTTGTTATACTGCTTCCTGTGTGAAGTCTATATCATACATTAACAAACATAGAAATGAGGAACTGAAGTAGGAGACAAGGATTTGTAAACTGGACTCTGCTCCAGTGGGTCTATTAATGACCTACAAGGTCTTATTCCAATACGATTTATGACATATATGTCACATATGTCATAGTGTTCCCTCCACCACTAGAAGTAACCAGCTCTGCACGTGAGCCATTCCGTGCGACCCTCAACTCCTCCACTATGTTTCCCTCTTAGCTTTGAATTATCGCACGGGATCACTGGCCACACACATCCCGTTAGGCTGCTTGCGGTATGAAAACTGGTGCGCTGCACTGATGTCTTTTTGCCTTGTGTGCCAGAGCACATCAGAGCACAGTAAAACCCTTCCCTGGCTCTCCTTCAGAAACCTTTCCTAAAAAGGAAAGAAAAATAAATCTCTCATCTACCCAGTTCAAACTTTTACAACAGGAATCTGGTATAATTTTGATACCTCAACTGCTCTGAAAAATCTGTTTGCAATTAGACAGCAAGGTCAAATGCTCTTGAGAAAATACTAGCAAGACATAAATATGCCATCATACAACTGAAATTATGGGTGCCAAATTGAATGTACTGGGGACAAATAGGGTATATTAGGAAAAAAAATCAGGTTTTAAAAATTTGTAGCAGAAAACGTAATTGATTAATCAATATTAGCAAGATTTAAAAAGAGAGGTGAAAGATCAAGTAGGCTTCCTATAGAAAAAGGAACAGGCAGCACACCTTTTTCTATTTACTACTTACCATTAAAACTGTTTGCAAAAAGCATATGACTGTTTTAAAAATATTCTCTCAGGATTTTTTTCCCCATTTTTCTATCAAGACAAAGAATTGATTTATTACAGACAGACCTGAGATGATTCCATTTTTACATAATGCTGACAACCACAGTATGTTTGTTAATTCAGTTGGAGAGCCAGTCCTTGGCAACACTGGCACATTGGTACAGCAGATGTTTCTTACTTTAAGATAGCTGAAATTGCTCTTAACCATATCCTAGAAATGAAGAGCACAAGCAGCAAAACTTGGCAAGAACATGGTATTGTGATTCATAAAACCTGGGCTTCATGGAAAGGCTCCTGAGAAAATCGAATCATGTTCTTAGCTCAGGGAAGTCTATTGTCATGTACTGACTTTGTTCTCCTGCTCTCTTATAAAAAAACCTCTAAGTGTTATTTATAGTAGTTTTTCCTGCATCTTCTTTTAAATACTTAATGTTTTTTCATGAACCAAGTTATTTCTGCTTCATGTTTTTTTCTCAAAACCATACAACTTGGTAGCATTTTTGGTTCTGAACCCTGCTCCAACAATGATTTGAAACATTTAAGGAGTCATAGATCAAGGTTCAGATTTTTTCCGTGCATTATCCTGCAATCCATAGATGAAGCTCTATCACTCCTGGGGCTTGAGCTAGTAGTTCTTCCTAGTACCTCCCTTTATCAGAAGGACATACCCTACAACTCTGAGCAACTCTTGGATCAGGAATTCCTGGCATCCTTCTCGGAGCAGATGATGTCAGCTACTGCATTTTTATACTGCTTAGCACAATGGAGCTCTGTACTTGGATATCCCCAGGATACCACCCTGATACAAACAATAGTAATCTTTTCTGCTCTCTATCTGAATCCCTCTTAGAAATCCAGACCTGAATACTGAGGGCATCACAGACAGAAAAGTCAAAACTTTATTTGAATTTAACATGTTGACATTCATCTCAAAATCAAATTACTACCTTAAATGTCATGGGCCATGTCTACAAGTGGTGAACCATATTGATTTTCACAGTTTGTTTGTTGTTGTTTTTTTTTTTTTTTTTGCAGATCTATTAAGAAATGAAGCATAGAGAAGACTCATTATAGCTTGCACTTTTCTTGTCTTTCAGTAAAGGGAGGAGCAGTCATATGAGTAACTGCTGGTAAATATTATCTTACCTTTCTCAGATTATAATATCTTTCACCTACAACCTGAACAAGGTATATCAAATTACTGCATAGTAAATAATCACTTTTCACTCATCACTCAAAATGTTACTTCCTCTATTAGTCATTTACTTTCCCCATGAAATGTATAATTAAATGCCCAAGATGAAATACAGAGGCTGTTGCAAGTTCTGAGCTATTGCAAGTTCTAAGTTTTATGTGAACTTAGTGTGTCCCAAAACGCAGTAGGATTTTCTCCATTTTAATTCTTAATTTTCCTAAACTGATTTGCAAAGAGTTATAATATTGAATAGTCAATGAAAACATGTTTCTTTTTGGTTTGCAGAAGTCATATGTCAATTCCCTGAAATCACTAGATTTTTACATGAGCTGACTAAGGAGCTGTGGGGCCAAAACACCATTTTAAAACACATTTGAAAAGATAATTCTTTCTATGTTGGGTAAATACCACAGGAAAACATAAGTATTTAAGGTTTTTGCTCTGTTTTATGAGTACACTGTAGGTGAGCATTCCTAACTTGAGTAGAAGCCTGTGTCCCATGTTTTTTCAAAAAAGGAACTGTACAATAGAAAAGTGACTGCTGTGGACATAAGGTATGGCTGGATGGGACTATGCTGATATGCAGTATCTATATCTTTTTTTATGTTCACTTGAATGATGGCAGCTTGGTGAATTCAAATTTTGAATGTGAATGCAATGTGTCCAATAATGAAAGGCAAATACTATTTAATACTATTGTAAATAGAAAACACCATTATTACTGTAAAAAAGATGTCCTACAGGTTTTGACTCTCAGTTCCTCTCCTCTAAAATCTATTACTGGCTCCAAAACCCCTAATGCTTAGCTTTAAACCCACCTCTCCACCACCTACTACAAAGTTCTGTAGCACACCAAGCCTTTCCAGTTTACATGCTCTACCTCATCTCTCTTCCTCTGTGATCTTGTTGCAAATATTGCATCAATGGCATTTGGTGAGATTGCAGGTAATATACCTGCCTAATCAGAATTCTGGATTTAGGTTCTTCTTTCTACATCTGATGTGCTGGCATGGTTCAGGGCTCTGATGAAACAAAATAATGACTATCTATAACCACCAATTACATGCAGACATAGAAATAAGTGTGTTTTTTTAAAGCAGTTTCTCACTTTTATTTATTGTTTTTGAATCTTGAAGGGATCTGATTTCTTCCTTTCAGGCTCTCTCATGAGTTCATATATCTAAAACACTATTTAGACCTTAAATTAACCTTGTAAAGGAAGTAGTAAGATTAGTATGACTTCTAAGTTAGGACAAGCTCTATAGTCTTCAATGCCTTTCATTATTGAGGCAAAAGCATGCCTCATGTCACAGGAAGACACCTTTCTTAGTTATTTATCCCTTGACAATACAATGCAAGTTTGGTATTTTTTGTTTTGTTTTTATAACAGATAAAATAAAGATGGCAGTTATAGGTGTTTATAGAAGACATATGTGAATATAAAAGGTAATGTCATATTCAACCTCTGCACATACAAACAAATGTTTGCAGTTCCTTTCCCTCCACTTAAACACAGCTGGCTATCTATGCGCGTTTAACTAAGGCAACTCTCAGATACTATCCAGCAAAATTTTTTCTCTAGTAAACCACGGTAGCTTTCTAGAAATAATCTCATTTTCCTCTAGTAATTGCAGTCACATTCAATTCTTTATCCCCAAACCTCATCATCTTTAACATTTTCTGGTGGTCATGCTGCCAGTATCTTTCTGCTAAACAAGGAAAAGTGTCACCTGTATGAAGATTACAGTGTCTCACACTTGACTTACATACAATTCCTTGAGTCAGGAGTAAAACTGCTCCCTCTAGTCCATAGCACTATACAATGCACTCTACAATGCACTATAAAATGCCTCCACCCATTGAAACCTGCTATTTATTTAAATATCTTATAGAAAGAATACCTTTCACACAAATGTATGACTAGCGTTAGGCCATGCAACTCTTCACTGGCTCTTGGTGGAGAAAATACATGATGGAAATCACCTATTTTGCATCATATTCAATTGACCTGGATATCCTGAACTAACACTGAGAAACATTAAAAAAAAATTCTAGAATACATAATAATCACGAGGGTAAAGTAGTAAGAAAAATATATATGAGAAGACAGCTACATATTGAAGGAAAATAGATATTTTTCCTTGCCCGTTATCTCATCCTAATGGAAACAGTTCAGACATAATTGCATACAAGAGATATTTGCTTCCCTCCATTGGCTGAGTGGGAGTGAGATAACTAGCACAGATGCAGAAGTCTACAATGCCTAACATGAAGTGAGATGATATTTCAAAAGAAACTTGTATTTGCATTTAAAACAGCGCTGGTATTCCTTTTATTACACCACTGATAAAGGTTAAGGGAAAAGTAAATAATAAAATTGCAAAGCAGCAAAACCAGATTTTAAGCTCAAATCACAAAGATAAACTCAAATGTACGTCTCTTACCAAAAGTGTTCAAAAGGTGGATAGAAAAACTGCATCAGAATGAAACTAAATCTTTTTCTTTCTGTACTGAGTGTAACCTTTGATACCTGCCCTTTGTGGCTTGTAAATTGAAAAGATGAAATAATATCTGTAAAAATAGAATATGAAAATCTCTTCACTAGAGAAGAAACTTTAGGAAAAATAGAAAAGGAACTTCCGTAAGTACCTTCTTAGAAAGCATTTTCTGTGTGACACATTTTTATAAAAGTGGAAAAATTATCAGAGTGTAGAGAAAGAAGAAAAAAAAAAAACAACTTTTAAAAATTTAGCAGCTGTCCATAGCAAAGATGTTTTAATATAATTGGGAAAATGGAATTTGAAACGTTGTGCAGTCCAAATGTTGACCCAACAATGGAAGCAGCTCCACTTTTTAATTAGATTCTCATTCACAGCAGTAAAAAGATCAGGAATATTATTGCTTGAAGAAATGTGTCAAGACAGAAAGACAATATTGTTGGGGAAAATGTGCCCTGATACTCAGTGAAGATGGAGTCAGGATATGTGAGTATTTTGAGGTATTGTATCAATGGGCTTGACCAATTCTTGGCAAACTGTAGACTAAATCAAATATAAAGTTACATTTGTCAGTATGCAGTGCAAACACATTGATTTAGGAGCTGATGAAAAATTTGGGGTTTATCACTGGATAATTGATCAACTAAACAACTCATTAACTGGATGTATGGGTCAAACGCTGATGATCATAACCAAAAGATCATAACACAACTGAGAAATGCAAGCTGAGGATGCCTGGACGGGTGTGAGACGATAATTTCCTGGGAGCTGGGGATCTCAAAATACAACCTGCCAGCATGAGAAGTACATGTATAACAAATCTGAGGGAAATGAAAACACTGTTTATGGCTTCTGTCCTTTCCCCTTTCTCTTTTCCTGCTCTTTTCCAGTCCTTTCCCCTGCTCTTATCCTGCTCTTTTTCTATGTAAATTTTTGAATATATTTGTCCTAGCTAAAAGTATTCAGGCATATAATCATTACATTCTTTTGATTCTTGACCCCAGAGCAGAACTGAGTTTCTTTAATAATTTCTTATAATTTTAAGCATCAGTCAGGCACATACAGCTGTTGTTGCAAATGTGGGCTGTAACTTACAGTTTTGTGGGCAAGGTTTAAATGCCCATGTAGTAAAATGCCTACCACTCACTTTTCATTTTTGTAAACCCTGACAGTTAAAACAGGTTGTCAGTTACTCCTCAGTCAGGTCTATTAACTAATCTGGTATCCCTCTTAATATATTCTCTTGCCTTTCTATTATGTGTATTCTCCAGGATAATGCATTCAGGATGTCATGATAGCCAGACATGTTTCCGTTACTCTTTTCCGAAGATACTCCTTTCCAGATTATGAACAGGAGAGAAGAGATTTACAGAAAAAAACAAGCAGAGTGTGCTGTTAGATAAGTGCTAACACAGTACAGAACCAAACACACTGCTACAGGCTGTGCAAGGCACCCAGCTGCTGTCATTTACACCCAGAGAGATGTGCTGAAATGCACAGTATTGAGTTGCAGATTACAAGAAATATGACTGTGCAGACTTTTCCAGGAGTCTGAGAGACAGACAACTGTGTTTCATTACTGTTTCTTCTTGCTTATAAGGCCTGTAATCTATAGTGATACAAAACTCTGGGATTTCTGGAGACAGTAGATTTCCCTAATACACATGAAAGGCAGCCAAGTATGAGTGGCACATTGAAATTCCTGGTTTACACCATTTCTTGTAAAATGGTTTTCTCTCAGTTAAGTACAAAGCAGATTTGAGTTTTAGGAGGTGATAGAGGAATTGAGCTGTGTTGCAGGAGTAGAAATAAATGGCCTAAGACAGTAAGGGGAAGGAAGTCCATAACCTGGCATTACTTGTGGAACTGAAGCAACCTGTTGTTTTGATTTGCCTTACCCTCCAGGTCCCCTAAGTGACTTAGAACTTACTGAGTTTCTGGGGTTCTGCACACATCCAATTGTTTTAAATTGCATCTTCATTTTACGCCAAAAGGAGAAATTAACAAGTTTAATTAAAACAAGACTGTAGTTCATGTCTTGCATTTATTTTTTCAAAGAATTTGTTGTATATATATATATATATATATATATATATACAGTCACTACAGTCAGGGCTTTATGAGCTTTGCATATATATAATATATCTGTGTGTGCAGTAATACTATACATATACATATATGTACAATACATATTATATATATGTATATATATATAGTCTATAGTGCATTGACTTTTCCCTTTTCTTCTTTGCCAGAAATCTTGCAAATGAAATAATCTACTCTTTTTGCCATGGGGTTCCCCTGATTTATTTAAAAGTATTGCATCTCTAGCTTAAGCTCTAGCTAGTCTGCAACTTTCAAGATAAATAAAAAACAGTAGAACTTATTTAGCACTAACTTGCTTTCCTGCCAGAAATAAATGTTTATAACTTCCAGATTTGTTAGTTTAATTCCAAAACAACTAGGAGAGGCAGTAAAATCCTTTTGTAAACTGGAATTAGTATGGAAAAGCTCATTACTGTTAATGTTATCTGAACTTCACACTATTAGAATCCTTGAAACCACTCTGAGATGCCAAGTTTGACAAGAGGTCACCTAGGTACAACTAAATTGGACAATCTAAATTGACTGAAAACTGTGTTGTCAGTACAGCATTTATGCTTACATACTCTGCCAACAAGAGTGTTTGTTTACCCAACAAAAATTACAAATATTTCTAAAAAATTCAAAGGGAATACAAACTCATAAATTTAAGATAGAAGTAACGAAATAATTCAACTATCAGAATTAATATGTGCTCTGTCTCTGGAATATTTTTTTCTATTAACTACTTAAAAACATTTGTCACTCTTGCTCACTAAATTCAGCATCCATTGCTTCAGAGTAGCTACTTGGTCATATTCATATTCCACGTTCCTAGTCTACAATTTATTCCTAAGATCTCTAGCACAGCAGGAGAAAAGTTCATGTGGAGTGAAGATATTATTATGGGAACTGAAAACAGTTAGTTCTGCCTTAAAAGTAACCCAAAGTGAGTAGTCACTCTGACAGATAATCCTTGAGGATATACCCTGAAAGAAAAATTTTATGGAGTAAAAAATACAGTCTAGAGTATCATATACATGCATATCTTGTTGTTATGGCTGACTTTTCTGACCTAAAATAAACCTCTGTTAATGAACACTTCCTCTATCCATTGTTTCCTGACATGAATGCAACAGAAGTCTCTTCCTGCTTGTGCGTAAGTAAGTGAAGAGATAAGAGAAGCAGCATCGTACTAAAACCAGTTTACAGTGAACATTTATTAAAGCATTCCTCTTGGTTCTTTTTTGAAAAATTACATAATTACAGGGGTTTTCTAAAACGATTTTTTCCTACAAATTAATGAGTGACAAATTCATGTAAGCAGTTTGGAGGGACACACATGATATTTCTTTCTAGTCTGTGAGCTCTAGTGATGTGTCTAAGATGTTCAAGGAGTTTCAGTGTTTCTGATTTGTGCATGAAATACATCCAAAACTTAAGCCAAAAGAGAAAAGAATAACATATAAAGATCTAACAGCCTCTTCTCTCCAAGTAATTAAGTGAAATACAGCTTATTTGAATTTTGGAAGTTATAGACAATATATGACAAAAAACGACATAGGACAGAAAGACCAACAATGTGTGCTCCAATTATGCAGTCACTGTATTCTTACGACATTTTCTTTTCATTATGAATCAGCTACTTAAAAGAAAACAATTGTCAGGCAAATCTTTTTCCTAATGAATAATACAACATATGCCATTATTTTTTTCATACCAAGAATTCAATTTTAACACAGACAATATGGAAGTGTATATTTATCCACAAAAACACATTGCTGAGAAAGTCTCACAGTACTTGTACCAGCAATTGCTGTTTGAACATTGGGGCTGGCTCACCATAACACACCTGTAGTCAAACCCAAAAATCTAGCACACGAGAAGTGGGAAGCTGTCTGGTTTAGTTAAATTTGACACAGCTCTGTTTCATTTATCTCCTGTCCGAGAATTGTTTTAACAAAAGACCAGTGTCTGCAACCGTGATACAGACATTCTGTCCTCAAAGCACAAAGTTACTTTAAAGATAATTTCTAACAGCACATCTTCTCTTGCCAGACCAGCATAGCACCAACAAAAGCACTTATGAAAGTAATAGAGAGCTTCAAGGCCTTCTGAAATTGTCCAGCTAGCCTCTGAGATGCCTTATTCTGCTTTTTGGATTGAAAGGTTTGAAAACCTTTGTTCGAAGTATTGCTGAGAGATGACAAAGTAATTTCTTATAACAGTAACATGTCCTGCTGTATACATCTTAAATTGACGTTTCTTTCCAAGAAAAAGTGCAGAATAAATGTTCTTCATCCTCCTCAGTTGAACATAGAAAACATGTTCTTAACTCCTTTTCATTATGTGTCCCACTAGGGTGGATGTATAACAGGACTCTTAATGTTTCAGTGTCTGGTAATCACTGACTCCTACCATACCTATCACCTGCACTGTTCTTCTGAAATATAATACCTATATAAGTTATTTTGAAGTATTAACTGTCCACTTCTTTTTTCTTTTTTTTTTTTTTAATGCCCAGTTCTTCTTTAGTATCATGTCAGTGGCTGATAGCATGTTAATCTGTGCTATTCCATAGCAACCATGCTAAATATGGATCAGTGTCTGACTGCATTCTTTTTCAGTACACATTTTATTAGTCTGAATATTTATTTTTGCTACCAGACTATGTCACTGTGTTATAAAGACTATCAGTCGCATATCTAAATCCAGATTACACCGTAAACTGCCTAAATCATGTCCACATCTCTTGACAAATAGACACCTGCGAATATACCATAGCTGAAAAAAATCCAGAACTGAAACGCATTATCTACTATTTATCTAATAGAAAGAAAATAATCTAATGAAAATGAAAAATTTGTCTGGTAAACTCAAACCTCTTTATATATATATATCCTTTATTTACTCACATTTTGGTGTATATATAAAGGACAAAGTTTCCTCAACATGTCTGTTTTTAGGGATGAATACAGTAATGGGATGGTGGGATAAAGGACAATGGCATGCAGAGACTGTACAAGTTTGCAACCTCTCTCCACCACCAACATAGAATAGTTAGTGCTGTATGGTATTAACTGGAGTGCAGGGAAAGCCAAATTTTCTCAAATAACTAAGGAGTTGTTATTTTGAGGTTGTCAAGCAAATCACTCTAGCAAACTTTTGCATTCTTCCAGCCTGCACAGGGATCTGCTTGGAAGGCTTCTATGGAAAACACTCCTGTACAGTACAGTGTTCCAGAAGAGCCAAGTGATTTTCAAGATCACCTCCTACAAGATCTAGAATGATCCATCCTGATGACTCGGAAATCAGGAAAGGGTGGCAGGAGGCCTTCACAGATATCCAAGAAGCTCCTTTAAAAATGCAAACTTAAAAAAGAGACATACAAGACGTGGAAGCAGGATCACGTCACACAGAAGGAATCTAAAAATACTGTCCACTGGTGCAGGGATGGTGTTAGGAAATGCCCAGCAGGTGAATCTGGTAAGGTGAATGAAGGGTAACATGAAAGGCTTCTACAGATACATAAGCAATAAAGTAAGACAAGGCAAAACAAAATCCCACAGCTGACACAGGTGGGACACCTGGTGACAAAAGACTTAAAAAGGCTGAGGTATGCAATGTCTTCTTTGGCTTTTTACTAGTTAGACCAACTGTCAGTAATCCAAATTTCCTGAAGCAAGTGATAAAATCAGGAGCAAAAATGATTTAGCCTTGGAGGAACAACAGTTTAGGGAGTGCTTAATCAAATAGCACATACTGAAGTCCATGGAGCATGATGGGATGCACATGAATCCTGTGAGAACTGGCAGATGTCACTGTGAGGCCACTCTTCACTATATTTGAAAGGTTATGGCAATAGGGAGAGATCCCAGAAGACTAGAAGAAAGCAAATGTTGCTTCAAGAAGGGCAACAAGGGGGACTCACGGGACTGTGGGTTGGTCAGTCTCACCTCAGTCCCTGTCTAGAAGCATGATGGAGTTAAATCCTCTTGGAAATCATTTCCAGGCACATGAAGGACAAGAAGAGGATGAGGATTATTTTACAGATTTATGAAGGGGAAATCATGTCTTACCTACCTGGTAACCTTCTACAGTGAGACGACTGACTTGGTAGATGTGGAGAGAACAGTGGATGTTGTTTATCTTGACTTCATTAAGGCTTTCTACAGAGAAATTATTGACAAACAGATGAAATATGGACTAGGCAAAAGTGACACACACTGAAAACTAGCTGAACTGCTGAGCTCAAAAGTTTGAGATCAGCAGCATGAAGCACAATCAGAGGCAAGTCACTAGTGGTGCACCCAGGAGCCAGTAGTGTGCCAAATTGTTTAACATATTCATTAATGATCTGGACAACTGAAGCAGAACATACACTCAGCAGGTTTGCTGATGATACAAAACAGGGAGCAGCGGCTGATAACACCAGAATGTCATGCATTCCAGAGGGACCGGGACAAGCTGGAGAAAGGGGCCAACAGGAACCTAATGAAATTCAATAAAAGCAAATGCCAAATCCTGCACCTCAGAAGGAATAATCCCAGATACCAGTACAAGATGGGAGCCAACTACCTAGAAAGCAGCTTTGCACAGAAAGCCAAGGGGGTCCTGAGAGGCAAGGAGTTGGACATGAACCAGCAATGCACCCTTGCAGGAAAGAATGCCAAAATCCTCCTGGGCTGCCTTGCCAGTAAATTGAAGGAGGTGATATTTACTTCTGCTCAACACTGGTGAGGCCATACTTGGAGTGCAACATTCAGTTCTGGGTTCCCCAGTACAAGAGACACGGACATGTTGGAGTGAGTCCTGTGCAGAACCATGAAGATTAATTAAAGTATTAAAGCATTAAAGCATCTGACATACAAAAAGAATCTGAGAGAGCTGTTACTATCCAGGCTGTGGAAGAGAATACTTAAGAGGATCCCACCAATGTGTACAAATACTGGGGGGAGGGCAAGGGAGAAAGATGATGAAGTCATACTTTTAATCATTGTGCTCAGCTAAAGGGCTCCAAGTGAGATACTGGAGTTTCCACTTCAACAGAAGGAGAGATTTTTTTCACTGTGAGGGTGGTCAAACAATGGACCAGATTGCCACGCAGGTCAGTTGCATTAAGAGGTTAGAAATTTAGCAGAAAATAAGCTCTCTTGCTTTCCAACTTGTCCTCAGAGATCAGGCAGGCTGGGCTTAATTTTCGATCATAATTAATTCACCACTACAAATCCAGTCATAGTCAATCAGATCCCAGATGCACCAATAGTGTGGGTTATACTATAAGTCTGTTCTCATTCATGATCACAGATTCACCAATAGTGTGGCTTACCAATACAACATTTCTTTAAGTCTCGTCAAGTTCAACAGGAACTTTCATAAACACAGATTCACAAACAGCAGGTTTATTGGAACAACAGATAATAGATTCTTTTAGAATGCTGGTGATAAATTCACTGGACCTGCGAAATATAAACGTATAGTGCAATGTAAAAGTGTTCCTGGGCATACTCTGATGCAGTTGGAGGTGTAAATCTTACCTAAGTGGTGTCCCTGTTTTGGGGAGGAGAGAGAAGAAACCTTATCGACTTGTCTGCAAGGTGGTCATATCCTCATCCCCTGCCACTGAGGATTTCAAATGCCAATATCTACTTTTGGGGAAAGTGGCGGTGAGACTGTAGTCAAATATTCTGTTATTGCCATTGTAAATAGTGGAATAGCAGCCACTGTATATGTAAATGAGGGATATCCAGAGTTACAAAGAAAGATTACAAAGACTTGTTGATCTTGTGCAAGGGTGGAACAGAACTGTGACACCTTAGTAACACCCCCTCTCACCTGGCTGGTTGCATTGATAAGGGTCATCCAGTTTCTGCCTGATAACCTATCACCACCTCAGCATGCCTTTTTGCCCACAGAAATCTATCACCACATATCCTAAGGCATATGTCATGAAATCTTGTCACTATACCTCAGCATATGACATGGCTACAGCCCTCATTCCTAGATAGGTGGCTGTGGAGTCTCCATCTCCATTTCACGACATGCTGCTATAAAAATTACCTTTGTACTTCTCTTAACTGCACTTTTTGCAAATTTTGTAGAGATTGTGTCTGCAACATACATTCATTGTCTACCCAATTTTAAACAACAGCGGTATTGGTTTATAATCAGATTCAAACAGACTTAGTTAAAGACTAAAATTTCTTATATGCATTGAGTTATCTGTTCAAACTGATTATATATATATATCTTTATGTATTTGTAGTTACTTAAACAGAGTAGGAGTAATATGAACAAATCCTAATAAACAAAAAGTAAGGAAGATGAATCAGGCCTGTTCTTTTATGTTTTCTCAAAGCCTTGATTGCCCAGCATAAAACCATTTTCAGTGCAAGTTTCAAAGCACACTAAATATCTTGAGATGAATTATGCTTTGAATTTTCTTTAGTGCTCAAAATCCCTAAATCTCTAAATTTGATCTTACTTCTTTAGAATTGAACTATATCCTTCCATGGAAGTACCTGTGAAGAACTAAATTTTTTACTTTTGTCTGACTGAGAATTTGAACCTTGGTTAAGTTTTCATTTTCTCAGTCTTTATCTTCATTGCATATCTGTGGAGAAAGACTGCTCAACAGCATTTGCAAAGTGCTGGATTAAGTAAACAAAACTGAATAAAAATTTCCAAGAATAGTCTGTCATTCCCATGGACACTCTCTTCATCAGTTAGGGCAGACACTCTGGTGGTGATCTCAGCCGTGCTGTGATCTATGTACACATGTCCTGTGTCAATTTCTTACAGATGCCTTTTGTTCTTTATTAAGTGTTTCTCTGTTCTCTGGGAGACGTTTTTAAACTACTTAATTGTTCTGGACCTCTGAACCTTCAGTGAGGATATCCTCCTGACAATAGCACAAACCTTGGTGCATGGCCAGTCCAATAACAGCAGGTTTTTTCCTTTGCACTACAATATATCTCTTTAAATTTGTTATTCACCAGTGCACATATTTCACATGATCCTTTAGGAGGAATGTGAATATTCCAGCTTCTATTGTTTTAATCTTTGAATATATCAATAGGTCAAGGTGCTGTCTGTCCTGTGTTCTTTTATTCATTATAATTTCATGGTTTGAAAACTTTTTTTATTTATCTTTTTATTTTAGGGATTAATTCCAAGTCTTGCAGCAATCCATCCTTCTCTGAATTTGTCTAGAGTGCCAGACATCAAGAACAAAAAAAGGAGAAAGCAACCTTCTCTGAGAGAGATTGTGTATATAAAGTTGTTGTGGGTGGATATCTACTCCACAGTGGGCCTCCATGGACTGGCAGGGGTACACCATGGGCTGCAGGGGAATCTCTGCTCTGGCACCTGTAGCATCTCAGCCTTCTCCATCTGCGCTGACTTTGGTGTCTGCAGAGCTGTTTCTCTCACATATATTCACTCCTTTCTCTCATCTGCTGTTATGCAGAAGTTTTTTACCTCTTCTTAAATACACTATCACAAAGATGTTACCAACACCACTGACTGGCCCACCTTTGGACAGTGGTGGGCCCACCTTGGAGCTGGCTGCAGCTGGTTCTGTAAGATATGGGGGCAGCTTCTGATACCTCTGACAGATACCACTCCTGCAGCTCCCCCACCATTAAAACCTTGTCACATAAAGCCAATATATTTGGGCATAATCCAGAACCTGCATGTCTAGAGACTCAGCTCAGATCTCAGCTAGTGTATTCCCTGTTAATTCACAAACACGGGGTCCTACCTTGATAATATATGTACTTGGTCAGATTCAAGTCATAATTTTGTCTTCCATAAGCTTTGGTCGTTATTCCTTGGATTTGCCAGATCTATCATATTCAAATCATTAATGTCTTCTACTGAGTTAATTGAAACTTTGTGAACTCATTCAGTGTAACATGACAGCCAAAAATAAAGCTGCCTCTTTCCATTCAATTGACCAGCCATGATGCATTGGCCATCTCTCATAACTTTCAGTAAAATCAGTGTTGATGTTTAAGTCAAATCTTAGTATGCCATGATTCATATAAACTACTCCTTTCTTTGTTCTTAAAAAAAGTTTGTGTATCTATTTTTGCAGTTCACAAACACTCATACACACATAAATATGTAGACATATATATTTTTATATAACCCGATTATGCTTCACTAGGAGAAAAGCTTTTACTCAAGAGAATTATATATATATATATGCACTAAAGTTTTCTTTCCTGAATTAGTCTTTGTTTAGCCTTAAGCTCTTTAGCAATTGAATGATGTTCTAGATGAACAGTAAACTATATGGTTGAAGTATGAAGTAAGTGTTTGAGTTAATTTGAACATCCCAGACAAATTCTAACTTAGTCAATTACACCTTCTATTATACCTTCTGTTTCAGCTCCATATTTTTATGTCCAAGTGAATGATTATGGAAAATTTAAAGAGGTATTTGTAAAGTTAATTGTAAGCGCATCTGTAGATTAAAGGCTAAACATATAATTAAACTGAAAAGTATACAAGGGGGATGGTATAATATTGCAGAGGCAAATTTATTTATGGAGTTTCCTAAATTTTAAGAGTATCCCTTTGCAACCGAATAATGATATATGAACAGAGGTGCTCATAGGTGGATAAAATATAAGGTAGATTATTCTTTTATGGAGTCAGACATGAAAGTCCTACTTGTCCTGGAATTCAAAATGTTTTAATTCTCAGACCAGCTAAAATTGAAATTGGAAATGACAACAGGGACATGTTTTGTGTTTAAAAAACAAAGGCAATGTTAGCTTTTAGAACAGAGAACAAGGTACCGACTAAACTAACTGCATCCTTAAAGATGTCAGACACAATTCTAGGAAGTTTGTAAAAAATATTCATTCTAAAAAAAAGAATTATGTATAGAACATCAAAGAAAAAATCTTGCCAAGATTTTAATTAACTTCTGCAGATAATGAAACCTGTATTTCATTTAGACATTTTTAATTTGCCTGTTGCTCTGCTATTACACCTAACAAATATATTCACATGTATACAATTGTCTATGTAACTGCTTCTGCATAAATAATGTAGCCATGGCATACCTGCATGTATTGTCAAAATATAAGTCTTACCATCTCAACTATTTGGATCAATTTTCACATGAAAGCTATACTTTTCAGTTGTCCAATAGATAGGAATTTGATTTTTAAAGGGGAAATTAGAAATCATTCAATTTCTGCAATTACTCTTTTCTTCATTCTCCAAAAATATGTCCTTTCATGTTGACAGTAATGGGATCATATTAACACAGCTTCTAGACAACTTTGTGAAAGAAAATTACTGTTATATATGACATTATCAAAGAATGACAGAATCATAGAATGGTCTGGGTTGAAAGGGATCTTAATGATTTGACAGGGTACAAGCATGGCAGCTGCACTTGTGGATGTATGTTCTTCGTTTGCCCGGAAGGTTGAGGGAAAAATGACTTTTCTTGGAGAGAAGTTTAGACAACTGTTGACTCTAAAGCTCACAGAGAGACACTAGACAATAATGTTTAGGCACCAGATTTTGCCTCATTCAGGTGAACTGCAGGCTTCGATCACTTCTCAAATGACATCTGTCTAACACACTTGGACTAGAAGATTTAATTGTTTTGACTCATCTCACCAGCACATGTTCAAAACAGATCAGATCTAACATCCACTTCCCAAACCCAGTTTCCCATTAAAAAACCCATCAGTAGTAACATGCAGAGGTTCAGAGAATCCTAGAATGGTTTGAGTTGGAAGGGACCTTAAATATCATCTTCCAACAACCCTGCCACAGGCAAGGACACCTTATACTTGATCAAGTTGCTCAGAGCCCCATCCAACCTGGCCTTGAACACTACCAGGGAAGTGGCATCCACAGGCATCCATCAGCCTGTTCTCCAGGCTGAACAATCCTAATTCTCTCAGCATGTCTTCAGAGGATGGGTGCTCCAATCCTCTGAACATCTTCATGTTCCGCCTCCGGACTTGCTCCAACAGGTCCACATCCTCCTTACATTGGAGGCCCCAGAGCTGGACACAGTACTCCAGGAAGGACTTGTGAGAACAGAGGGAGAGAATCACCTCGCTTGATCTACCAATTACTAACAACAGTTCTACTACTTAATACTGTACTAAAAAGATGGCTGTGATATTACATTTTGGTTTATTGTTTTTTGTTGTTTGTTTGTGGTTTTGTTTGGTTGTTTTTTTTGTTTTCTTTTTCTGAGTGAAACATAGCCTTAGTTTCATTTAAAGACAGACCCAATCACCAACTTATAAATCAGTACAACAAACAACTGCAGGTTAATAAAAGTATTAAATTGAGATATATTTAATTAAATATTAATTCAATTTAATTAAAGTTTTCAAAGAAGACACTCTAATTGTAATTAAGTAATGGTCATTTAAAAATAAAATATTCTTGAAGGAGAAAAGATAAAGCATTCATTAGCAGGGCTAATGCACTCTGCCTTTGACTCATTCTTGGCCATGTGACTTCATCTATAATCCTCTGTAAAATCCTTCACAGTAACACCTATATGAAAAAACAAGCATGAATCTTGAAGTTTACAAATTCTTCATTTCATAGAATCATATCCCCTTTGGTCTTCAATAATCCTTAAGTGCTGGGTTTTTAAAAAAAATCTGGATTAATTTTTCTTCTTTTGGAAACCACACAAACAAACAAAGAATTGTAATGTTTCTTCATGCAGAAGCACTTGCTATTATAAAGGAAATAAAATGTTTTGTCAAAAAGCTTAATAAAGACCTCTGAGTGCAAGAGATAGGAATTTAGCAATATCAAGAATAGTAATTATTAACTTTCCCTACAAAATAAACCAATAACAAGTAAAGTGGTATGGGTTTTTAAGTGACTCTTAACTGATTTTGTTTTGGTAATAATTAGTCAAAATACTGAAAAGAATTTTTCTCATATCTCTTTCTTATTTCCATTTATTTTGTTCTCATAATATTCATTAAGCCAGCATTTTAATGTGAAGAGATTATTTACAGTCTTGTGCTTCCTCTCATCTGGCTGCTATCTGAATCTTTTGGTGTCAATAAATGACTATGTCAGAGCGCAGATCTTCTGATAAACATCATGTATCTTCTCTATGTCCAAGAGAGTGGAGTCTATGTGATAAGCAGTCCTGGCATTTTAAATGTATTTAAAATACTTTTCAGAAAAACATATTCTCAGTTTTTAAAAAGTATTATTAATTTACAGAATAAGATTTCTTTTAATAAGATCATCAGATACAATTCTGACTAAATCTCTCATACTTCTTTTCCCAACACATCCAGTCATCTATGTTTACAGTTAGGAGTAGCAGGTAAGAATAAGGCAAAATATATAGAAAATAAAAAGAAAAATAAAATCCCAGGCCCCTAAAATAAGATATTTTGTAGCTGCATTTAATTAAGTGTTTAAGACCAGAAATACAAACCCCATTTTTATTTCAAAGGATGGAAAAGCAAAATTTATCTTTCATTTTCTATAAATAAAAAATTACCATCAACTAAATAATTAACATGTAGTGCAAAACAGTCTCTGTTGACAATCTGCTCATCTCTAGAAGATTGTTATGTGCAAGCACACTACAGTCTGCTGTAAGAATTTAGAGTCTCAACATGCTGGAAGTACTGAAGTCCCCACATTTTCTTACTAAACAAAATTATAAATCTGAAGTATTGTTATGCAGCCACATTGCCAGCCATAGGCCTAGCTTATGCTTAGTTAATAAGTTAATACCTTCTGAAACTGTGGCCTAGAAGTAGCTCTTACTAGAACTATTAGCAGATTACTATGTTTTTATTGCAGGATAATTCATCATTCACTAAAATATGCATGCCTTAATGACCCTTCTAAGAAACAAATAAATTTCTGAGTCCTTTTGGACTACAAAATTCAGAAATATTGGGTAGTTTTTTAATACTGATTTTCTTTAAAACTTCTTAGAAACTAACTTAATCTTACAACAATCTTAATACAATTTGTAATAATGCACCGCATTAATAAACTCCTTATTAACAGGAATGAGTCAAATGTGATTTCTAATCCCTGTTCCAATGACTGCTTAGTATGAAATACTGAAGCGTTCCTTGAAACAAACATTGTTTTGCTTTTGGTAAGTGAATGTACTGACCAACTGACTCACCATGATTCAACTAATACCTTCTTGCAGGACAAGTAGTGCAAGAAAGATAGACATTTTTTTCCTATTCCTTCTATTCCCTCTGTTTGAAGGTCCTAAAGTTTTAAATCTTCCAGGACTGAAATTTAAGGTTGTTGGGGAAAGGGAAAAACGCATGACAGGTTAGAGATGAACTTGAGCGAGAATGTCCATGATAGCCATAGCACTAGAGTAGAGTAAATCATCAAAAGAGACTGCTTCAGTACTGGCTTTGAGACTGGAGGAAATTAATTAAATATCTGCTCCTCTTTATACCTTGTAGACAGACACAATCCTTGAAATGTAACCTCAAGATAAGAGTCTCAAACTGGTATCTGGGCAATATTTAACATTGCTTGGTACTTAACTGAGGATTTGTGTTTGTATGCTCCATACCAGATGAATGTGGAACACTGAATTCATCAATTCATTTCAACTTTCTGATTTTGAACATTTTTCTGATATCAGAAAATTATTCCTGCTGATGATCACATCAGTAATTAAGGTTTTACAAAGAATGTATTTTGTTTCCCTAAAAAAATAATCAGCTTGTACAAAATAATTTTCATCATTACAAACCACCACGGAACACTAACAGGAAAAATCAGGCAATTTAGATTTCTAGCAGGACTAGGTATAGAGTGGATGGCATTGAGAAAGTTGCCTAAACTCTGTCTTTGCTTTTTAGATAAGACAGATTTGTATGCACATATACCATAAAAAATAAGTAGATGAGGCACTGCTGTTGGTATTAATTACAGGGTTGCTTCTCAGTTAAAACCTCTGATCACTATTTCAGCTGGAGCACAGATTCTGTTAGCAGAACATTAGGAAATGCTCTGTAATAAATGTAAATACATATTCGGATTCCATTTAACATCAATATCAATTACATGTTTGATTTATAGGCCTGTGCAGGAAGGTCATCGTATCTCAAAAGTCTACCAAACTCACTGCCTATTTTAAGTGGAAATTATTAGCTTGAGTCAATAATCATCAATAGGCCTTAGACATGATGCAAAAGTTTTAAAGCTGTACAGAATACAGAGAACAGAGAAGAAATCCAGCTGGACGAGTTTTGATGTTTGATATACTTAGTTTCTTCAGTGCTCAACAACCAAATACATTATAAAAAACAAAAATTCCATGATACTGAAAAGTACTTCTGGAAATAAAAACAGACCAGAACTTTGAAAACAGAAACAGAATTAAATTAAATGTACCACATGTAGAACTTGTAGAAAAAGCAAGATCTGAAAACAAAGTCAGTATTTGCTCAAGTAAGACTTGGGATCTACAAAACGTAATTAAATTATAGTTAGTTAAAAGTTGCTCTATCCAGAAGTTGAAATAGGATGAGAAAAGCCAAAGAAAATTACATTTTTCAAATTCATATAGCAAAATCTTTTGAAGAATGAAATTAAAGTTCTATCATTTCTTAATTTCTACTCAAAGAGGGCAGAAATACATGGTCTAAAGTGACTCAAAAGATAAATATTTATCAAGAAAGAAAATAGTCTCATTTCATATCTGTTGGGAGATGAATCAAAACAAATCCTTTCATGAAATGAATGTTTCCTGCAAAAGTGCATTATAATCTGGGTTCTCTCTTAAAAACATCAACTATGTGTACTACGTATGGCTACACCCTGCTCTCAGGGTCTGCTATCATTTATCTTAAAGTGGCATAGAAAGAGGCATTTTGATCATAGCACCAAATAAATTTGTCCCCCAAATTAGTACTAACTCATAGACTAAAGAAAAAAAAAAAAAAGGCAGGCCATGCAAAAAACAAATAAACAAACCCCAAAACAAACAAAACAAACCCCCAAAACCCAAACAAACAAACAAAACCAGTGCCAGATGGGCTGCTAAAAATATTTCCTGAAAATAGTTTGGGAGTTGGAACTACTGGGAGCAGGTTAGGAAGCATTCACTACTCACCTACAGAGCTTTAAGAGATGCAACACAAAGAGAAGTAAGGTACACACAGCTCTTAGGAACAGCTACTTTACTAATAAAAAAATAAGAAAAGAAACAGTCTCAAGAAATAGACTTAAATTTGAACACACAAGAAACCCCTCCCGAAGTCTTAGTTATCATTTCTATGGTATTTTCTGATTGTCCAATTCACAAAGATCTTCCAACAGAGATTACAGTTTCAGGATGTCAGAACAAGAATTAATCTTATCTCCTACCAAAAAAAAGAGAAGACCAGTTTATTTCTCCGTAACCTACAGCAGGTCTTGCCTAAGTGCAACAATTAAATTAATCTTGTAGCATTAGAAGCTAACTTCAGTCTTGTTTAAAAATTATTGATAGAAAAATTAAACTTAATACCTCCTTAGCAGCACTGAGTTGAATTCTGTGTCTAATAAGTAAGACTCAGTAAATTTAGTATGCTCCATTTTTGGTACTGTACCGTGGCTTCTTTCTTCCCTTCTATTGTTTTGCTACTGCTTATGGCTTGCTAATGAAAACTGATCTCAGTGCTGAAGTGCATGAACAAAGACTGTGCAGTATAGTAAACTGGAAATCAGATTCATTATTCAGCTTTCTCCAATGTCTCATCAAAGACAGAAGGCGTTTCTGGGACTTAGCTGTACACAGGTAATAATCTCCAACATTTTTTCAGTTTTCAAGACTGTAATGGGAATAAGCTTTCATGTATTCTTGACCTCAATTTTTTAATACAAAATCCTCTACTGCAGAAAATGTTGCTTGTTTCTTTTCCAGTGGGATTTAATAAATTATCCTTAATATTCCTAATGTTTTAGCTATTTTTTGTTTAATTCATATTCTTGTAATTGTTAGGATGTAATAGTAATTAAAACTTGCTTTGGACCAAAAAATAAGTATATTTTAATGTAAAAAATTAGAAAGCCTTTTTCTTAGTGGTAACTAATCACAGTCCCTTAGCACATAAACCACTAATTTTTACATAGAAGAGGTATCCCACTTGTATTACACAAAATTTTACATCTAAATACTTTTAAATAAACATAACAGTAATATTTATTTTGAGATATGAAATATTGGTAAATATCACTATCTTTCTCCCTGACTCAGTACTTAAAAAGTATTGCAGGATATTATGGGTTTACCTCAGAAGAAACTGAGTCATGATTTCCTGTGACTACTAAAATCAAAAGAGCAGAAGTAGAACATGAGAAGTGATGCATCAGTTTGTTACCTGTATTCACAGACAGGAACTTGTTTATCCATTTAACCAGAGTTGCTGAAATGGACGTTTTTTGTATTTCTTAATGTTTACTGGTTAGACAATTGATGCTCTTTTTCTTTTTTTTTTAGATTTGGATCATAGTGCATAGCTGTATTTTAAAGCATAATATTTTCATAGCATACTTGGCACTGATTACTAAGTAAATCTTGCTAATGGCCCAGATCAATGTAGCTTCAGAACTCCAACTTACTACTTTTGGGTTTCTTTAGACTAACAAGATTTAAAGAATGTAACCAAATCAATGAACCTGCAACAAAGACAAGTAGAAGACAGGCTTGACATTACCAAGATACCATGTGAAATACTGCAATCATACGGGTTTTACTGAATAGCACTGAGAAGCTAGCATGTGTGTGCTTCAAACTATATGCTTCAGTCAAAGTACATTTAGAATTCAGATTTATGACTAGAGGCTACCTTTCAGTGAAGGCAAAAGATATTCACACATGGTATTTCCAATAAACATACAAAGCCCCTGAAAACTAGGATTCTACTTTGATGGAATTTGTTTACTTTTTGAAAGTACTTTCCAGTAAATTGGAAGATTTTGGCTCTGACTCTCCTTGTATGTTCTTGGCTACTTCACTGCTAAGAGAATCAGCAAATCTCTGAAGATCTGATTTACAAGGTCATTTACAAGATTATCCACAAGGTCAATTACCAGGTTATTACAAGATTGGTGGCCACACTGCTTCCAGCAATGCAGCTTTTCTGAACGTCCTGCACATCCACCAAACATCCTGGCAGATTTTCCCTATCCCAGTGAGACTGCTGTGTTGACATTGTCCAAAATTAATTGAACCTTCAAAAGTTCATTTGAACAAAACACAATAAAGTTCTATAAACTAGCTTTTTAAACCATGCTTTACTTAAGAATATTTCTTATTCATTCTACTGTCAAATCACCAAAATATGACTCTTACATAGCAAAAATAATTTTCCTAATACCCTTGATATAATTAACTCTTATTTTAAACATAAAATTTCTGAAGCAGGGGAGTAATTTTTAAACTTATCCAATATGCTCTTTGCCTTAAAAGAAAAGGATGGAGAAAAGAAAGTGATAATCTAATAGTGCTACGAAAAATAGCATACACAGGCATACTCTTATATGAAACTCATTAAAATATATGAATAACAATGTGGTAAAACAGCCAGAAAACTTTTACACACATATATATTATATAACACAAACACACAGTGGACAAAATTATATACTAATATGTAATATGTATGTGCATATAAATATTGCATATACATATATAATATACAGGTGTATATATGTATAATTTCCCCTCATCCTTACCCCCTATGGGTTTTTTCATTAGATTCCTTTTGAATTACACTCCACTATTGTGGGAGTGAGAATGACCCAACAAATTTGTAAGAGTTGCTTTTGCCTGACGCTTACTTGCCCTATCATCATTATACTTGTATTACCTTTTTTTCATTGCTGTTCATCTTAATGAATTATTTTCAATTACTTTGGATGCCCATATGCAATCTATCTCACTATCCCATATGTTTTCCTATAATTACAGAAGAATGCAAGATCTTTTTCATAGGTCTGATAAATTTTTCCCAGATTAATTGTTTGAGTGTGTGTCTTCTGCATTGAGATAACTTACAAGCATTTATTTGAACAGACATTTTCCCCTAAAAGAAAATTAAATCAAAACAGCTTTCTTTGCCAGATTCATATTACAGAACAAAGAAACAAAAAAAAATCCTACTCTGGAATACAAGTGACTAGCCTCTTCTATCCCACACTTGGGATGAATTTAATCAAGATTCTTTTCTTGTATGAGACATATCTGGGGTCTGGGTTCAAAACAGACTAATTAAGCACTTAGCTGTTGGAACTCTGAGATATTTAAAAAGCAAATCCTTATAGTCATCTGTTAGATTGCTTAAAAATGTCTTTGTTTTTTCATTACAAAATAAATCATTCCAGATAGAAAAAAAAGTTCCACTCAAGCTCTTCTCTGTGAATACAGAAGACAATTAAATAAAAACAACAAAACTGTCATTTTCAATGAAGATGAGATAAAGCAGCATAAAAGATGACTCAAGTTCTCAGATGTAATGTGAATAGGTCCAGCGTCAGGGGAATTCCCCTGACTCCTAACAGCTTGTGTCCTCGTGAAGATCTAAACTAAATCCTATTGCTCTCAATGGAATATTCTCAGGCAGGGAGTCTGAGAAGCATGCCTTAAAATGTAGCCCCTGTGCAGACTTGAGGGCAGTTTCAAATAAAGAACCTAGTTTTAAACCCAAAACTTCTGCATACAAAAAAGATATAGGTGACACAGCTGACATAGCTGATCGCTAGACACAAAAAAAAAAAAGTAACAAAAAACAAACGAACAACAAAAAAACCCCCAAATAAAATCCCTAAACCACAATAAAATTGTCTTTTTCTTGATTTTTGTTTTGTGCAAGGCTATATCTTCCCAATGCATTTTAAGAATGTCAAAGGCAGTAAGCCTCCATAGAAACACAAGCTGAAGTGTTTCCATCTCCTGAAGGCTGAGAACTGACCACTTTGGTGACTTAATGGCTTAGGAATACACATACATACCTCACAAGATCTTGACAAGCAGAAGCCTAGAGTGCTGTTGTAGTGAGTCCCGTGTGCACAAGGAAAGCCTCAGCATGATATGACAGCTGAGCAAGGTTACTGTGGACCTGCACTTCAGCCTTGCATCCCTCATGTGGTAGTCAGAATTTAAGAACCTCATGGGTCTAGCACATGAATTTACGGAACTGTTCAGAAACAGGTGAAACCATACATCTTCTAGGAAATAAAGGTTTTGAAGATCGCTAAGACGCTCTGGAAAGACTACAGGTAAGAGAAGAATAAATAGCATGATCCTCAAGGAAAAAAGTGAGAAAAGCGACAATATCATAGTAAACAGAAAAAAATTCTCGTCATTGTTAAATTAACTGTCTACACTGCCTTTGTTAAGATAAATATGAGAAAGAGCTATATTTACTTTTAAGAATTTGCTGAATAGAAATGGAGGACAAAGTGCCTGTATCCTTTTTTTTTCAAATGCAGACACGTGAAGGTTTGGCTACAGCACAGCAAGTAGGGGCACCTGTCCCCAGAGGGAATCAGATTTGGAAAAGAGGTTTTTCTACACTGAGAAGGCACTGGGGGATGAATATAAGCATATGCTAAAGGTTTTGGATTAAACCTTTGCTGCTCAGGAAGAATACCTTAAATTAGGCACATTTTATTTTTAAGTGTACATTCTCTTTGGGATTGTCATTCCTGAGTTGTGAATTCAGATTCTCTTTCACTGTTTTTTTCTTTTAAACATGCAAAAGATGTAGCTGAAATAATTTTTGTTTAAATTGAAATTTATCAAACTTCAGTAACGATTCCCCCCCATATTTCCTGAATAGAATACAACAGGTTCTACTATTGCATTGTAATTCTTCATTATCTTAACTGGCTAAAATGTTTCTAGGAAAGAATTCTGTGATCTATGATTTACTTTTTGTATATACATATAAAGTCAGAACTATATATAATATTAAAAAATTAATAATAATAATTATAATCCAATTAAAATAATACATGATCAATTTCTTTTTAATTTAGAATCAGTTTTTCATTTTGACTATTACTATTGATATTATTATGTAGAATAAATATATTTTATTATATAAATATTTTGTAGCAAACTGGCGTACCAGGTAGAGGGCATGGAAGCAAGAAAAGAAAGGGAGATATATGCATATTCTTCTCTAACTTCATATTACCCCCGATAATGTTTTGTAAGGCTTTCACTACCATCTCCAAGATATATAAAGCAGCAATTATTTCCACCTTCATAAAAACTGAATTCTACTGCAAATTTTCAGTTAACTTCACGTACTCCTGCATGAACTGGACCAATAACTTGGTACACACAACTGTGTGGAACTTTCACATCAAAGGATCTGTCTTAACATTGAGTTGGGTCTTTAAAAGATCCTTTACTTAACCTATAATAGAAGTTTCTTGATACGAAAGAGTAAGATGGTAAATAATCCAGGAAGACAATAAATGAGCAAGTTTAGACAACTTTTCAGTGTTGCATTAAGATTTATAAAATCATAACCACTGAAAACAGGCAATTTTAACATGATCTGATTTTGTATTGTTGCATGCAGAAAGATTTCACGTGTCAAATACATCAGCTTGCAATAGTCATTGTTGCTTTCGTAAGAGTACCTCCAATTTAAACATATGCTCTGAAATAAACAGAAGATGGGATGCAAATTCCTATCATTTCATAGTTGAGAGTGCTTTAAAGAAGCACAAGATTAGAATGAACCTCCTGGATCACAAAATGTAGTTCTTTATTATTACAAGTAGGATTTGATGTATTCACTTTCAAAACTGTTCATAGCCTTAGCTTAAAATACCTTTTTTTTCCCTCCCCTCACCAGTCTCCTTTAGAGATAGTATCAAAATATATTGTTCCAGTAGACTGGGCCTTTTGCCTCATTTCCAGTCCAAGTAGATTTATAATTGTTTTCTCTCTTTTTGCTCTTGTACAAACATTGGCTTTTAGCCTAAATGGTAATATTTCTGACAGTTTTTATCCTCCTACTGAATATCTTAACAAAGACATGCCCTTTTGACTTGTTTAGCCTCAGATAACAAGCTCTAACTCTTAGCAAGACGACACTTCTCCTGCTTTACTTATTCACCCAGCAGAGATTTCACATAACTGTTGTAGTTTGAATTTATTGATCTTGGACATAAGCAATCAAAAGCAGCAAGTATTCCAGATGAGCATCACCAAAGTCTTTATTCCTACTGGAGTTAACTTTTCAACAGTTATCTCATTTTCTGGCTAAATGAACTCACTAATTTATAATAATGATGTTATGTGGGACAGCTAGTACATTTCCACCTTATTTCCTTACAAAATTCTAGCTTTCAACAGAAGTGTTGATACCAGTAGCAGGGTTGTGATGACCTATCCTTAAGGGGAAGTGTGCATCACTTTATATTGTCTATTATTGAGTTTCATCCCATTTCTACTAATCCAGTTGTAACAAGAGATTTTTATACAATACCCTACCCTGTACTGACAACGGTTAAATATTTACATTGTCACCAAATACAATCAGCATTTTTAGTGTATTTCTACCAGAGCCATGACTGATATTATTAAAGAAGTTAAGTGCTGTTATTTTAGGAACATCACTAGTAACTACTGTGCTATCAGATATTGCAGAACCGTCTGTTGTTCTTTCCCTTTTGCAAAGCTTTTATCCATCCGCCAATAATTCCACCAATTCTTGTCATTTGTACTTTAATTAGTTTCTCAAGCTGAATTTCAGAAAGATGATATGAAGTGTTTTCTTCATCTGTTAAATCAACTATAAAATAGACCTCAATTGACATAGATTGAGAACGTTATGGTATTTTACTTCCACGTTTCTCTATATTTAATTTATCCTTTTAATTGTCTTAGTATATCTGTGTATAAAATCTGCCTTTTGCAGAACGAGACATGGATAACAGCCATTTAATTCCACCTAATTCAAAATAAATCCATCTGGCTTTGTTGTTTTCGGTTTGTTGGGGCCTTTTTGTTTTTGGTTTTTTTTTTAAATGAAAACTAGTTTTCGTGGGGTTTTTTTTTTTTTTTTTTGGTCATTATTTCTACAGCCATAACCTCTCAAATACTCCACTGTTTATCAAAACTCATTTTAATGAATGCCACCTTCTGCAGGTTCACAGCCTATCTACCTACAAATTGTCTGGTCAGCATGCACACAAATATCCAGGTCCTACCACATCCTTAGCATTTGTCCTCTAGTCTGTATCTGCAAAGTCAAAGTTTCCCAAGCATTTCTCTGTCAAAAAACATTACAGACAAAATCTTGATCTATATTTATACAACCAAAATTGGAGCTACAAGAGATAATTGTTTATTCTATGTTACTCCAAGCAAAATTTTTCTACTTTTTTTTCTCTAATGATTTTAAAGTTAAGAATAATACGTTTTATGGCAAGGATCAGACCAAAAGTCAATTTAGTTTGCTGTGGGGTCTCTGATTGTTTCCACTGCCAAATGGTTAGGGGAAAAGTTTAGGAATCATGCAAATAACATGGTAGTTTTTCTCTTGGTACATCTTCCCAGGTTTTGGGAATTTGCACATGAGTATCTTCCTAAATCAAAAGTTGCATGGTATTTTATAGATCTTCACTTTCATGAATGTAGCTATTTGGTTCTTGGGATCTTTTATACCTCAGCAGCCACAGCATCTTGCAACGAACAACAATTTAATTATGTGCTCTGTGAAGATCTTATTTTTACCAATAAAATTTTCATCAAGTCATCCAGACTGGTACTAAGAGAAATAAAGAAATGTCACTTCCTGTTCACTTTTACTATAAATTGCATGATTCTTCCCTGGAAAATCCTTGCATAAGTAATGCATGACCTTTGTGATGCCTTTGCATTAATTTAGTTGCTATTATCATTCTCTGTACCTGTTTGAATTCTAACATGTATGCCTGGTGTTAGCTGCAGTGGTATCTGTCACAGCAAAATGTCTCCCTCTGGTTCTGCTGAAGTGGTTGGCCAGCAGTCCTGTTCTCACCAGGACATGACTGCTGAAGAGTCTGCAGGCAATATGTCAAAAGGGTGATGTACCTCTGAATAGTGGCACATCATCTGCAAATGGGAATGCTGAGAACAGTTATTCTCTTGCACTTAGGTAGAATTTCCCCTGCTGCAGCTTGTGTTCATTATCTTTAGCATTATTTACTTCTGTGCAAATACCTCCATAGAGTTGAAGATGGCAGCAAGAAGCCCCTATAACGCTGTCTCTTCAGGCAAAACAGAATGAGCTGCTTCAGCCTCTTTTCACACCTCATATGCTACACCTTGGGTACAGCCCTCAAATATCCTGGGTGCACCACGGAATTCCTTCTAAGAGCAACCATGTCAAATCAAACCACTGTCTATGTAACCCACTTTCAGATACTGAAGGTGAATGCTTAGAAAAAGTGAAAAGTAAGTTGAAGTGACACTGATCCAGCGTGTTCTGAAGCACCCAGTAATCTGTGGAATAAACACATCTTGACACATCAATGATTGTACCATTATGCCCAAAAGTTTTGGATTTATGTTTTTTTTTATTTCTCATAATGCTTTCCAGTCATGTTGTACCTGCAATATTCCAAACATAGTCTTCACAGCACTTTAACTATTTGGTGCAATTCTGTGTACAGGTGCTTCAGGATTTATGCACAGTCACACTGAATTAAAATTAAAAATTTGTATGAGATTTGACAGTAACATTTAAAAGCAAATTACTATTTTTCCTTTAGTTATGCAGTTGCAGAAAAGCAATAAATCCTTAAGAAGAAAGTCACAGGCCTGGAGGACTATAACATGCAATATCACAAAGATTGTCATATTTCAGTAGAATTAAGAAGCTTTTTAAGACCCTAGATGCTTTATTGATAGTTCCAAACATACAATTAAAATGCCATTTTTATTTATTTCCTAGTTTAGATCATCACATTCTTCCATGATGATAAATTTCTCAGGCCAGAGGTCACATCTTCCAGTGCCGTTACTGAAAGCATTGTAATTTATCCTGTCACATATAAAAGAGGGGTTGGATTGCTGCATAAGATTTATAGTTACTGGCCTAGGCTGTACCAAAGCTGCTACTAGGACTATGAGGATGACATTCTGTAAATTGCTGAATGCAGGACAGAAATACAGAACAACGGCAGCTAATTTCATCCTTATCTGTAGAGTGATATAAACATGATCTGGAAATCTTGTTCTAGTTTAGCCTGTTGACTGAATGCTCTGCTTCTCCTTTTAACAAGAGAGTTACCAAGAGGTCAAGTACAAAGAAAACAGCCTTCACCTCTGAAGTGATACTGAACAGCAGATGAACAACAGTCTGTACAGTTGCTGCCCCTGGAAGCAGAAACTCCTACCTTTTCAATATCCTGCCAGATCATGAGCAATAAAGAAATCCAGTGTTAAGTCACAACAGCAAAATTCAGTCACCATGGCGTTGTGCTCTCTATATTATACAACTATATTGATTTATTTATGTAAGTCTCTACTCTTAGCTGATCATTCATGTGATTTACGCAACTGCTCCAAAATAGGTAATAACCTGAAGCAGTAACTTGGTCATTACTGCCTGCATGAATTTTTCTGCACTGCTGTTCCAAATAACAATAGTTTTGAATAATAAACGACAAGGAGCACTTTTAATAGTGAATGTTGAAATAATTGTGTTCCAGTTCTTTAGCAAAGCCTTACATTTGCAATTTATATACTTATATACCTTATTCATATGTATTTTAATCAAAAGCAAAGAGCAGAACACTGAAGATGCTTATTAGTTATATATAAAGACTTTAAATCCTTCAATTAGCTCCTCTTTTCACCCTTCTGTCCTGGAACACTTGCAGTGTGGGAAAGTATCACTGCCACAGAAACAGAAAAAGAGAACAAAGAAAAGACAACCTAAAGATATTTTAAAAAAGTACAGAGATTGTGCTACTGAAATTCAATCTCATCTTCAATCCCTTTATATACTTTTATTTAGTGCTGAACAAGGAACAGTATAGTAGTAAAAACAACCATGTGGCATGCGTTTTAGACTCTGAAGTTGAGATGGTCAGCAATTGATGAGTTAAAGCTTGCTTTATTTCCTCATCAGCCAGAAGGCTTAGAACACTCAGATATGAAACAGCCTATGATAACAGTATTTGTTATTTTGTTATTAACTTTTTAAAACAAAACCCCCTAGATTCCTTCTTGCATTTCAGTTGCTTTCTGCTTTATGTATTTTTTTCTTTTTCTGCAGTCACTGTGTGTATTGTGTTTCTAAGCTCAAGGATTATCTGTCAATTTTGTACTCGGAATTTTTGAAAAAGCTGTTATTTAGGGGAAAAGGTCTTACAGTCAACAAAAAAAAATCTAAAGATAAAAGGACGTCAATGGAAGAAGGGTTCCTTTTTATCACAAGAGAAAACAGTGCAGATAATTAGAAAATCTTGGAAAAATTCTTTTGCATTTTATTTTCTGAATCTTTATAATTTCAGTAGTGCTTTTGTCATTGTGCAATGCTTATACTTTTTGTTCCAATCTATTTTTCATGTATATTGATCAAAAGAAAAAAAAATTCCTAAAACCTAATCATGCTTCTTATTTTTGCTTTTCATGAATATTCTAGCCAATAAGCTGTTTTGTATTATCTGTTAAAACATTTGAAGGATTACCCCTGGAAAGACAAATTTAAACCTCAATATTTGTACTAAACCCTTGACTATATTCACCCAAGTAAGGGGCAGAAATATAGTGTGACTTATACAGATAATACTCAGCATTACAGATCATACTGTAACTTCATGAAACCCCCCCCTCATATAAATACATCTAAAGAAGTACTACAGAATTCAGCATCTTTCAAGTTTTTGCACAGTATTTGCATTTAAAGAGATTTAAGCTTTCACATACCTTTGCATAGTCTTTATGTATTTGTTTGTAGCTATTTATTGGGGAAAACTGATAAATGTTTGGGGTTGAAAAAAGTCCAGCATTCCAGATCTGTTTAAAACTTACTCAAGGGGGCAGGAAGGGTATTCAGAAGCTCCCTTTAAACTTCTTTTATCAACAGAGAAAGCACTGTATCTTGCAAGCTGACATAATCATCCATAATGACTGATATTCTTGTAGATTAAATGAGCAGTCCTCCCAAACAAACAAGCAAATCTTGATTATTCAGCTTGAAGCTGAAAAGCGATAACAACTAATTCCCCACTCTGTAAGCACCAGCTGCCAGAATCTCCTTCGAGAGATTCTGGTACTGGGGAGTCAGTGCTATAGATTGATGGTCACGTATCACAGAAGTGTAGGACTGGGTTAAAAATTGTAAAGGTGAGTGCATGTTCAAGGTGGTATTTTAAAAATCAGGATTTATGACTTCTACTTTTGGTAAGACATCCTGTAATTGTTGTACTTTCCTCCTCCACCTACTCTCATTGTGTGTAGATGAATACACATGTAATTAAAAATACCTTGCTATGTCTATTTAAAAAGACAATACCCTGATAATTACATGTAAGGAACAAACATATATGCTAAATAGGTATAGGATATCTGCACAGTGTGCTTTATTGCAGTGCTCACTTCTGCTCTATGTGGAATTCTTTATGGCTTCACATTCCAAACAGTTACACTGTAGAAAAGACAAAGAATTTATAGCCACATTATAAAGCTTGTGAGTTGCATCACCTTCCAAAACTATATCAAATACACTGACTTGCCTGCTACATTGACCTACGAGTATCAAAATTTTGCCAAGTATATCTACATTTTTCCAAAATGCCAAGGTCTAGTCTGGCATGCAAAGCCCCACCAATCTCAAGTGTTTCAATTTTTCTGTGTTTCTGTCCACATCTGCAAATGGCTGAGTTCACCCAATTAAGCAGTTAACCTCTAAACTCTCTGTAAAGGAAGTTAGTGCTTTTGTATGAATATTTAGCAAAAGACATTTACAATTCTGTAAGCACTGGTGAGGATACAGGCTGAACAGGGACTTTTTACTCACTTTTATTGTATCTTTCTTATACTGGTAAAGATGTAGCAGCTAACAGTTTGCATTATGCTGGAGTAATAACATTAATATTTTAAACAGAACTTATTAGTTCAGAGTAAATGGTATCCATAAAGTTCAATTCTCTTTCCAGCAATCTTTTAAAGTATCACTGTGCCATACTTTAAGGTGCCATACAGAGAAAGTTAAATGTGTTTTTCCAGGATGATTTCTTAGGCCAAGAAATATATAGCTTGTTATGTTGTTCCCATACCTGGATAATTACACAGGAAGTTCTGTGATTTTTTTTTTTTTTGGGTTGTTGGTTGTTTTTTTGGTGTTTTTTTGTTTTTTTTTTTTTTTTTTTCCAGTTTTGGTTTGGTTTTGTTACTTGTCTTTTGTTAGTTGATGTGTATATGTGACTTCTTGCTGTTTACGAGAGACATATAAGGCACATGCAGCATCACTAGTTTGTAGACCTGCACTAGACTGAAGAAAGCAGTTCTTACGTATTTCTAAGAATATTAGCTGTATTACCACTTACTCAATGCTATAAAAATAATGTCATATCCATCTAGGATTATTTAAACATAGTAAGCTATGTTATTTTGATCTCAAGCAGGAATGTCTTACCTTTTCGTAAGCTAGGCTGGAGGTTTGGGGGACCAGTTCTTCTTGCTCAGTTGGAACACTACACAGAGTGTTACATGTTTGAAGGGAGAGGAAGTGAGGTGAAGGATGGGTGAAAGGTGTTTTCCAGCCTTTCCATTCTCAAGCTTTCTGTCTAAGCAAAGGAGGATTCCTAGACTGAAAGTCAAAGCATAGTTTTGGTTACACAGCAGCAGCCGAAGTAGTACTTTACAGGAATAGCGGGTTCTGCTGCAGTTTTAGACATTGTGCCAGGAAGACGTGTGTTACAGAAGTTGCAAGAAAAGCCCAGCCACGTACACTTACCCAAACTGGGACTCCTCCTGGAGTTTTTGTGCAATCCAAAGTTTGCAAGAGCCTGGGGCGGGCTCCTAACTTCCCAGAATTGTTTTGATCTTCATTGAGTCTTTCCAAAAGAAACTTCAGGAAGGAACAGATGCCTGCTTGTTCAGCACAAAGTTCCATACCCTGGAAGAAGGTATGTGAGCAGCTTTAGATCTACAAGGCACAGCTAGGTCTTGCAAAAACCTCACCTGACAACACAGAGGCAGATGGCTGAACAACTGGGCCTGAAGAGCTGCTCTCAGTGCCCCTTGGTCTTGGATTGACCAACAGCTGCAAGGAAAGGAAAGCTGCTGAGATGTTGCCCTGGACAACCTACATGCATAGTGCCAAAATGTTTCAGGAGCTTTTGCTTTGTGAGTGCTTACTCTTGTTTCAGCAACCTGACTTTTCTCACAGGTCAGTTCTTTGCTTTGAAATTCCATTAAACATGAGGTTGCATATCCCCCAAGCCTACGGTTCAGCCAGATGTGCTAAATGAAGGCTAAGTAACACACCTTACTGTTGTCATCAATTTAAAACCATTTAGGGGGAACTCAGTTAACCATATACTTATACCTCCTGGAAAACAAAGAACATGTGCATCTTTTGCATCCCATGGGCACAGAACAAACCTTTGTCCCCTTCACAAGTGGGATCTTCCAAACTTTTCTGCTTCATGCCAGAGAGCCATTGGGAAATGACAAGCTGGATGAGAAGTTTCTGTGGATTTTACAGCTATCCAGGTATTATTTCACAGGTTGAAGCCAAGACCCACTTACCTAAGATTTTAACATGTAACTTTCCTTTTAAATATATGAAAATTACTGTTAGGTTCCAAGAATAAGGTGCAGTTCAGCAAGTCTCCACAGCTGAGCATAAATCTAAAACTTCCTATTTCTTTCAGCTAAAGGCTCTGGCAGCACAGTTGTCGCATGTTGTCTTTTCTTTATATGAAACCCTCCATTCACAGCAACCTTCCTCTATGCTTAGTCCTCGCTTGACTTTCTCTCTTCTGGTATTGCCTAATCAAGGTATAAACTGCACTGCACAACAGAACAGATTTCTGTGCTACTTAATCCTTTGTGACTCCACTCTCCAACACTTTGTACATGCCTTTTTGTAGGAAATATTTCTAAATCTTCATGTAACATGACTTCACTGGCAGCTCATAAAAAACAATAAAAAGAAATGAGATCTGACCAATCATGTTTTTAACGATTTGTAATGCAAAAGATAATATTTTGAAAATAAAGAAAACTTGCAATACTTAGAAAATTAATTCCTAGGATGTTTCATAGGCAACAGAGACAAAAAAAATTCTATACTCAAAGGTTAACCTACACTTGCATGTTGTCCCTCTGCAACTGCACTATCTATAAGTATTTAAGTGTCCCAAATATATGCACGCATATCAAATTATCCATATTTTTATATGGGTTTCTCTGTCTTTATGCATATACTCCCCTGCAAAATATCCAATACCTAATCTGACAAATGCATGAGTCTTGTACTGAAATTGCATGCACAACCGTGTGTAACTCTTAAAATGCTTAGTGCAGCTGTATAGGTAAGATTGAGTAACTTCATGTATGCATGCAAAGATGATAAAAGACATTTCTACAGGTTTTTTCACCAACCACAGCAATTGCATTTTATGGTAAGAGGGGTACAAGTTATTTTAGTATGCCTGTCCCACTCTCAGAAATTCCTAATTCTTGAATATTAGTGAAACTGGGAGTTCTGAAAAGGGATGACATTCATGGTGTTCTTGCACATAACAGTGGTAGGGAGAAGAGAAAGGATAAGTTCAGTTGGAAGGGGAGAAACACCTCTTGATTATTCTGTTCTACTTGCAAGCAGACAAAATTGAATGTATTCACTCTTTGATAATTCTCCTATGCACAACTGCTATTTTGATTATATTTCACAAGTTATGCCACTTCCATTTATTGAACAGTTTTTCTCATGAGAGCTTAATTTTAAAATGGTTGACACATCCTAACAGGCTAAATACAATTCAGTACACTGATATTAGTAAAAATACTTGTTTTTACTCAAATTTCTCTAACAGAGACAAAGAGGGAATAAATAGTACCTGGTAACAGACTGAAAGACATCCAACATCCTTCCATTTACATTCACCTGGTGATTTTAGTTAAACCTGATGGCACTTCTTAGCATCAATAAATGTAACAGTTCTGACTAGTCCCCGAAGAGCCAGTTGGATGGTCAAGGGAGAGCAGCATGACAGAGGCTCAGATGCAGAAATCAAGAATATGTCTTTCCTCCCTGCCCTTCAATTTACAGACCAAATAAAAATGGTGTGGCAGTGGGATTCTAGGAGCTCTTAATATGGAAGAGGAAAGAATCCTGACCTCCTCTATCAGAAAGTACCTTTTCATACTACTTAGTTCCTGCCATTTCCAAATGAACGTTCTTTCATATTGTGCAGAACAATGACTAATCCTTTTGCAAAACAAAGGTTTGGAGGAAGACTTAAAATGCGAGTTGAAGTTTCTATAAAGGTCAACATAGCAGCTATTTTAGTTACAAGTATTTGAGTTATTCACAGACAAGTGATTTTCAAGGTGTGGTCAATAGATTCCTGTGAGTGCTTCACTACAAGTAGCACGTAAATTTTTTGTGTGATGAACAGTTGCACATCATGCACTTGTTCCTGGCAGCTGCTCGTAAATCGTGTTTTGTAAAACACACTTTTTTCCCCCCAGTTATCACCATGCAAGCAATTGGTGTGCTAACATTATTAATGATACATAACAAAGAAAATGTTCATGCAAAGAAGGATTTTAACCATTTCAGATCCCTCCCACAGAGATAATTATTACATCTTACAGCGGGATTACTGCCTGAAGCAGAAAGCTGAGCAGGTATGCAAAGGTTTAAGTTTCAGGAGTACAGTTAAGGAATATTTGCACATTGTGAAATAAGACAAAAAAATAAAGAGTAAGTTAGATTTAATGATTAATGAAATTATTACTGAATCCAGCTCTTACATTTCTTTCTCAGAATTAAGAAAACATTGGGTTTAGGTAATCGGCAGTATATTTGAACAAAACTATGCATTGAACAAGGATAAAAGAAACTGAAATTGCAAAAATTTTCATTCCATGTAAGAAATTAAAATGATGCATTAATGAAGAAGTGTAGATGGGAATATTTTAGTAGCCAAAATAAATATTTAATAAAAACCACACACCCAAGACAAAGTATCAAAACAACAGAACTTAGTATTTGAAAGGACACTATCTACATTCCCTTGTGTTAAACATTGCTAAATTCAGTGGCTTAATTATTATCACACTTCCTTCAGCAATCATTGCTTATATTAGTGTTGTAAAAAGTCATGAGAATACAAATACTGTTCCAATGACAGAAATACTAAAACCAGATAAAACAAGGAAGAATTTACTACACCAAGGAGTCAATCCACAGCCACTAATACAAAGTCAACAAGGACTACTGCATAGCATACCGGTTACTGTACCAAAGTGCATTTATCAGAATTCAATGAACTGGGGAAAAAGTGACAAACCCATCCTTTTTAGTTTAATTTTAGATGATTGACAGTTGAAGAAAAAACAAACATTTCTTTTAAAAGAAAAAGCATAGTCCAAAGATGTTAAGAGCACCATAAGATTTCTTATCAGGTAACAGAGTAAAAACAATTAGCACTGTAAGTAAAGAACATCTAAAAAGTTATTATATCATTCCATATTTAGAACGCAACTGAAAGTTTTAGTGTGTTGTTGCATCTTCCTATACTACAGCCAGTGGCATTTTGATGACTTTTTGTTAAGTTCTCGAAAGAAATAATGCAAAGAAAAACTTTTTTCTTGTATAGCAGAGGTCCAGAAAAATTTCAACTGATGATGTGTAAACAAATGTAGATAATGTTAATACAAATAGATTTGTATGTGAGAAAGAAGCAGTGTCTGGCTTATCCCGTTAATTCTCCATTCAGCTCTTCCACTGATTCTTTGAAAATAGAATTAGTTAATATCCCTGACTACCAAAGATTTTTCTGAGTGTTATTTCCTCACTTTTAGGGTTCTGCATTGAAGATTATTCTCAGCCCTTTCCTCCTTTGATTCCCACCCATCTCTCCATCATATCTAAAAGTTGAGGTTTTCTCACACAGAGCATTGTAATGTCTTTTGCTGCCTGATAACTGATATGCAGTCAACATTAGTTCTATTTTCAAAGCACTGAGAACACTTTCCAATTGGCTTACAAATTAAACAATAATTAAAAATAGTATTCTCCCCTTATTCTTTTGTGACATGATAAAGTCTATTCACCATTTAATATACGTTCAATCTCTTCGAGTCTTTTCAAAGCAGCAACTCTCTTTTTCTCAATGTCTTTGATTTCTTTTGTAGATTTTTTGGGAGTCTCTTTGTTCACACTCTTTTTCTCTGTTAGTTTCTTATTTTTTGAGTGTTCTTTATTGTTATCAACTGTTGATTGGGTGGTTGTCTTCTCATTTTTTACTTCTTTCAAATTCTGAAATGATTTTTTTTTTTCTTCTGCAGCTGCAGTTCCCTCTGATGGAAGTGAGGACTGTTCCATAGCACCGAGTGATGCAATTTTACTTCTAACTATGTTTAGATGACGCTGAATATACTCTTCATGAGGTGCCAGTGCTAGTGTTTCAACCAGACATTTTTCTGCCTTTATTAAGTCTCGTTCTTCGAAGTAAACCACACAAAGATTATGTTTTCCTTGTACATTGTTCGGATCCAATTCCAAAATTTTTTCAAAACACATTTTTGCTCCAATGATATCCTTCTTTTGATTCATAAGGATATCCCCTTTCAAAATCAGACCTTTGGTGTGATCAGGGTAGTATCTCAGCAGGTCTTCCAGGACAGGCAAAGCCATCAACTCTTTTGCTGTCTGAGAATAAAGCAGTGCCAAATTGAACAAAGCACTTCGGAAGTTTGGCTGTAACCTTATGGCTTTCTTCATCCATGCCTCTGCTTCCATATCTTTCTTATCATCCATTGCCAGCATACCCAAATTGAAGTATCCGTTTGCATCCTGTGGCTCTTCTTTCACATAATGTAACAGTCTTTGTTTAGCTTCAGGTCTAAGTCGAGCATCACCTAAATGATGAAAAAAGCATTTAATTCTTGATTTATTCTGAAGGATTTTTAGATCAGGCCTGTGAAAGGCTAATCTTTATACAATATAAAATGCAACTGTAAAAGGGAAAGGATTTAAAATGCTACTTTTTATCGTTGGTGTGTAATAGTAAAAATAAATGACATCTACCTTCTTTACAGAATGAAACTATGTACAGTTGATTTGTAGCCAAAGTCAGCATCATTATTAGCTGTTGAATGCATATAGTTTTGGTATAATAGACACTAAAGGTGTCTCTACAAGTTTAAGAGAAGTTATTTTCATGCATAGTTTAGCAAATGGAATGCAGAACAGACATCAGTTCTGACAAACCAGCTCCTACGGAGCCAAACTTTGATCAGATCTACTTTTATTAAAGATAGACTGAAAAAATTTAGACAGAGATCACACAGGGTGACTTTTAATGTAACCAGGCTAAAATATCTTCTAAACCCAAAACAATAAAATCTGTAACCCCCATATTTCAATTTGCATCAAAGTCTGAAAAAGATATAGTAAAACAATTTTATCTGGATACACCAAGATTAGCTGGATGAGCTTGTGGCCTGCACTATTTTACTGAATAATCCAGTGAATGTATTTTAGTAAAGAATTCCAGACCTGGAGTTACTGAAGGATTGGGAGCTGCTTTCAACTGCCCTTTTTCAAACTCCTGATACAGTGCTGCACCCTTCAGTATGAAAAATTGAATACTAGATTGTTAGTGTTTCTGCTTGTTCGAAGCAACCTGTGCTTCTACAGACAAGGAACAAGGCACGTCTTGAACTTACAATGTGCGAAGAGATAAAAAATTATCAATTGGCCTCTGCTCCAAAATCTGTTTTATGTTTCTTAGGGGCAGTTTACCATCCCAACGAAAGGGAAAACAAATCTTACCAGTTCACTTGTCAAATACTCTTTGCAACAGCCTTAGTTCACCAAAGGCTCACACTTACCCCTTACCCACAGAGCTAGAAGCTACACATATAAAAAAAATAAACTCATGAAAATGCAACTGAATTACCTTAATTAGCAGTAGCACAGAGGAACCTACAAATGCATTCACTGTTCTAGAGCTAGACTTAAGTCCACAGAAGTCAGCTATATTTCTGAGTCAATAATTAAATCAATCACTATAAATGCAAAACACAGATATTACACATTTTACTAAATATTATTTTTTAAGATTATATAGGCACAATTTTGAAGATGTTTGTGTGACACTACTCTTTATTGTAAAATAGCACTTGTATTAAAGACACTGATCAGCTAAGGTGTATGTACACTTTGGACAAATTCTATACACTACAAACTACAAAGCTGCTATAAATAGACAGTTTCTTTTTTGATGATGCTATGTACTTCTCCTTTCCAAAAATAAAAAAGCTAATTAAAAAAAATTAAATAGTATGGATCCTATAAATGCAGATATGCAATAATTATAAAAGGGGCATTTAACATACCAGATTCCTGCATTAGCAGCGCTGAGTTGAATAATGCCAGTTTATGTGTTGGGTTGAGTTCTAGTGCTCGGTTGAAATTCTTCAGGGCTTCTGCTGGATCTTTCAGTTCAATGTAAACAATTGCCAAGTTGTACCACAGGTCTGCATTGGTTCTGTCTAGTTCTAGAGCTCTAAGGTAAGCTTCCTTAGCTTTCAGAGGTTTGTTCATTTTTAAAAGTAATTCACCCCTGTGGAAAAACCAGATTTAACTTTCAGCTTTTACTCATGGCCATATGAAAGTAACTGACATGTTTTTTAAAATGTTTGCCTTCCTACAGACAGTAGATGTGAGATAACAGCGTTTTTTTCTATTTTGTTTGTTTTAAACACAAAACAAGACAAGACCCTATTTACATAACATTACTAAAGCTTTTAGGTCTCTGAAGTCTGCATACAACAAATGCATAAGCTGGACAAAACCAAAAAAAAGTGATCAAGGGTTCCTGATTCAGCTCTTTAATTACACTGCAACAGCTACAGTTTAGCCATTTTGCACCATCCTAAGTCCCAATGGGATCACAACAAACTAAACAGCAAACAGAAGGCTCAGTAACCATATTCACATTACTCTTAACTAAAAAGTACACTAAAGTCAGCTAAATAGTTAATTCTTGCATTTTCTGGACCATCTTTAACAAAGAAGCATAAAGGAAGTTCCATGATTCGGACTAACCAAAAGCTTTTCAGTTCAAAACTGAACTAGGAGATTGGAAATTTGAGTTAGAGATTCATAAAGAAAGCTTATGGAAGTGTCTTGCTATACCATGTTTGAATATAAAATCTATGTGGAAACATGCCATTTGAAGCAGGAATTGAAAGAACAGAGCTTGTAATGAATAACTGATAACTGTCCTAAATCATCATCATCTCATTTGGAAATGAAGCAATTCCAGCATCTAATTCAACTGTATGAATTAAATACTGCCCACAGCACTGTAAATACAAAAATGTTTATTCAAGAATACATATCTCTAAAATTAGAAAACATACCTGCTGATGTAAGCCTGCTTGAAATCCGGCCTCATACTAATTGCTTGTCGATACAATTGATCTGCTTCTTCAAGCCGAGATTCGTTTGCTCGAATTAAGTTTGCAAGATTGATATAAACATTCAGATGGTTAGGAGCAACTCTTGCTGCATACTTTTTTCCTGGAATAATCTGTCAAAGAGAATATATGTACCAAGCACAGATGGGTAAAAATATGAAAGACAATCAGTATAGAACTCCTCTTCACTCTGCCACATTTGTTTTAGGGTACTACTGGACATTAGTGTGCAGGCCCTTAATGATTACAAAAAGCAATTCTTCTTTCCCAGAAAATCACGCTCAAAGTATTTTTTATTCTTTATTTGTATGAAGATATAGATGACCATATTTAAGCTATCAGGTAACTAAGCTCTGCTACTACCTAATTGGGCTCATGCAGATAGCCATTAGAAACTAATCAGACCTTGCAAAACTTTTCCTATTCGGACAAAAATATTTCCTAATGCCTAAACTGACATTCTATCAAACATTTGCATTCCTTTTAATAACCCTTCAGCCTAAGATAAGCATTTAAGTAAGGTTTTACCAGCCACTGATAGCAAATAAGAAGGAAAGTAGTCAGGAAAGGTTATGACATTGAAACTGTTATCGTGTTTATACTTCATCTATTTAGAGTCTTCATACTGGTTCACAATATAAACTTCTTAATGCCATGCTTCTACTCAAGGGCTACTGATTTTTCTTGTCAGTGTCATTGTAACCACAGCTTTTGTTACGTTCATACATTCTCCAAAATACTCCTCTGTTTTTCTCCTAAAGAGCTTGAACAAGTAACATTTGCTAGCTATAAATGTAACTTAACAAATGGTAAAGGTAACAAAACACGTTTATAAAAGCATGTTCAGGCAACAATTTTTTTGTTGCTGCTTTGGTTACTTTCTCCAACCTCCAATAATGTATTTAAGCCTCGTCTTGAGGGCTCAAACTCAGCCACCATCAATGTATTAGCTGTTACTGAAAATAAACCTATTGTCACCAGAAACCGTACATGTACATTTTTAGCTGCTGCTTTCTTTAACATCCTCAATTTCAGAAAAAAATCCCACAACTCCATAGTATAAACAGTAAATCAAAACAATTTTAATAGAATTCCAAGTTAGCCATTTTTAACAGCCACGATTGTATTCTTTTCATAGATGAGTACTAAAAAAACCCTACACAAACTTTAAAGTCTACAGACACACAGAGTTAGAAGAAAAATAGAAAAAATGTATAATGAATATAGGTTCTCTATTGTGGTGGTAGATAAAGTTATATTTACCTGTGGCATCAATGATTTAGCAATCATATATGATTCTTCAGCTTCTTTAGTTTTGTTTAGGTTCTTGTAAGTTCTTCCTACATTCATGTGGGCACCAATATCATCTTAATAGAGAAAAGAGTGAAAACTAAAATACTTCCATGCACCTAGTATTGTGAAAATAAACACCTCAGCCTCCAGAGTACTGTGAAGTACAGGTACTCTGCACAGAAAACCACTATCACAAAAAAAAATAAATTCAATTCTATATAATTTTTCATCTTAATTACGAAGCTAATAGTTTAGCCATGAACTAAGGAGGGATTATAAAGTTAGTCAGGAAACTGTAAAACGTATGAGGTCATATCATACTTCAATGTATCTATCTGTAATTTCTTGGTATAATAGAGGCACATAAATTGAAGGTTATTTATTAGACTTCTAAAAGGAAACATGGTCCAGTACTTTTCCTGGAGGACTTTTTTAGATTATATTCAAAAACTATGGATCAATTAATTTATTACGTGACATTCTTTTGACATTCAGTATAAAAAAAACAGATCATTGAGAAGATGTTAATTAAGATAAGTATATTGAAATACTAGGAGTGCAGAGATGCCATTCAATGGCACTTAGTTAAAGCTTTTACCTGGTTGCACTTGTGTGGCCTGTATGAAAAACTGCAAGGCTCTTTCAAAGTTCTTTTCATTTTCTAATGCATGCCCCACATTGTTCCATAGTTTTGCATTATTCTTATTTACCTAAAACCACAAAAAAGATATCAATGCATAAGGTATTAGGCAGAAATTAATACCTGGCAATTGATTTTCTTTTATCTATGTTTTAAGACAAAAAATGCACAGCAAATGACTGATTTCATGAAGCTTCTATATGTAAAGGATAACAAAACACTGCATACAGAATGATTCCATCCAACTTGATGCTCAACATCAATTTATTTTAGTTATTAGCCCCTAGAAATACCAAATATTTTAAAATTCATTGTAATTGTTATGGATCTTTTACAGACTGCCTTATCATGCCATGTGAACTTTAAAGACACTATTCTATGGATCAGTCTTTTAGCAGATTTTTGTACTGAAACATATCTTTGCTTTGATCCAGACAAAAAAAATTACCATCTATTTCTTGCACATGAATTCCCATGTGCACATCACAATGCTTTTAAAGCATTCCCCAAAGCAACTAATTATATGTCAATACTGTCAATATAGAAATTAATGTGCTGAAACAAGCATAATTTTTCTCCATTTTTATCATGCTCCACTGCAGCTTTAAAAGAACAGCAACAAACTTTCCATTATCCTTTCCAAATAGAACACAGTACCTTTAAAGCTGACATAAATAACGTGTACTCCGACTCCCAATCCCAGTTCCTGTGCAGTGTTTTTAAGGCATGAGTGAATAGTACCGCAGCCAAACAAACGCAAGAAATTTTTCTTAGCACACTATTAAATAAAACAAAGATTCGTTGTAAGCACACAAACAATTCTAACCTTAATTAGAGTAAGTATGTCATATGCTGAGGCAAACCAAGGACCACATTTGTGAATGGTGCACTCTAGAGTTTGAAAGGAAATAACATCTAATTTCAAATTAATTTTGGTTTTTACCTGATGTTTTTGTTATGACTATGGAATTCCCTTAAGAACAAGTGCAATTCACATAATAGAATGTAAACAAAAATATACAAAAATTATACATGTTAAAACTTAGATGTAATTTAAAACAATAAACATCATGGCAAAACATGTGGTTCTCCAAAACACTATACAAAATGTTAAAAAATAAAAAAAAGCAACTAAAATATCATCCCATCCTTTTGTTTCATATCAGACAATTCCACACAGGTTTCCTGCAAACACTGCCAATTTTCCCATGCTGCAGAATATATCTTAACAGAGAGGTATGTGGAGACTTTGCAATCTTCCATGAACTAATATAATCCTAGTGCTACTGTAACATCTAAATAGGAGAAAGGTTTAATGTCTTTCTAGCAATTTTATTTTTAAAGCTGCATATTGGGGCAGAAGTCACCTTCTGTGGCAAGCTTGTCAGGAATAATCTTGATTTTGTGCAGTTTATTTTTCTGGACCTTAAACATGACATATAAAACATACGCCTTAACAGGCTGATCATTTTGTTTCTAAATTCTAACTTCATTATGAAAAAAGCATTTCAAACACTCAGTAGCCTTCCTACAATTACAAATATAATTTTGTTTAAAAAGCATGTAAATCTTGAGAGGACATACAGCTGTTTAGCATGAACAGCTATTTCTTATACTTGACTTACGCAACAGTTGTTCACACCACTACCTACTTCATAGGGGTTTGCTAAAAACGGAAAGGTTTTTTTTCCCCCTCCACTTTTTACGATGTACAAAATGTTGTGAAGACTTAGGATTGGTTTTAAAAATACTAAAAAAGTGGAACTGTAAAATTATAAGAGAGAAATTCTTAAACACTAGCAAAGTGATCAATGAAAATTGGAATATACAGTAATCTATATGCTCATCAGGCTTATAAGAAAGCTTTTTCTTTCCACATATTTCTAAAGCAAGGAGCTCTCTCTCTCATAAGACTTTTTACAGTGCTGATCCCCAGTATTTTTGTAGTAAATGACACTGCTGTCTGATTTTTCTCACTACCCATCCTCTTCTGGTTCCTTGCTTTCTTTCACATCACTTCTATTTTTGCTGCCTTGTAGTGGGATTTGTGAGAATACTTTCTCCTCACTCCCACAAGGTATCACTAATTTCTCATTATGCAGGTCCTGTCAGCTTCAGCAGCACCCACTGGCATAAGTGATACTGCCAGGCCTCAGCTCTTACGATAGCAGACAACACAGGACTGTGAATTGCTGCCTTTCCATTTGTCTGAACTAGCATTAGGATGCCACAAGGGTAAAACGTTCAGGTCAGTGGGAGCCTTGTGCAGATCAGTGTAGAAGATACTAGGAAAAAAAAAGCGAAAGCGTGTGCAAAAAATGCTTTTAGAGCAGGATTTCCTAAAGATAAATTGTTATCCAAAGAATTCTTTAGTTTAGCAAATATTGAATGGCTCTGATATCCATTCCTACCATGGCATATCTGAAAATTTAATCAGCAAAAGGTATTTTAACTTGCTGATGCACAGATTATATAAACTTCAGTCAGTGATCACTGGAATAGAGTATAAATCAAATCTGGCCAAGAAGTACTTTTTCCTAATCCTTAAAAAAATCCAGGACTTAAATAGAAAATATTTTCTTTTACAGAAAAGAGATGGGTTATACTACTAGGATCATAGGTAAAGTCTATTCTGTAGCAATGTGCAATATAAGGTACACAGTATTCTAAAAAGGTTTGGTGCTGGCTGAGGCTTTTTCTATGTATACATGTATGCTTATATAGAAAATAAAAAATATATTATGCACTTGTGTGTGTATATAGATATATTTGTATATATTTTAAATAAATTTTATAACCCTGTCAGGATAATCCACTAGTTGCCTAAGAACTTGTCATTTTTTCACGACTGTGAAATGGTTTTTCGGTCATTAAGAACCTGAAACAGAGTAAGAGTTATAATGTAATAAATTCATACTGATAAAAGCTCTAATGGGAAACCTTGCAGTTATAAATGGTTATCTTCTGCGAAAGTAAGAGATGAGTTAAACGAGCTTTAGGTTACACCACCTTACCTTTTATTTGATAATTTCTTCCATCCATGTGCTACCAGAATGCAGAATCCCATGCTAGGAACATACAACACTCGTTCTGCTACTACGAATCCAACAGGAAAAAACAGGTTTGATGCAGGAATGAATGGTAGCACTATTAAGCAGAGTGCCTAGAAAAGAAATGCAAATGGCATTAGTAATCAAGATCAGGCAGTGACAAACTGTACCCAGGAAACAAATTACATATTAACTATAAAAATAATCCCAGAAAAAACAATATTCAAAGTAGGCTGTTTTTCTTTTCAACATTAAGATCTGTTTTTCGTGAGGACCTCTCTGAATATGTAAGTAGTAACCTGCAAGTGGTTCTACTCCTTATTTAAGGGCTTACAAGTCTATTCACTTTTCTATACTATAGAAAAGAGCAGCTTTATGACAAATCACTAGGATCAAAAGATTAATTCCAAAATAATGTTTTAATAAGAGTTCCAGATACAAAAATAAGACAGCCTAAGAACCTTGGACATTGTGCTTTATAACAATTAAAAATTTTTATCAATCATTTTGATGTCCTGAGCAGCTATTTTTACATTACAATAGAGTCTTGTTATAGGTTTCTGTAAGCAATGAGAAGAAATAACAAAAACCAGAATCAGTCATTGAATAAACATCAATGTTTAGACAGTGTGCTAAAAGCACCCTAGAATATCTAAAGTGACCATGATCTTAAGAACTGCATAACTGCAGGTCTTGGGCTGGTGACAGACTTCTTATCAAAAAGTGTGTCTATTAAAAGGCAGAGAAATCCATCTGCTGCAAAGGAAGTGGACATGACCATTTCCTTTATGTCCTGGGTCATAATAGCAGCTTTCCAATCTCTGGTCCAAAAAAAGACATGAATAATTGCTCCAAAATATCTGGCCTCCAAGTTACAAAAAACTAACAAAAGCAAACTTGCAGAAATTGAATGTTTCTTTGAAGAAAGAAGAATTTTCAGGAAATTTTCAGTTCAACTGGCTGATAGTTTTAAGCAAAACTTGAATTCATACCATCAATACTGTCTTGGAGGAATCACCAGGATATCGGAGACTGAAGACAATGAGAGCTCCCAGAAAGCAAAAGAAGGTAAGGGTGGCAACATTTCTAACATCTAACAAAGACTCCACAAGAGGAATAGTTCCCATTGTCCAGTCACAGCATAGTTCCGAGGGGTTGAGAAGAAGCCAAGCATTTACAGGGAGGAGGTAGTTGAAAGTCAGCTGTCTTGCTGGGGATGGACTAACAGCAGCTGGGTTATCAAACCTTAAGCAAAAGAAAGGAGAAAAAGGAGCTTTTAATGCAAAAAGACATGGTCTTGATTCACTCTGTGGCAAACTTCAGATTCACAGCTAACTACTAATTACAGACATGAACAATACCCTAATCTTTCTGCATTTGTCAGGTGTGGGACTTTGAAACCATGTACACTGATTCACTGTAGAGCAGGACAGAGCCTCCAAGTTCATGAAACTGGTTTGGGATATAATCAACCTAAGTTTGAAGAAACAGAATGATTTACATCTAAGATTGAGTTCAGTGGTCTTTGTTCTTTAATAGTTTGCCTTATTTTTTCAGGGACAGTAACAGATTCTTGCATTTCTACATTGCTCAAACTTAAGATAAATTAGTTTTTCAGTTCTAATGCCATTCATATACACTTATCTTCAAGCAGTGTATCTGAAGACAACGATGTTTTCTGCATCGTACATACCTAAAATGAAAAAAATATTTTGTATGTAGAAGAGGAAAAACTGAAGAGGTTTAGAGTATTCAGCAAAGGTCCACATACAGAGACAATAAAAAATACTTAAGCAATAAGATATTAAATTTCTGAATTATTAAGACAAAGTCTTACAACTGTAAGTTTTTAAAAAAGGCTGCCTGCTCAGATACCTTAATACCTTGGACATTCTTGTCAACAGGTGCTGAAATATATCATCAATTTCACAAAAAATGTAGTATTGTACAGACATTGATTACCAATATTAAAATTAGTTCATAGCACTGAAGTTGATGTATTTTTGGCCATTTCATTTAGACCTCATTAAGTCATATCTTATTTGCTGGCATCTGTAAATATGAGACACTATTACCTTGTAAACACTGGAAGTTGAGACTGGATAACCTGGACTCTGACAACTACAAGCAGCAGTGTACTGAACATTAGGACTATGAGCTTCAACAGTGTTTGGAGCATAGAGAAAGGAATACTGCCCTTCCCTCGAAGAATCTGTATTGCTGTGTCCAACAACGTTGGCAAGGTGTACTGCAAAGCAAAACAGTGTTTATGATCAGTGTACTAATTACTCCCTTAAATATGAGCTACATACTATTTTTTTTTCATTGGTTTCCTCTAAATGTCTGCTCCCAAGAGTTACTTAATTAATTCTTAGTGTTTTCATGACAAGCTCTAAAAACAAGTCCACCATTCTAATACAAGTATTCCTGCTAAAACTACCACATTTGAACCTGTATGCCTGGAGCTCTGTATTTTGCACTGACAGATTCCAAAATACTGTACCAACTTCGGAGACTTCAACAAATGAATTGTAACCATGAAATAAACTTTCAAGATGTAAAATCACTATTTTTAGAATTATCAGCTCTTCTGAAAACTTGTCCTATAAACAAAATTCCTTACAAATGGTAGAAATGCTATTTACTTCCTGATTACCTCTGGCTTTCTATTTTATATGATATATATTATATATTACACATTAAATAACATTATATTTTATATAACATTATGATCTTTCACTGTTCCCCTTTACATGGATTAATTTCTTCACTGTGTACTTCTTTCCCTAAGTCTTCATATCTTCTGCTAGAGATGATTTATTGCTTCACATACACTGGTTGGCTAAGCTACAGAAACTGAGAGGTTTCTGAAAACTGGTTAAATTCTAAGTTCATGCGACACATGCATTCAGAAGAAGCCTCAGCTTGGATTCAATCTTTCCTATTTAGTTGACTTACACAAACTAAACTTTCATGAAACTGAGATCAGATTACAAGATACTAAAAGAAGGGAAGAGTGTATTTAAAACCAGTCACATATTGACGATTTCCTTAGAAATCCAGTTTGAAAACTGTATGTTTATTCACTAGACCTGTAAAGGCATCTATGTGATCTTGGTATTTGGCCTTGAATACGTATCCCCCAAACAAACAATCTTTCAGCTTTTATTCGGTGCATTTTTTTAAAATACTCCTTCAAATAATTAACTTATACTAGAAAATTTTCTTCTAATATGCAGTCATACATTTTTTATTGTGTTTTGACTATTAAAATCCAAGAATTATTTAATTGCAGGAACAACTTGTTCCTTTAAGCAAATTTACTATTAAAGGCTTATCAATGCTTAAAATGAAACCTATCAGATAACGGTACCCTCAGAACAACAAATTTTGAAAGAATATTATGTATTCAGTGGTACTACTAAAAACATCTGGTTGTTAGAAAATGATGTAGTATATTTGTATATAATATGTTCCTTGTTTTTACTAGAGGGATTAAAAACAAATAACCCCCCATCTTTATGCACCTCAGGCTTTAACCAAGACTGTCACATGTTAGCATTTGCAGACCTCAGTTAACTAAAACCTTAGGTTTTCATTAGCACCTATCAAGTCTTTATTGAGTATATTTGCTCACATCTCTGTATGGCATGTAAAGGATAACTTGGAAGTCACTTGATTCCCTCACCATGAATCATTTATGTCAAACATTAACTGACTTGGAAAAAATCTGAAAAATATAAAAGAACAATTGAGTTCACCTGAATTGAGAAAAATCAGCACTGAAATATGACATTTCAAAGTACTTTATGTCTCATAACAGAATTCCTGAGACAAAATCCACTTTATTTTTCAATAGCTTACCCCTTGAGCAATAAATACTTCATACACACAGCATATTCCCACCACTGTTATTCCTTGCTCTTTACACAGTGTTGCAACAGCTACTAGAAACACAGTCACCGCAATTGGAGTCCACACTGCAAACAAAGAAGACATTACTGAAAATGCTCCATCTTCCGAAAAACAAAAACATACAAAGCAAACCTAAAAAGTGAAGACTTTGGCTCTTCATGTTTGAATATACCAGGTTTTATAAACTTGTTCAGTACATAATTTCTTAGTAAAGGAAAGATTACCAGTTTTACTCTACAGATAATAATACATATATATCAATTTTAAAACTGCCTCTCTTAAATTGAAAGAACTAAATGAAAGCTAAAAGACTAAGCTATAATAAGGAAAACAAAAACCCCTCTATTTTTCTTAAATCACCAGAGCATTTTTAGAAATTGAATACTTTATAGGGAGTCATGAATTTTCACAGGGACAATTTAACTCTGGAAAAGAGGAAAGCCTCCTTCATTTACACTGAAACTTTGCAGCTTACTTGTGACTGAACACCTGAAGCACCTCAGCATACTTCCACTTAACTTGCAATAATAAAAGTCAGTGTCCCCTACTGCAGATGTTACAAAACTGATAAAGAAATACCTAAGTCTTGAATTAAAAACAAAAGGAAAGCAGTATTACATGGGTATCTTGGGGCTGAAGGGGTTTTTGTAGACTCTCGATGAATAACCAGTACACCTCTATTACAGTTTTAAGAGCTCTGTTATCAGTGATAGAGAAATTAAGTTATGTATCTATTTGTCAATCGTTTACCTATGGTATTATCTGGCCCTTTAGATTTTGTGTATGACAAAAAAGCAGCTAGGAAAAAAATAGATGATAACAGCTCTGCTCTGCCCACAACTCCAGTTACCTGAAAAGTAAAAGAAGAAAAACTATAATTATTATATTTATTATTATATTTTAAGATAGTATTTGACTAGATATTAGTAATAATAATTATAGCAATAATAATAAGTTATTTAAAAATTGTTAGATATTTATTATTATATATTACATAGAGCGGTCAGGTCTTTAAGGAAGTGTTCCACAGAGCATGGGAGCTAGGAATCCCCAGGAGCAAGTGGGCAAGGAAAGCACGAGGCCAGCACAGCTCAGTAGAGAACTTCTAGTCAAACAAAAGTGAAAGAAACAAATGCACAGACAGCGGAAACAAGGACAGGTAACTTGGGAAAAGTATAGGGACAAAGTTGTATTGGGATGGAGTGAGAAAGGCAAAAGAAAAGCTGGAATTGAACTTAAGAAGGGACATAAGGAATAACAAGAAGGGCTTCTACAGCTATGTTAACCAGAAAAAGAAGGTCAAAGAAGTGTACCCCCACAATGCTGGAACACTGGTAACAATGAACAAGGAGAAGGCTGAGGTACTCAACTTTTTTGCCTCAGTCTTCAGTGACAACCTCTCTTGCCACATCTTTTGAGTAGGCAGACAGAGGGATAGCGACTAGGAGGGCAAAGTGCTTCCTGCTCTAAGTAAAGGTCAGGTTCGTGACCACCTGAGCAACCTGAACACACACAAGTCTATGGGACCCAGTAAGATTCATTCCAGAGTCCTGAGGGAATTATCTGATGTAGTTGCATACCTCTATGATATTTCAAAAATCATGGCAGCAAGATGAAGTCTGTGTGACTGGAAAAAGGGAAGTATTGTACCTATCTTTAAAAAATGTAGAATGGAGGACCTACTCCATTAGGAACTACTCCAGTGGGAACTACTGACTTGTCAAATCTCTGTGCCTGGGAGGATCATGGAACAGATCCTCCTAGAAGCTATGCTAAGACACATGGAGAACAGGAAAGCAATTTGAGAAACCCAGCACAGCTTCAGCAAGGCCAAGTCTGTCTGGACCAACCTAGTGACCTTCTATGACTGACCACAGCAGCGGACAAAGGGAAGGGCTAGAGATGCCATTTATTTTGACTTCTGTAAAGCCTTTGACACAGTCCCCCACAACATGAAGAAAGATGGAGTTGATGGGTGGACTGTTGGATGGATAAGGAATTGGTTGGATGGCTGCATCCAGAGGGTAGTGGTCAGTAGCTCAGAATCCTGATGGACATCAGTGACAAGTGGTGTCCCTTGGGGATTCATACTGGGACCAGTGTTATTTAATATCTTCATTAATAGGATCAAGTGCACCCTCAGCAGATCTGCAGATGACACCAAGCTGAGTGGTGCAGTTGACACACATGAAGGATGGAATGCCATCCAGAGGGACCTGGATAAGCTCAGGAAGTGGGCCCATGGGAATCTCAGGCAGTTTAAGAACACCACGTGCAAAGTGCTGCATCTGGGTTGGGGAAACTCCCAGTCTCAATTCAGGCTGAGGGATGAACAGATCAAGAGCAGCCCTGCCAAGGACTTGGGAGTGCTGGTGGATGAGAGACTGGACATGACCCAGTAATGTGCACTTGCAGCCCAGAAAGCCAATTGTATTCTGGGCTGTATCAAAAGCAGCATGGCCAGCAGGGCAAGAGAAGGGATTCTGCCCATCTACTCTGCTCTAGTGAGACCACACTCAGAGTGTTGCATCCAGCTCTGGGATCCACAGCACAGGAATAACATCAATCTGTTGGAGCAAGTCCAGAGGAGGGCCACCAAATTGACTGGAGGGTTTGACTGATGGACCCCTTCTACAAGTAAAGGCTGAGAGAACTGGAGAAGAGGAAGGCTTTGAGCTGACCTAACTATGGCCTTCCAGTACCATAAGACAGAGAGAGACTATTTGCAAGAGCATGTAGTGACAGGACAAGGAAGAATGGCTTCAAACTCCAAGCAAGTAGGTGTAGATTAGATATTAGAAAAGAATTCTTTATTGTGAGTGTGGTGAGGTATTGGAGCAGGCTGCCCAGAGAAGTTGTAGATACCCCACCCCTGGAAGTGAGAAAGGCCAAGTTGGATGGGGCTTGGAGTAACCTGGTCTAGTAGAAGGTGTTCCTGCCCAAGGGAGGGGCATTGGAACTAAAAGGTCTTTAAGGTCCCTTCCAACTCAAACCATTCTACGTTTCTATTCTTCTAGTGAAGGTAGTATTATGACTAATATACTGTCAGGATATGCAGAAGCAAGATCTGTAAAGCAAGCAGAAAAAGGCTCAGAATAGTAAAGCTGCTTTCTGTTCAATCAAGAATTCAATCTTGAATTCAAGAACAAGAATCATACAGGTGGCTGGTGGCCAACTGCGGCTGATACTCCTTTAAGTACAACCATTAATGATACAACTGAGAAATGTTGAACTTTCTCTTAACTTTAGCCACAAGTAGCATTTGAGGTAGAATTTGGCCATGATAACAACTGTTGATTTCATAATACCTGGCAGAAATTAGCTTTCAATAGGAGTTCTAAGAGTAAAGTAAAGTAAATGGCCAGTCTTCGCGAACGAAGAGCTGGGGAAGGTCCTTACCCGCATATGCAGATAAGGCCTCCGAGCCTGCGCAGTGGATTTTTTAGGTGACACACAGTGTG
>JAWWES010000041.1:41726274-41744729 GCA_035583135.1 Lophotriccus pileatus | reverse complement strand
TCCTCAGGACGTAGGTTTGTTTTCAGAGTGACCTTCTCTGGGGAGGTCCCTGACCAGGAATCGAACCTGGGCCTCGGTGGTAACAGTGCCGTGTCCTTAACCACTAGACCACCGGGGGCTCCCAGGAGTTCTAAGAGAAGCATCACCATAACTCACAGAAGCTGTGTTACTTTTGTTCGTAGCTTTTCTGACTGATAGAACTGATCTGAATCTGAAAGCAGCATTCCCTCAACCGGTGCTATGGCAGCTCTCAGGTGAGCAGTCAGCAGTCACAAATAAATTGACGGCAAGCCAAGTGCAATAATGTTAAAGATCAACTCAGGCTTTACTACAGGTCTGGCAATTTTCTGAATGAAAATTTAGCTGGCAATAAAAAAATTACAGGTAGTGCCCCCTTGATAATGAGACAGGAATGGATTTTACAAAAATCTGAAGAAGCGCTAAAACGCATAGGGCAGAAGGCTGTTTCAGAATCCCCAATGAAATAGAGATTAATTTCCGTTTCAGGAACTGTTTTCAAAAAACACTGAAGTGAAACAAACCAGAGATGGAAGACAGGTCACTATGTTAAATGGTTACTGCAGTAGCCACTGTGTTGACCACAGTACCTTCTAGGACTACTGTTCTTCCTCACTTGTCCTCTTCTGTAATGCCTGATTGCTTCCAAATGTTTGCAAGTAAGACAGCTGAAAAATGGCATGCTGTCCTGAGGTAGATGTTCATATGGAGCTAAAAAAACCTCATAGCTCACGCTTTAACTATGATGATGTTGAAAATTGACTTTCTGCCGTCCAGACCCAGCTAGAAATTTTTATTCCTAAGTACATTCTTGGTCAAGCATGATTTATCCAGCACAGCATAAAATCAGAAAGTAACTCAATATCCAAGGTCACAGTGTAAAGACAAGCATTCAAATCTGAATCTGAAATCATACACTAGTGCTTCTTTTAGGAGTACTGTATGTTTACAACACTGAATCATGCACAAGCACTGATAAGACACCACAGTTTGTGTTAACATTTTGCATAGTACGTAGGTGTTTGTTTCCAAAATATCTTAAGATGTTTCAAGGATTCCTGGTCTGGATCTCAAAATTGTCCAGTATTAAGACAGACATTAAAGAAAACTTTATCTGTAGATCAGTTGGAAGAGATCATTAGGAAAGCAAGTGTGCTGGTGTGCCTCCAGAGTTCTCTGCCAACAAAAGAGATTCTATTTCTGGATACAAAGGTGACTTATGAGAGAAAATTCCCAGCATTCACAAGTTTAGTTGACATTCTGTAGCTATAAAGGTGATCACATACTTCTGGCCAGAACAGTAGCAAAGTAACTAGAAAGATTGAACTGGAATTGTAAAGACAAGGACAAATGAAACTACAGTGCTGTTATTCAACCTATTTCATGAAAACTTATTCCTCAGAAAAATAGATACTGCAAGACCTTACTACTCCCTGAAGTCAAACAAAAAATTACTTTCTATCTATCTATCTGCTCTGTTAACTTTTCCAGGAAAAACTTTATCCTAAGATAGGCTAATAGTATTGAAATATTTATGTATTGTGTTTGCTGTTTCAAACTCTTGTGCAGGTGACTAATAAGTAGGAAATTAATTTGAAGGCATTTAAATCAGACACATTTCAATTATAAAAGATACAAAAGGTGCCATCAAATGACATAAAACACGGAAGTGAGATCTGTTTTGAAGTTTTCACTAAAACCTGAGTAAGTCAATCAGGACCCAAATCCCCAGCCCTAACCTAAGTCTCATTATTACCTCCTCTCTTCCATGTATGGAAACTGTCAGTTATCCTGCCTTTTATAAATGTGTACAAGTCTCAACTGCCAACTCTACAAATTCTTGGTTGCATATTAAGCAGAATTCTCAATACAAACATACAAAAGGATAAAATGCACTATTTCTCAGAAGCAGAGAGTTTAAATTGAAAAACGTGGAGGGAGGAAGAAGAAAACTCCCTGGTTCTTCACTGAGTACTTAAGTACAACAGCAGGGGAATTCAACTACAATTGCGCTTTAAACCTCACACTATATGTTTCAAGCACACCTCCAAGTTCCACAAATCCTAGTGTTACAGTGCCCTCATGTGGCTAATACCAGGGTTTACACAGTAACACATTGCCTTACACAAGTAGCTTTTGTTATACAATGTGTTATAGAATTTGTACAACACTTTTTGCTAACTCTGATGCACAGTATAGAAGAAGCTTTGTTAACTTGTTATTTCAGACAGAATCGATAGTTCAAGCATGATAAGGAATCACTGAATTTGGAATTAAAGTGATAAAATTACATAGTCATATCTAAGCCATAAACCACCAATGTTAGTCACTGGCAAGCTGCTAATGCTCCTGTAAAGATACTATCACATTTACTACACAGATGCAAAGCCACAAATGGAAATTTAAAACATGCTTTCTCAAAGAACGAGAAAAACAAAAGAAATAAACTTTTTTTTTTTAACCTGTTTGTGCTTCAGAACAAGCAAAAATTTTTAGACGGTTAATTTTTGCATTTTTAAACATTCCACTAACTTCTAGCAAGGACATATTAGTAGCTCAAATAGCATCCAATTTTAAACTGCATCAACTCAGTTCCTATAATACATGGATGCAGGCTTCTGAATTATAACTGACAGGGACTTGTGTTGTTAATGATTAAAAGAGATGCAAACTCTTTACCCAACAAATCAGGACCAAAACCAAAAATTACAACGTAAAGAGCAAACACCTCTCATTTTATCAAAATCAAAGGACATCCCTTCTCTCCCTCCCTGCCCCCCAAAACACCTTCAAAGAATCAAAAGATTCAAACATTTTCAGTTTTCTGAAAATCAGCTAATACTGTAAGAAAAAAAAAAAAAGAGACTGAATAAGGGCTTTGCAAAACCTCTGTATCGGAATTGAGGAAAGCCAATTGAAGTGGTGCAGAAATAACATCAGAAAATGCCACAAATCTGCTTTATCACTGTAATGGAAACAAATCTAATTAATGGCCATCATAAGACTTCACTTACTCCACAACATTGCAGGCTTGTTTGGCCATTAAAAAGTACATAATCAGACAGCTTGTACAAATAAAGCTTTTCATAGCAGTGAAAAACTCCTTCAGAATCAAAGGAAACGTAAATATGAGAAGAGAGAAACATATTTCTTCTTCCTTCTATCATATACGTTAAAAAGATGGAAGGCTTAAACAGAATAGCCCTAAGATTGATGTAACATAGCAACAACAATCCCAGAGAAAGTCACACTGAGATAGATATTGACATAAAAGAAAGCAGACAGAACAGACTTGGTGATTAGCCAGATGGGAGTGCTTATTGATTCTGGAAATGAATTAGGAGGCATTCAGAGTATTTGAAAATAGGATACTGGATGAATCATCCCAGAACACGTCCATGTAAGCTAAAGTAGTCATCATTACAAAAGCCATTGTTCATAGCTGACACCTAAGGTATTTAATAACTAAATGTGTCTTTATTTTTCAGTAGCTGCATGTAATATAAAACAACTTTGAGCATTAAAATTTGTCACTTCCATCAGTCATTGCAAAGGGAAGAGTAAGTATGAACAAAACCGTATTTTCTGGAGCTACAACATATATATAAACACAGAAACAAATCCCAAAAGGTTTAATTAACATAGTTTGAACAAATTAAGCCCATCACAGCTATACCTACCGCTTCAGTATGTATTGGGTGCACTGCAAAGAGCAAGGATGCAACTATGCTGCTCCTGTTGTCCAGAAAGAGCTTACAGACTTTGAGGAAGACTATGCAAACCACCACATGAAAGACCAGATTTAGAAAGTGGTAAGAAACTGCGTTTAATTCGCTGAACAAGTAGTTTAAGCGAAAAGTAAGAACTGTAAGGGGACGATAAGATTTATGACTCCTCTCCTAAAAGAAAACAAACAAATGAATCAGTCACCACCAACTTACAAAGTGACTTTCACTCCAAAATACCTTTCTAAAAACCTATGCATACATGACTGTTCCCCTCCTCTCAGGCATTTACCTTCAAAATAAAGGTATGAAAATCAGTAATAGGAAAAAAAAAATCTAGTTAATTCAGTGAAAATTTAATTTAAAACTACAATGTTAAACAGGAAAAGTTAATTCTTTTTCCTACTTTCATATAGTTTTCATGTATTATTCAAGTATTTTGCTTCCTCTCCCTTTTCATGTTTTAGATCAGTATTTGGTAAAATAAAAATGCGGTGTACTGAGCTAAATATATTATCTACATATTTGCAGTATATCTAACAGTCAATATGTGTATGTTGCCACTTACTCCATCCAAAAGCCCTTTTAAATACTACATTTAACACCACCTTCATGTTCCAAAATGCATTTGTTAACACACAGCCTATTAATATTTTGATGAATTTGTCAATAAAACAAAGGAAGAAAATCTAAGAAAAAAATGGGATGGGAATGAAAACAAATGGAAAAAGAACCAAACCGAACAGACAAAACCACAAAATAAGAAAAAGTATTCTACAAGCCATGAACAATCAAATTAATCTGATTTAATTTAGTTTATTTAAGATGACTTTCAGTTGGTTTTAAGTGCAAAAACAACACTGAATGGATGCTTTTTTCTACTACACACGGTTAGGAATTGTTTTGGAGAAAAAACATGTTTGAAAATACTACTTGGAACTTTACTGAGAGAGTTAGAGGAACCCACTTAACCCTCACTGAATACAGGACTAAATAACTGAAAGAATCTGGAAGCTTTTCTTCAAGGGTTATATGAAAATTATTTATCAAAGTCTACTTGTAGAGCTAGCAATTAGTATCTCACAAGTATGTTACTGACATAAGAAAATATTATAAGGTGGAATACCTTGACAGGCAGAAAACCTATGCCTGTCAGAGCATTTTTATTCATTTGCTCAGCAATGGCACCAGGTGCAACTTCTTAAACTGTATCTAAATCCTTTAGCCCTTGCCGTGTAATGATGCTTATCAACAACTTCAATGCCAATGCAGCTTTTCAGATAAAACACGGCCACTCTATGTGGGCTACAAAGCAGAAACTTGACTTCACATAGACACACTTACTCAAATAAATTTAAAGGATTCAGTATCCGTTCTCCAAGTCCAAGTTTTGTTGTTTAAGCGTTATCTTTCCTCCCAGATGGCATTTAGAAATAAATACTCCTGTATGTCAATATATAACTTTTGCAGGGAAGAGAAATGAGTCCGAGTTGCTCAATATTGATACTGGAATCAGATAGAACTCGGCATTTTGCAGCTGTGTGCTGTCTGTACAACTTCATAGTGAACAAGGAGAAAGAATATAAGCAACATTTGTTCCTGATATTATAGTACAAAACACTAACACCACCAATTCCATCTAATCCAAAATATCCTGTTAAAACCATGTTAGAGAAAGGAGTGAAAAAACTCTCTGCAACTTTCTTTTTTTTTCATTTCCTAAAGCCTCAAAGTGTTTCACAAACAGTTTACCTCGGACATTGGAGTGCCCCAGAAGTCATTCTGAAAAAGATTTTTTAATGGAGTAGAAGGATGCAAATCTTTATTGTCCAAAATCGCTGAAACATCATCAAAAACAAAGCCACAAAAGAGACTGTTCCAGTAGCAGGCTGCCACCACACCAACTATTAGTGCTGCTTCCTTCAGGCTTACATCAGCCATCTTCTCTAAGAGTTTTCATGGACAAAAGCTGAAATACATAGACAGAAACTTATGTAGTTTTACTGATGAAAAATTAAACTTGATAAAGAAAGTGAAATTAAGACAGTATTTTGGAAGTCAATGACATTACCTACCTAAAAATCAGCAAGATAGAAAGGTTTTCTCAAGTCTTATGCACGTTACAAAATTTAGTGTTTAAAAGAAGTACTCTCATTTAAAAGTCTCACCCTTAAAAAGCCTTTGCACAAGGTGATACACTGCTACTTTTCATGTTTCCAAAAAAAAAAGTATTAATATATTGTGATGTAGTTTTTGCAGACAGCTATGCAGTTCAAGTGAATGCTGCAAACTGAAGAACTATGAAAATTAAGTTGTCTAGAATCCTGAGTAATTTAAAATATGACAAAAAAACTTTAAGTTATCGGAGGCTTAGTGTGTTAATTATGATGGGGTTTAGGTTTAAAGGTGTTTCTCAAAATATTTCAAAAGTAATTAAAATAAAAACAAATTTCAAAAATTCAAAAGACCAAACAGGAAACTTCAAGAAGTAGGTATTCAACAGGTAAAGGACATTAATAACAATTACAAAGTTAAACTTACCATTGAAGCTCACACTTCGCTCATTTGCATTCTTCATAGAAGTTCATGAAAAGTTATTTTTTCCTTCAACTCTGCCAATTGCTCTGGTGTCACTGACTGCTCATGAGAGTCCTGTCTAAAAAGAACAGATACAAAAAAGACACTACAAATGAACTTTAGCTTACATTATTTTCTCTCATCTTGCATAAACTTCCTAAACCCTAGAAATTATTAATCAGCAATATTATGATTATTTAAAAAATACTATGTGGGTGAACTGATCAAAAGGTGAAATTACCGTATATTGGGTCGTTTTAAAATACTGTTCTGCCTCGGAAGAAGTCAGGTCAGAACTACAGGTCAAAGGCATTCTTTTTGACCACTGGTTGACACAGCATGGATCACTGCCAACCGTTGGGACCAAAGATATTGAAAAGCTACAGAGAGTTAAACAATGACCTCATTTTGAGAGAAAGAAGAGATGACTGAACAAAAAATATTTCCCCCCCAAACTACAGAGGGTTAACATCTGTAAGGACACAGACCAGCTAACATTAGCCAGATAATGCAGAGCCATAAGTACACAAAAACCCCGGCCTTATGTTTATCAGGGTTCACACATTAAAGCTGATAAGCTGTTCAGAAGCTATAGTCTGTTTTACTGTCCTATACCCTGAAATCCTGGAGTTTTTTTTTTTCTTTAGTTTGCTGGGGGGGGTTTTTGGTGGTTTTTTTTTTTTTTTGGCGGTGAGTGGGGGAAGGGCTGTTGGGTGTTTTTAGTTTCCTGTCCCGCCGTTGTGATGCGGGTTCCTCTGATGACCCCTCGTGGCAGAGCGCTGCGGGCGGACGGACGGACGGACGGACGGACGGAGGAACTCCCTGCGGGCGCGCCTGCCCGCCCGGGGAGGAAAAGGGTCTTGCCCCGCTGCGCCCTTCAGAGCACTGTCTGTCCAAAAGCGAGCCGTGCTCTATGGGCTGAGAAAATAAACAACACTCGAATACTTGGAGGGGAAAAAAATACCCCAGCGTCAACAGAGTGAGGGCCAAAGATCTCTCGTCGGGGCAGGGGGAGTGGTGGAGCCCCGGGATCCTTTGTACCATGTGCTTACTCTGAAAACAATTAAGGAGACAACCGTTCTTTAACCACTTGATGCAGTGTAAGTTTACGTGTGTTGTAGAAAAACAAGTTAATTTTTTGGTTGGCAAGACTGCTTTGTGCTGTCTCTTCTATCGTGTGAGTTTTTTGCTTTTGTTGTTTTTGGTAGATTTATTTTTTTTTAAAATTCATTAGTGACTGAAGACATCACATAACACTCATAATAAACTAGGACCATGATCGGTGTTTGGAGAACGGCATGTTTAATGTATTCCAAAAGTGCTTAAAAAAAACGATAAAAGAAGGCTTGGGGAGAACTTATTGTTCTCTACAACTACCTGAAAGGAAGTTGTAAACAGGTGGGGGTCTGTGGGGGTCTATCACAGAATATGTCGAGTTGGAAGGGACTCATCAGGATCATTGAGTGCAACTCCTGGTCCTGTGCAGGACACCCCAAAAGTCACACCATGTGCCTGAGAGTATTGTCCAAATGATTCTTCACCTCTGTCAGGCTTGGAGCTGTGACCACTGCTCTTGGGAGCCTGTTCAGTGCCCAACCACCCTCTGGGGGAAGAATCTTTTCCTAATATTCAAACTAAACCTGCCCTGACACAACTTCAGGCCATTCCCTCAGGTTCTGTCACCGTTCACCCCAGAGCAGAGATCAGTGCCTGCCCCTCCTCTTCCCCTCACAAGGAAGTTGTAACTGCAGTGAGGTCTCCCTTCAGTCTCCCCTTCTCCTGTTGAACACACCAAGTGCCCTCAGCCGCTCCTCACAGGCCCTTCACCATCCTCATTGCCTCCTTTGGACATTGTCTAATTGCTTAATATCTTTCTTACATTGAGTTGCCCCAAACTGCACATAGTATTGCAGGTGAGGCCACCCCAGGTCAGAGCAGAGCAGGACAATCTCCTCCCTCGACTGGCTGGTGATTCTTTCTTTGCCTGATGCCCCCCAGGACGGGGTTGTCCCTCCTGGCTGCCAGGGCACTGCTGGCTCAGATTCAACTTGCCATTGACAACAAGGGGCCCCCCAGGGCTCTTTCTGCAGTCTGAGGACACTTCGACTTCATTAAGATTTAAGCAGGTGCTTAAAGGTAAGAAAGTGGTCAAAGATAAGAAAGTAGTCAAATTTGTATCAGAAAAAGAAACAAATGTGGGTGAAGTTTAAAATTTTTACTCCAATGGTAATCAGCTCCAGTAGCATCAAAGTCTCCTATTTAAGTCAGTACAAACTTAACATACAACATCAAGTTGATACATCAGTATCTTACCAGCACCTATCCCGTAGGACAAGGATATAACTGTGGTAGAATATTACCTTTTACTCAGAAAACTGGCATTTGCAGTGACACATAGCAGGAATTCACTCTTATAAACTGTGCAGCAGCAACCTGGAAGTTGAGATGAGTACTTGTTCATGCAGATTCTTCCCACTTACAATTGCATTGGCAAGTACTATATTTCACAATTCATTTCAGAAAAATTAACTTTCTTCTCTCCAGTAAATAAGGATTAGCTTTCAAAACTGCCCAAGCAACTTTTTTAATAACTTTTGGTACAACTACTCTCCCAAATCCCTAGAGCATCTCAGAAGATTCCGTTGAGGAAATACTCAACTTTCCTCTTTCTGTGTTATATTCTTACCATCCCAAGAGTGTCCAGAAACATACAACTGAGTTCTCACATTATCTGGTTTTGGCCTGTAAGTGAAAACAAATTCCTGCTTGTCTCTGGCACTCCAACAGGCACAATTTGGGAAAATTACAGTTATCACTCCCCTTCAGTAAAGTACAGAGCTGACCCATGGAAAGGGTCTTGCAGGGCCTGTTGTTTTAGCAGGGTACATGTTTTAAGTTTACATCTTAACTTTTTTTTCTCTCAATGCACTCATTACACAAGACAAGATCTATAATAGAAAAACAAGAGGGGAAGAGGCATTTTTGAGTTTGCCACAAGTAAAGTTACTTTGGTCACATCAGGATTTGAAAAAGAAAGATGCAGTATGAATTGTGAATTGTCATACATTACAAACTTCTCTGTGTAGAGCAGAAGTTACTCCTTCAGTTATGATATTCTCCTGTGTGAGTGCTGAATGGATAACCATAATAGCAGAACCCATGTGGATGCTAAACATCTCTGCTGTCTATCACTGAAAGGTCAGGAAGGTCTGCCACAAACTCCTCTACCCAAGAAGAATGTCCTACTCATTAGTTCAGAGATGTTTTCAAGCAGGTCAAACTACAATATCCATGCCAAGGACCATGGTTATGCTCCTGTAAACTGAATAATTCACTGAAACACAAATTTATGGGGAATCTATTCAGATGAACTAAGCATCGGACAGCCATCCAGCACAATAAATGGGACGCTTCCATCAGCTATTTTCTTATGTGATTTTACTGGTTAGAAGATGCATCTAGATTTAAAAAGCTAGAACCGATGTAACACAAGGTGTATCATCTCTTTATGGCACAAGATACATTTTAAAAGTATCCAGCACCAGTATTTTAGGGGGAATTACACTTTCTGGTTTAAAAACAGCTTTTTTTTTATTTTTTTTTATTTTTTTTTTAGGATTTCCTACAAAACTTTACCTCATAGACAAAGAATGATACAAATCCAGAGCCCTTCTGTGGATTCACAGTTCTGCTGTGGCCTCCCCAGGCCAGGGGGCTCCTATATGGCTCCTACACAGCCATAACCTGATTATTTGCATTCTGGAGGAATGCATTAATGAATGCAGGAAAGATTCTTTTGTCTGTGAGCTCCTGCTTATATTGAAGGGCTTCCTCTGTTCCAACTCTTATTTCCCATGACACTGGTTCAGACTCGAGCAACTGCAACATCCAGACTCAGATATCTGGATTAATGGGTAGGAATATGACATGTTCAATTCATTTCTCAGCAACCTGGTGGCACTGCAAACCTGGAGTTTTAAGTCAAGTTTCACAGGCCTGTGCCCCTTTATAGTCCATTGGCTGGAAGGAGAAAACAGAACAGTGGCAGAAAAAAAACAGATTTCTTTATTAAACTCTTGTCTGTAAACTTATGAATCTAGATCTATAAAAGATTTAACTTGAAAGATTTGAGATTTGTGGGATCATTCTCCCCTCCCTCCCCTCCTCTCCTCTCCAAATACAAGCACATTCCAGGGAGATTTCTGCTGGAGGACAGATGTAGTTCAAGTTTGAATTGAGGTGGAGTCTGAGTGAACATAAGCTTTAGGTAAACAGATTTTGACCAGACCTCTCTAGACAGTGATTTCTCCCTTTTGCAGCTGCTTTTCAGTAGATTTCTCCCCCGAAGCAACCAGTTTGGTCAGTGGTGGTGGTGCATCCTGACAGGCAGCCCTTGTCCTAGTACAGAAGTACTTTTCAAGTTTTTCTAATTGTGGAGGCTGACTTTGCGAATCTTTGCAGCTGAAAACTTGTTGCAATGATCCTGATATGGCTGTGATGCTGACCATGACACACCAAATACAACAGTCAGCAGATTCAGTTATGAATTACATATCGTTAAGGATTCTTTTTTCCTCACCAGACCTAATGTATGTCATCTGGTTGTGGAAAAAATGCTAGACTCTCTCTCCTCTGATATATTATGTTCTATTAATGCGACCCAGCAACAAAAATTCTGTACACAGTTATATTTTCAATGAATTACTGAAACCAGTTGGCAGGCAGTTTTTAGGTTGAGAGAGGGGAATAGTTAATTCATAGCAGCATGACATGCTATATCATTTTCATGAGAACACACAGATCCTAAGTTGGTGTGTGTTATTTTTTTCCACCCATGTATTTAGCTTCACAGACAACCCAACACACAAACCAGCCTTCCTGCAGAGGGCTTGTTTCCCTCTGGGATTTCCTCTGTGCTGATTGTTCTCTTTTTGGAAATCCTCCAAAAGGCCACTCTCAGCTCACAGATCAATTTGCTGCAGCTGGTGCAGTAAATTGGAACTCTTGTAGCTGTAAGTGGGTTCATCTGTGGGAATTCTCATTGCCTGTGGTAAGGGTAGTCTTGTTGGAGGAAGTAGAGTAAATGTGGAAGGCAGAGAGTTTTATGACAGCACAGTTATTGCTCAACACACAGAACAAATCTATGGGGTATCAGGCTTATTTGCTTCAGATCTGATAGGCTGCTGGTTTTAATACCTGTGAGTGGTGTGGCTGTTCGGCCTTTAAAGCTTCCTCTCTCTAGGCACAGCTTAATTCTGAAAACACACATATGAGTGTGCACACTGAAGCAGAATTTTTAATTCCACTGTTTGAGTCTCTCTTCTAAATAACTTGACACTTCCTCAGAAAGGGAAGGCATAAAGATAGTGACAATAACAGAGAATAGTTTTGTTGTGGGAGATGTTTGCTTTTGTTCAAAATCTGATTTCTCTTTTTCACACTCTCAGGCTTTTTATGTTTTTTGAACTGCATGACAACGTTTTGAAGCTGCTTTGGATGTATAACAATCTGGATAGAGAAGCTGTAAGTGAATAACTTTCTGTGTGTGACTAGTCGTGTTAGTGGTATATTGCTAAGGGAAAGACTGCCTTATAAAAATATCTGTTAGACTAAAACAAGCACAGGACCTTCAATCTTTAAATTTGAGTTAGTTCTCTTTCTGTGTAATGAGCAAGGCCATAAACGTTGTCTCAGCTCATTGAGACATGAGCTGAACCAATATTAGTAAACTGGCATGTGGGTAATTTACATAGTTGGGGGCCAAAAGTGATTTTCTTTTTTTAATGTCTGTTTTCTAAGATTAACTACACTGAACTTCAGAACCATTTGTGTTAGGTATGTGGGGGAAGAATTCAAGTAAGGAACCAGGAAACTCCATTTTGTTTGAAATGGTCTGTATTGCTCTAAAGGTCTGACAATTTATTGCATCTTTGTCACACCCCATAAACACTTCTGAGATGCCTGCAATATTAAGTTACCCTATAGCACAGCTTACAGAGACAATTTAAAAATAAAATAATGAGAAATGGAATGGAAATACTCTAAATTTGTTAAGATTAAGCTGAGGATAAACAGGCAGTTATGACAGTAAATCAGGCTTTATTCCTGGTTGAAATGTGACACAGAAAGTACACTTAGGACAAGAATAAATCCTGGGCAAGGCATTTAGAATTGAGTGAGCTAAAACAACAGTAGCTTTGGCATTGTTCATGTGGGTAAAAATATTAAACATTAGAAGTAATTAGGTCGGAAGTATAATATTAGGCAAAGCTCAAAGCTAGAGCAAAATGGGCTCTCCTAGCAAGTGGAATAGAGATACTGTTTGCAGCCTGGAAGCCACTGCGTTAAATTGGCAAGTTGTCAAATCCCGAGGCAGTGGAAAACAAACGAGTGAAACCTAGGGTGTACAGCAGTAATGTTGTGTGGAAACAAATGTTGCAGTACACCGAAAACTGCCGAGGGAGAGAAGCATTCGCTGAGGACCAGATGCATGTCCAACCTTGAGGTGAGAAATTGGCTTCTTTGGGTGCTTTTTTTGGTGAAGGAAAATAAAGGTGTTTGATGGTAGGATCTATATTGTGATGCCCATTGAATTTATCTTACTGACCCTGTTTAATGGTATGTGCCTTAGTCACATACTTTCCCCAGTGCTGTGTCCAAACCCCTATGAACAAGTGAGCAGTCAGTGACCTTGTTCTCAGAAGGCAACTCTATCACCAAAAAACCTTATTCCATTCTGAGATCTCCTTCCATTACGATCTATTACTCCCTGTGCCCCTGAGATTGGACAGAACAGTTATGATGATGGGACAGTTTGATGCTGCCAACGTGCCTGGCCTTCCTCTCTCTGCATCCTGGCAGTGGGGAACTATGATTAGCCTTTCCATTTGTCTGACACCTGTGGCACTTCTTGGAGGCTTAGTCATGTACACTGCTGGCTCTAGTCATGCTGTTAATTTTCACTGCATTTTCAGCTTTTTTATTTTTATTTGTTTTGGTTTGGGTGTTTTGTTTTAGAGGTGATTTTTTTTTTTTTCCCCATTTAGAATGATTGGCTTATTCAGTCACATAACTGTTTTGTCCAATAGCAGATTAAGGGACAAGATTGGCCTTCATTTCCACCCAGAACAAGCGTCTGGACTACTACCCAGGTTAAAGTGCATTTTCCAGTGAAGTTGATGAATATATATGCATATGTCTACACGTAGGTTTGTGAATGTATGAATACGTATGAATGTAAAAAGACACTTGTGCATGTGTATATACACTTGAAAGAAACATTTGGCCCTATGAATTTGTTGCCTTCTAAAAAGAACAGGACAAGTGGGGTTTTTTTGACATCTAAAGCAAAAATCTCCAGTGTCAAAAAAGTTTTACTCAAGCAGTTCTTAAACAATACGTAGGGTATACTAAGATGGACAAGACCCAGAGCATAGTACCTGTGCAGCAGGTGGCATTAGTCCCTTGTTGCTTATCACTAACTAATGCTACTACTCCTTTTTCTGGGGGGAGGCTGGTTGTCAAACAGCAAGGGAAAACAAGCAGAGAGCCAGCTGGGGACCACTGCATGATTTCAGTTTGCTGATTTTCAGTCTGTAAAGCTGAATTTGTCGTGCAGATGAGAGCTGGAGCTGCCGAGGGCACACAGGGGTGAGGACACCCTGCCTGTCAGACAGGCAGCTCAGACAAGGCTGCGACAGCTCAGAAGGCTGTACTGGCTGCATGGGGATTGTGGCAGCCCTGCAGCTGGGGGAAACCAGGCAGGCAGTGTTGGCCATCTCTGCCAGCTCCCACTGAAACTCCCAGTGGCATCAGTTCATTCCAGAATGTCTGTCTCTTAAACAACAAAAAAGGAGACCCTCCTCACTTTCTCACCTGTAAATATTTTAACATGTTATGTCTAGAGACTGAATGCTTGCTGAAATTAAAACTTCTTTTTGCTGTTATTTTCTTAATCCATCTTGCCTTTGTTACTCAGCAAGGTGTTGTGGACCATAAGGGTGAGAAACAGAGTTAACTCACCAAAAGCAAAATTATCTGTAGTTGTGTGAATGATTAGGAGTTACTTAGTTTTCAAAATCAGTTTCAAACCTAGTAATTAAGTAAACTGCTGCTGCATGCCTATGAAGTATTGAAGAATAAGTTGTTACTGATGATTTCAGCGGAATTGATTTGAGGAAGCTGTTGATCAATGAGATGATGAGGAAGGCATTGATTATAGAGCTTTATGAATTAAAAAGAGTTAAATTCTGTCACTAATAGCACAATTGTATACTAAACTTAGTTAAAAATACTAAAATACAGGAGGCTTTCCCTGCCTGCTTTCTGTTTTTCCCCTCTATTAGGAGATGTCCTTCCATCTATGCCTTTAAATCTTGGTAAAACTTACCCTTTAAGAACTACAGGCCTGTGTTGAGGATTCATCCTAATAAATCAGAATAAAGTCCTCCTCATAAAAATATACAATGGTTTATGATTTTTCAAATTTTTCCTTTCATGCCTGATGTTCAGAAAGGATGTCAGGATGCCTAGAAAATAGTTCTTCATAACATCAGCAGCGATGTTGTTTGACAAGTCCTCCTTTTCCAGTATAGTTATGTGATTCTTCTGAAGTTTATTTTCTGACACAAGCTTAGTTTTTGCTGATCCATCCTGATACTGATCCATTCTGGTTATATCTGTGTATGCCAACAACCTATTTGGTTATCCACCGAAGTTCAGGTTTATGGGGCCAGCTACATCCACAGCTTTGTTCCTAGCACCAGCCAGTTTGCACTCATGCTGCACATGGACAGGACACAAATTTGGCAGGCTCATTTCAGTAAAGTTCTCAGTAATTCAACATTATGCTCATAAACAAGGATGTTGTTCTATTTCAATTATACTGGAAGAATATGCACAAAACCTAGACATTTCTATTTTTTTTCAGCAAGTAGCAGCAGACTTTTTTGCTTTACAGCCTAGCTCTGTTTTCTAACTCTTCCTGCTTTGGAGTTTCAGATGAAAAGGAAAGAAAGCAAAAAAATAGAGTGAAGAATATACAAATTGGTTTTATAAGGTAATCAACCATGACTGCTATGCCTTATAATTGCAGGGTTGGAGTTTAATTTACAAGCACTTATTTTCTTTCAGAGAATATTACACAGAGAATTAATACACCAAACAAGTCAATAAGATTACTTATAAAAGTACTTTTTGGATTATACAGTATAAGTGTGCTTTCTACTTAGTGTAATTTCTCCACCTACAGCTAGAATTCTCAGATAAAATAGAAGTGAAATCTTCAGCAAACAGCTATTCCCCTGATGAAAATACTGGCATCAAACAAGGGAACATACCTGTGATTACTGTGGTAATATATAATTCCTTAAAGTTTCTTAAATACTTAACGTATTCTTCAAAGATTAATTTGATGCTTTTATTGGTGGTAGAAATAACAGAACCAGGACAAAGAATGTAATCCCTAGTTTTAGAGAGCTGATTTTTTATTTTATCTCTCCACTCCTTATATTGAAAAATTCACTGAAGAACCCCCCTCAACAAAGTAGCTTAACTTTGTTATTGTAAATTAAACTTTTCTTTTGGTATGAAAAGATACTAAGCTGTTAGAGAGTGTGCAAAGGAGGCAATAAGGGTGGTGAAGGGCCTTGAGATGAAGTCTTGTGAGAAGTGATTGAGGTCACTTGGTGTGTTCAAGTGGAGAAGATGAGACTGAGGGGGGACCTCACTGCAGTTACAACTTCCTTGTGAGGGGAAGAGGAGGAGCAGGCACTGATCTCTGCTCTGGGGTGACCAGGGACAGAACCTGAGGGAACGGCCTGAAGTTGTGTCAGGACAGGTTTAGTTTGGATACTAGAAAAAGGTTTTTCCCCCAGAGGGTGTTTGGGCACTAAACAGGCTCCCCAGAGCAGTGGTCACAGCACCCAACCTGACAGAGTTCAAGAAGCGTTTGAACGATACTCTCAAGGCATGTGGTGTGACTCTTGGGGTGTCCTGCACAGGACCAAGAGTTGCACTTAATCATCCTGATGGGTCCTTTCCAACTGCAGACATTTTGGGACCTGTTTTTGTTGTCAAAATCAAATTGAGATGGGCCAAGCATGGCCTGCTCTGCTCAGGAGAGCCCCATACTCAGAAGAAGTTTCCACTTTCAGCTCTTGTTATGCTTTTACATAATAAGAAATTGGATTTGCTTCAGGTAGTTCTCCCTGGAAGCCATAGTTAGGCAAATGGATCAGTTTTTAAAAACTGAAGTTTAAACTTTAAAGCAGTTTAACACTGGTCCTGTTTTGTTCTCTTAGTACCTCACCAAACTTGCTATTATGACTCCTGGCCTTACAGCTGCAGCCTTACAGCTGCAACCCAGTTCTCCGAGCATCCTAAACTGAAGTTTTGCAGTTTAAAACTGCCTTAGCCACACTTAAATTTCTTAAAGGTTCTCTCTGGTACCTTCCTTCCTTATTCTAAACTGAATCCTTATGTCTTTGGTGCTGACAAAGTCTGTGTTATCAACCAGTTCAAAAGTAGCTTCCTCAGTTAAAACTGATGAAAAATGTAAGTATGGTGTTGTTTTAAAGGAAAGAAAGATTTAATGAGTACTCACATATCTGCCCCCTGGCCTACTTGGCATCATTGCTTTTCTGATGTGTACTTTCTGTGTGCCTACAGAGGAAGATCTTATTACCCTGACATGTGCTTTTATCTTGCACTGTTTTTGTCCCTGCATGTTTTATGGCATTTTCATCCTTGTCTTCAGTAATTTTGCTTATTTTTCAGTTTCTGCCTACTTTAAGGCCCTAAAATACAGTTAAGTCAGGTGGTTAGTTATTGCACCTATTAGCTGGTGCACTGGAAATGCAGCAACAGGAATTTCTTTTTCTCATCCCTAGCATTGTTTCTTTGAGGAACCATTTCTTTGTTCCCTTCAAATCCCAAGGGATTTTTACATGGCAGTGCTTGAGCTTATTCATGCCTGCCCTTTTTGTAACATATCACTCTGCTGAAAACTGGTGCTAGTGGTGGGCTCTCTTCTAAGAATATGCCCCCATGCTAACTTCAGCTTCATTGAAAAGGAGGCTTTGAAAAGGAGACCCTTTTCCTTCTGTAGGATCTGTCAGCTAGTGTTTAAGCATAAAGCAGCATGCTGAGCACTCTGCAGTGTGAAAAGGCTTTCAAATACAACCCTGAAAACAGAAGGCATGAATCATGGAGTGCACTGAAGGTGATAATACGACTCTTCCCCCTGTCCTAGGATTAAAAGAGTGAAGCTAAATAAATGGAAGAAAATGGCAAATTTCAAATCTTCAATAAAATGAGTAATTTCTTGCCTGACGTTGCAAGTGACAGATAAGGAATGCTTTGACAAAGGAAATCACACTTTGGGAAAAGACAAGAGTATGAGAAGAGTTCAGGTCTGTACCTTTATGTCAGAATGAGGAGGCTGATCTCTAAAAAATGCTCTCCAGCAAATAATCTCTGTAGCCTTATGATGCTTGGGGAATGCTACACTCAAGGCAGGAGTAGGGATCTTGATATGAGCTTGACTGGTAAAAAACACTTATAAGTTATATTTACCGAATATAAACTGTTTTAGCATGTAAGTCACCTCTCTTACCATGACAGAAGCTAAATGCTGCAAATTACAGGGCATGGTTAACTGGATATGGTTTTACATTGCACTTGCTGCTGAATAGCTGAAATCCATTTAAAATACTTTTATGAGAAAATATTTTGTTAGCTGACAAATATAAGCCTAAAAATTCCTAATGGTGATTACCTGAATAAAATGAGACAGAAAAAATTATGGTGGGTAAGCTTTGATGGCTATTGAAGTTCAGTCTTACTAGTCCAGCCAAAATGAGCAGTGCAACCCCTCCTTCAGGACTCTGCACGGCTGTTGCTTTTGGGTGGTCAGATCTGTATCATTCCTGTAGTGTCCTTTTCCCACCATCTGGAAAAGTCTACAAGGTGAAAGTGGTGGAATATGTTATTTGAGGAATTTCTAGATCGTTGGTGTGTGAATCAAGGGGAATCAAAATTTATCCTTGTCGTGGGTTAGCAAGGGTTCCCTCTCCCTGGGGGACTGTAAGTGGTTTGTCCAGGTGAATTTCCGGGACAAAACCAATCAGAAGTTTT
>JAWWES010000041.1:41709999-41726174 GCA_035583135.1 Lophotriccus pileatus | reverse complement strand
TGGGGGGGGGGTTTTTTTTTTTGTTTTTTTTTTTTTTTTTTTTTTTTTTTTTTTTTTTTTGGTTTTTTTTTGTTCAGATTTATCACAGAATATCCAGGGTTGGAAGGGACCCACAAGGATCATTGAGTCGAACTCCTGGCCCTACACGCAACAACCCTAAGAATCACACCACATGCCTGGGAGCATTGTCCAAATCCTTCTTAAAGTTTAAGAACAGGTCAGAGAGATCCCATTTAGATACGTGATTTTGGCTGTGGTTTGCATCCTGGACCTGAGAGCGTGTCAATCACCTACCACAACTGGGGGCAAAGGAGTAGTGGTACAGGAAGGAATGTATGTCAAATAAGATGCCGGTGCAGTTAAAATAAAAACCAGGACACAGATAATTTATGAGCAATCAAATCAAACCATTCCGTATTACTCACATAATGGCAGTGAAGGGCTTTTTTTACTTTTGTAGTAAAAAAACCCAAAACAACGTTAAAGGATGTTACTACATCTATTTCATAGAATCATACAATGGTTTGGGTTGGAAGGGATCTTAAAGATCATCTAGTTCCAATGACCCTGCCATGGGCTCAATCAGAGTACTTTAACACACAAAGCCAAGTTTACATTTGAATATATTTACAGTCTTTTGGGCAGCCAGAGAAATCTTATTTTAAAAAAAGAAAATGAAGCATACTGCAGGAATACATGAAAAGACGGTCCACTTTTGAACTTCAACTCAAAGCTTTTCAGTTCCCCCCTTTCAAAGGATGTGGATAAGAAATTGATGTCTCTCTCTCTCTACTAGAATTTTTGCAACAGCTTCTGAATAGTGCACTTTCTACTTCTTGGAGGTCACTAGTTATACTGAAAAGCAGTGACATCTGAAAAGCACCTAAAATAAACATGTAATGATTTTCCAACATAAAAGCCTTTATTTTTTAAAGTACTGGGACAAGATAACATTGACATACAGAACCAACTGTAAGATTTATTTAAATTCACCCTTTAAGAAACAGCATTGTAAAAAGAGTAGGGTTTTGGTGACCTGAGGTATTAACAACATGAATTTACGTTATTGGTTGAAGCATCAAGCCCTTGCATTTACTGCTTTGTGTATCAAAGAGAAACCATGGTAATTCTTTAGCAATACTATTTCAGAAACAGCTACTGCTATCCAACTAGCAAAAAACTAAGACTGATTCCCAAGTATTGCTTCCTATCAAAAGGAAAAGCTTAACCAATTTTATTAGCTCCTTCAACTACTTTTTGTAGTAGAACTACTACTTTCTATCAGCTAGGTCCATCATCACACTCCAAGCTTCAAACCTGCAATCATCATTAATGTGTTGAGAATGCAACACTAAAGCAGAGGAAGGCTTGTAAAAGCTCATCTGCACTTGGTAAGTCAGGCTAAAGTATGTCTGCCATTAATCTCAAGTAGAAAACAGCAATTGCTACTTGGCAACCAAAACTCTTCTCATGCCAACTAATCTGTTATCACTTTGATGCTGGAAAGTAAGAAACCATGTAAGGAGTACACAAGACTTAGAACCTCATAAATCACAGATGTGCAAGAGACTGCTGAAGCCTTGGTATGACTGGGCTCCTCAAGTGAATGGATACATTCCCTTTCTTACCCAATAGACATGTTGATCAAACCAAGTATGATCTTGCAAGTGCCAGTATTTCACCACTCCAAGTGATGGATGTGTTGATAAACACCTGTAAACACTGTCTAACAACTGCTTTCTTAAGAGACATGTTGTGAGGGAGAACTGCATCACTGTTTGATAACCATTTTAGGTCCTATACATGTAAACAGATTGACAATCCCTCAAGTAATTTTTTCATCTTACCTACCCGCTACTTTCACAGCTTCTAAGGCTGCCCATCAGATACCTTAACCACCCTTTTGGCTGTATGACTGACAGTTCATGGTCTAGCACACAGCCACAGAGCCACCGTTCGGTTGGATGAAATCAGGACAGACACATACTTTATTACAAAGACCTCTCTTGGATGTTCTAATTTACAACAATATCTATGTCATGCGGAATACACAGCTGAAAACATTAAATAGCAAGATAAGCCTTGAGTCAGGAACTGCACAGTCATGAAAGCCAACTGTGGAAAAAATACCCAAGCTGTGCAAAACACTCAATTGTTGGTCTAAATTTCTTAAGCTGTTTGGCACAGAAATCTGCATTTTGTACTACAGCGTTTCAATGTTTGTACAGAGAGATTAAGTGGAAAGCACCAAAGAGAACCAGAACTCTCAAGACGGTTCAGCTTCTAAAGCATATAGTTTTCCTCTTCCAACTTCTTGAGATCGCTCTGACAGTTCATCCAGTCTTCTCCTCCAAGAATTACAAACAAGACATAAGAAAACCCTGCAAAATTGGAAAAATACACCACAAAAAAATAACCAAACAAACAACCACCATCAAAAGCCAAACCACTTTTAAAAAGGTAGGAAAACAAAATATTTCTCTACAATCACTACTAAATCCATGACACTACAGACGGTTCAGCAGCACATGCTGCAAAATACAGTAGTCTGCACAGAAAAACTCCAACACAAATCAAAAAAGGCATAATGATGTTCTAAAAGTATCCTCAGTTGGGAAACTGGGGAGTGCAGAAGACATTTTCTACCCATATCAATTTAGAAAAATATAGGAAGTGTGTTATTTTGGCAGGAATAGAGCTGCAATCCCTAAACATGCAACAGCTATTTAGCACTCCATAATTAACTATCAGCTAATAACCATGCTATCTGCCACCTTATATTAACAGACCCTTGCAAAAACAAATATATTTGTGTAAGTAAGTTAGACAGTAAGACACATCTTACTATCTTACTTCAGAAATTTAAATCATACATTTAATTTTTTTCTTCTAGGGGATAATGGCACTTTTCACACTCTGAAGGTCATTAATAACAACGTGCGTTATGACTGTTTGCTAAAAAAATAGCCAGCATTTCTGGATATTTATTCACTATAGAGACAAACTTCGATAACAACTGAAGGTCTTGAACTGTTTAAAACATATTTACAGATCAAACAGAAAACCATCAGGGGTGGAAGAAAACAAATTTAAATTTAAATGTTTTTATTTTTAAACAGTTGAGCAACAAGTTCATTTAACAGGTGGTGGCTTGAACTGATGAATATCAGCAAAGACATCTATACAAACCAGTAGTGCAGTCACTTAAAAATTCAGCTTCTAAGGCTCAGCTAATATCCTAACTTGTCTTGCCTACTTGCTAACCTTTGTATATTTTTATTTTGGGCTAAATTGAACATTCTTCTGCTGATTTGATAGAAGCGTTTAACGACAGAAATCTTAACTTTGTTTCTGTTGTCCCTTTCCAACACAGCAATCAAATTTATCTTTTAAAAATGTCACTCTAATATACAACTCAAGTACGAAACAACTTACATGCACAGCTGAGATTTAAATAACTGTGTTTGAATCTGATCTAGAAGCCAAGCAGTATTTGGGAAAATGAGAGAAATAATACAAAACATGCCTGGATTCCCCTTTCATCTTGCTGAGATCCTAGAACAGATTAAGTATAGCAAGAAAAGTTTTATTGTGAAAACCTTCCTCTGCAAATACTACCAGATCAAGAGGGATGGGACTAATACAAAGTAATCTTCATTACCCAGGAGACAATGCCATCCAGCCCTCGCTTAATACAGTTCTGAGGGATCAATCAGAAGAGGACTGGCAGCTCCGACACCAAGTCAGAACATGTTGCAGGCCAGGTGAAAGGTTTCCCAAGGAGAAGACTGGAGAGCTTGCTGGCAATCAAGCAGCTGAACTAACACATTTTAGATTACTTTGGTACAACAAGGATCAAAACATTACACAACTTTCAAGCGGGTGAGATGAAAAAACTGATTTAGCTGGTGGTTAATCTGTTCAGTGCAACTTGTACAAATCAGCTGAAATACAAACCACACAGGTATAGTTTGTATTTTAAGGTATAACTTAAAACATTAATAGAATCTCACATTTCAAAGTTATACCTTCAAGTTTTCTAGGGTTGTTTTTTTTTTTTTTTTTTTGCTACATTCAAACAGTAAAAAAATAATACCTGTTCTATTTTGAGTAGCTACATAAAAAATGGTTTGCCTCCTCATAGGACACTGATGCAAAAATAGTGTCCCTGAAATAACACCAATCACCACTCTCAGTGTTCTAGAAATGCAACAGCAGAAACTGCATGTTTGTTAACTGAAAAGAATAAACAACCAAAAACTACATGGGAGGTATAAGCAAAAAACACAGACTTTAGACTTCGCTAAGTGTGTCCTTATTTAGTATGCTGGGCCTGTATATGATTTCTTGTGGTATTTGAAAAAATATTCCATTACATCTTTCATATTGCAGTTTTTCCTACGAGGTCTTTGCAATAGGATACTGTTATCAAAGCTGCAGTTTAACACGGAACTCTTCTGTCAGTCAGAGTAGGCCAAACTGTGTGCTATGGACCTAGAATAACTTTTGCTCCAGAACTACAAGCAAAGCATATATTATACATTTATGCAAAGTTCATCAGGTGATTAGATGCGATGCAGAACAACAGAAAAACTAATTCACTCAGTTTAAGCCATGCTGTACTTTAATGTTTTCTCATTTTTTGTGGGGTTAATACTTCCATTCTTTTCATTCTTTTTTCACTTTCGGAGTTTCCAGGCCCACCTGAAATCCAAATCCTGCACCAATTTTCTTACTAGATGCAATCAGAACCTGGATGTGGTTTTACTACCAGTATATGTAATGGTGTGTTTTCTGTTGATTGTGTATCAGAACACTAAAAAACCCTGAAGCACACCAAACAGAGCACACTACATCGCTATATAGGCCTTAACAGTTTGTCAACCTGATGAAGAGGATAAAAAAGAAGTTTCTGTAGCAAAGTATCCTAACACCAATGGATTATTTTCTCTATCACAGGAGGATCCACTTCCTAAAAGCTTATTTTCTAGCAAGACACCATTATTCTCTGTGTGTCACTTGTTCCACCTATGAAAGTCACAGATACTAAGAAATCATCGTTCTACACTTAACCAAAATGAATTTTATTTTTAGTAAAATTACCCATTCATGAAATACAATCTAGTCTCTTTCCCTTCCCTAACTACACAGTTTGCTTTTCGTAGCCAATATGGCCAACTATAATTAACCAACTCTAGATGAGATATAAAAGTCTTCAATTTGAATCTAAGATTTAGGAGCTATGCTGTGACTGGAACAAGTTGCATAACTACAAGGAGTGCCAAGCATCTCGCATTTTGTCAGCCTTCATTAAATATCAACACTAATGAACAAACAGGAAAGAAAATTAAAACAACGAATAACCCAGGAAAAGGGCAAAAGCACAAAGTCAACATTAAGATCATCTTCCCATTAAGAAAAAAAATAAAACCAACAAACCCCCTGCAACTCTCCACAGCTACAGAATGAACAAATACAAAGAGATAAACACGCCTCGAACGGTTGCTGGCTTTCCTTCTTTATTCGAAAAGATGCCTTCACACCCATTTAACTAAGACACAGGATCCCTAACTTCTGGGGCTATCAGACCACTACCAAAGCTCGGACTGTCTTGCTGGTCACCAGTACCCAATGGACTGGAGCAGTTTATAGATATTACCCTTCCGGTGCACTACTCCACTCCGCAGAACAAACACCTCCTGGGCCCCCGCTACTCCACACTTACACACAAGTCACCCAGGCAGTCCCGCAGCCCTCCAGCGGCCAAGCAGGAACGAGCAGGCTGCCCGCAGCCCTGGGGAGAGGCGCACAACGTCAGGCCGGGCTGGGCGGTGGAGGGGCCGAGCCGGGGCGGGCCCGTGCTCTGCTCAAGGGGCCGAAGCCGCACCGCAGCCCCGCAGTCGCGGAGGGCGCCCCGCTGGGGCCCGGCAGGCACAGCCAGCAGGGAGAGGACCGAAACCAGCGCGGGCAGCAGCTGCGCCGGGCCCGGCCCGCCGCCGGCCCTACCTGAGCCCGCACCTGACCCGCGGGCACCCACCGCGGCCGCTCCGGACGCCGCAGCCCACGGCGCACGCGCACCGCCCCCGCCCTCCGGGCCGCGGAGGCTCTTGGGAAGGAGGTGGGCGGGGCGGCCCCGAGGCCTGCCGGGAGTTGTGGTCCTGGGGAGCCGCCCGGCGGCGCGGGTGGCGCTTGCATCGTTGCTCCGGCGGAGCGGCGCGGTGTGGCGCGCCCCGGCGGCATCGCGCCCTGCCCGCCTTCCCCTCGGGACGGGGAGTGCCCGCCTGGCACCGCGGAGCCTGCCTGTGGGTGCCGACTTTCCCTGCGCCTCTGAGTACGCGGGTGTACGGGAGCGGAGCTGGCGGGAGAGTCTGGCGGCGTCGCCTGGCAGCGGGCACCGCCATCCCTCGGGAGCGGTGAGGCCGAGGGGCGGGCGGTGCTCCGGAGAAGGAGAGCCAGACCTGCCGGCGGTGGGGGCGCCCCGCGCTGTCCCGGGAGCGCCGTGGGCAGCCGGGCCGGGGGCGGCGGGGGCGGCCGTGGGGCCCGGACGGCGTCTCAGTGCGGAGCCCGGGAAAGGCGCATCCCGCGGGGGCTGCGCTCAGCTGATGCATCAGCTGTGTTTCGTGATGAAGGCGGCCGAGAATAAGGCAACTTGTTAATTCAACAGAGTTGGATGAAACGGAGGCAAAACTATCTCTCGGCAGCATCTTGGAGGGATCACGGGCTGTCAATGTGTCATTCTCGGGGGTGGGATATACTAGTTGGGAGAAAATTGGAACCCTGCAAAAGGTCCTTTTTTGGTTGGGGTGTTTTGCAATTAAGATCTCGTGCTTCGCATAGCTAGGCCAGGTAGTGTAATTTGAAAGTCCAGAAGTAGGTTAATCTGTGTTGCTCATAGTAAATACAGTTGGAGCACATCTCCCTTGTGACTGTGATACTTCTTGGTATTCAGTCTTGCTCAAGTGTACGTGACTCTGTGCTGGGCATTATACACACCTTTGCAGAAAAAGAACAGCTTTGCCTACTGGTGCGTGATTTCACTGTGTTGATAAGGTATCATCATGTCAGCTTAGCCACCTCTTTACGTGGTTTCCTGTAGGCAGCATGGGAATTGTTGGTCTGATTGTACTTGAGCATACTCACCAGACATTTTGTATCTGCCTGTGCTGAACTTTGCAACATCTGCCCTTTTTATGTGTGTTTGATTCCTTGAGTAAGTCAAGAAAGTCTTGTGATAACTAATGTCACATGCATATCTATTTCACACGTTTTGTAGACCCGTGATCTCAGTGTCTCATCACACAGATCATCTGACCACTAAAGACATGTTTAATTGAGGGCAAGGGATGAACTAAATTTTATGATGGCAAACTCTTCAATTAAATAAATTCTCTCTAATTGTCCTTCAGTATATACATACTGTAGAACATACTGTATGCATAGGTTGTGCCCCCCGTACGTTACTGTGGTCTCCCTACAAGTTGGATTATTTTGGTTTTGTACAGATATGTCTCCTTTTGGATAAAATTTTAGGACTGACATTTTCTTCAGATATTATTTTGTAAGTTAAGAGAAAAAGATATGGAAGGTAGGAAAGGACTGACAGTAGTAAGGTTGTATATTTGCTTTCAGAATAGTTTCAATTGTTGTGTTTTTCCTGCTTGTAAACCCTACATCTCCTTGTTTAAGAAAAAAATGAGTGTTTAAAAACTCCAATCCTTAAACAAGTATGTTATTGAATTCAAGTAGTGTTCAATTAACTGAAGAAATGCCAAGATCAGTATTCTTCCAGTATTATCCTTTACCACCTACAACAAAACAGAAAAGCAAAAATGTATATATGTCATCCTTATGCAGTCATGGATTATATATAATGCATGCTTTATATTTAGCAAACATTGAAGAAATATAGATAATATTGGAGAGGTCTTGACTAGTTCACATATTGAGAAAAGATGAGGAAAGGTTGATTTTTAATATCCCTTAAGCATATAGCTGGATTTCAAGGGCCTACAGCTTTTCAGAATGCTTAGGCATATTTTTTTGGAAAGTAATACCAGTTTCAGTCTTTTATTAAGGGAGGAGTTTTCAGTTGTTGAGTCTTTCAACTGCTGAACAAGGAACAGGGTGCATGACGGAAGAGATCTCAAAATATCATGATCGACGTTGTTAAAGTTACTGATTGAGCTTAATTTTTTTCTATAAAATAGAGTGCTCTGTCATTAGTTTTTTGAATAATTTATTATTCCAGATAGTTTTATTTATTTCATAATTGAAAATTATTTATTGAGCATTTATACCATGTTAATAATCTAGGGGAAAAAGTGGATTAAAAATACTGTTTTAAATTTGTCAGAATATACTGTTTGAAATATTGCTCATAAAAGGAAGAGATAGCTCCAGAGGATAGAATAATCCAAGATATTCAATATCTTCTGCCTTTTTCAGATACTGTATTGGCTTTCAGGCATGTGAGAAGTCACCATGGCCCACAACAATCAGTAGGTAAGCAGTAAAACAAAACTTTCCACCACTTTCTGATCAGATTTTTGTTAGTTTCCAGGTAGATTCATGTCGTTTGTCATTCAAGTATTCTAATAACCCCCCAATATTTAATTGCAACAGTTTAATATCTAGTGTCAAGAAATGGATGCTCACAGTATCAAACTAAAGGTGATGTTGGTTGTGTTTTAAATATTAGAAATACTGATTTTTTTGACTGTAAGGAGATGTTTATTCTACAAGGGCTGGTTCAAGGGGCATCCATTTGTGTTTGCTCATTAGCACAAAAATACTACATTGAGAGATGGGGAAGAAAACAAGGATATTAAAGTTAAAATATGGGTTTCATAGGTGTCCTGATCTTCACTGTTAGTGTCTAAAGTTCTTTAAGTATGCATGGTGCAATTTTTAACTTAAAGAAAAAAAGGTTTTACTATAACCTCCTAGTTCACAGTAGATCAAAATGTGAACAGAGTGTTAATCAGTGTTACAAATAGATACAATTATTAGAATCATCTTGTGTGGTTCAGTGGCCAGCCTCCATTTAATTATTTGACTTAAAATTGATTGGCACTGATAGAAGTTGATAACTGTTATTTTTATTTTTGTTTCAGGAAAAAAATCATAAATTCAGTATGGCACCTATTTTAGATTGGAAGAAACTTATGAAAGTTGATCCAGATAGTCTGCCTCGTCAAGAGGAACTAGCAGACAGATTGCTGGAGAGCATGTTTAAGGTACTCAAAAGAAAAAGAGAACATAAGGGTTCTCTAAATTGTCTCTGGTTCTTTGCGTACATGAAAGGTTTATTTTGTGGATTTCATAGATATTAGTATAAAAACGCTGTTGTCTCTTTCCGTAGGTTGATGGGAAAGACTTAAAAACTGAAGCTCCAGAAAAACTGATACACCTTTTTAAAATTACTCAGTCTCTATTGAAGGTTTGTATTAATCCTCAGTTTCTACAATTCTGCAGATGCATTTAATTGTTTTTTTGTTTAATTAAAGCATTATTATTCTTTTTTTCCTGAAAATATTGGTTACTCTAAGATGACTTATATGCTAAATTTGTGCTAGCACCAGAGTACCTGCATGTAGCTGTAGGCATTTAGTAGTGGGAAGTGAAGTGAATTGGACTAACATAGTTATATAGATAGAAAATACAAACAAATTTCTCAAAACTTGGTTAGATGTTGTAAGTTATTGGTAATGATTTTAATATAATAGAACTCTTTGAGGGACACTGAAGTTTTAGAGCAAATAGAATTATCACCATGAATGGAAAAACACCACCATTCTAAAACTGATCCTATAAATCTGTCATAGATTCTTGTATTTATTCATAAATGTACTGAAAGGAAGAAATAACAGCAGCATAGGGTAGCACATTGGATTTATAGAGGCTGTTTTACTGTTTTTAATTCTCAGCAGTATAAATGTTTTGAATGTTTGGGTGTCCCTGTAGAATAAATTGCTAAAGATACTTCAAGAATCTGAATTTCTTAATTGTCTGCATAAGGAAAAGTGGGAGTACTTTGATTTATTTAAAGAGAGAAAGTTTATATTCTTTTGTAAATATTGTCATCATTTTAAACATGGGATGTACAGAACAATTTTAAATTATGTTTATAGTAAATATTTTTTCTTTGCTTCCTGTACTTCTTTTCTCAGATGAAAACTCAAGAGGTAGAACTGGCACTAGAAGAAGTTGAAAAAGCCGGGGAAGAGCAAGCCAAATGTGGTAAACAAGCTTTAATGTGCTGTTCCTAAATGATTTGTTAAACGTATTTTTTATTATTACTGTTGTTGGTTTTGTCGGGTTTTTGTTTGTTTGTTTGTTTTGTTTGTTTGTTTTGAGGTTTCGTGGGGTTTTTTTTGGTGGGTTTTTCTTTAAGTTTAGGGAACTAGACAAAATACCAATTTCTTCAATGAAGCCAATTTTTTAAAGACTAATGTTAACCATTGTTGTTTTATGTGCTTTCTACCTTGTTGGGTAATTCACTGTATCTGTTCTATCTTAACAGAAAATAATTTTAAAACAAAGATGATGAAACTTCAAAATGAATTAGAGGTACGGTTTAAAATTTTGTTAGTTTATAGAGTGCTCTTTGGTGAGGTTTTTAAATGAGTTTTTTTAGACTAGTATTTTAATCTTGTAAAGAGATGAAATAGCCCTACACTTCAGCAAATACTATTAATGGGTTTTTGGATATTCACTAGTCTTGTGTGAGTAATTAATTGTATTTTTTTATACTTGAATAAGTCCCATTTATTGTAGTCTTACCATCTGCTTTGTTTTTTCTTTTTTTTTTTTTTCTGTTTTGAATATCTGTACTGTATTTGTAATGTTCTTTTAATGCTCATAAGAAGGCACAAAGATCTGCTGGTGATCGTGATACTCGTTTTTTACGTGATGAGATACGCCAACTGGAAAAACAATTGCAACAAAAAGAGAGACAGTTAGCAGATATAGAAGAAGAGCTGGAAAAAGAGAAGAAAGTGAATGAACAGGTAAGAAAGACTTCAGCTTAACATCTTTAAAAGCTGTTCTGTCAAATATTTTGTAAAGTTAACGTTCTGAAAAGAACCTCTGAAATTTAAGAAAAAAACACTGATGAAATAAGATTGCTGTGCATTAATTTTCTTTTTTGTTTCTGGAGTTCTTTGTAGTGTTTAATGATACATGTAAAGGTTTTCCATCTCATTGTAGCTTGCTCTTCGAATTGAAGATGCTGAAAATGAAAACATCAGATTCAGGAGAGAGGTTAGCAAAAAATTATTGCCAATTTACTGTATTTTTAACTTTATTTATAGATACTTTACTATCTTTCTGTCTTTATAATTTTTGGTGTGGCATGATGTTTAATTCTGTTCTAGGACATTTCCTGGTTACTGGTACAAAGAGAAATTTAATAAATTTAGTAAATATATACTATGTGTTCTCCAATGAAACTTAGTTAATTGAGGTTAGGATATGTCTACATTCAAATTTGCATAATCCTACTGTGCATTAATTTGGTCTGGATTTCATGTTTTGGATTTTTAGTATTTTTCTTAAATACTGTTGCCAAGTAGATTGTCCTGGTGTAAAACCTTGTGAATCATTTGTCAAAATACCCCTTACATATGTGTGTGTATGTACGTATGTGCATGCACAGCTATATAGAAAGCCATTTTATTTTGTCTCTATGTTGATTAATATTTAGTCTTCCTTAAGCAAAGCTGGTTTCTAATATTTTTCATACTTTGTTCTCTTGGTCTTGTTTTCTCCTTTTTAATATGAAGAAAAAGCGCATAAAGAAAAAGGTGAGGCATCTAAGTCTTTTTAAAAGCAGACTCTAGGAATTTGGATGGGTTTTGAATGTCTTAGCTCTTTGTGTTAGCTTGATAGAAATACCATGACTTTGTCTTCAACTTTTAGAAGTATTATTAAGTTTGGCTTACTTTTTATGCAGAATGAACAATTACGTCAGGATATAGTTGACTACCAGAGGCAAATAGATTCTCAAAAAGAAACAATTCCATTACGAAGAGGACAGGACTCTGATTACAGATCACAGTTGTCCAAAAGAAGCTCTGAGCTTGTCCAGTATTTGGATGAAATTCAGGTAAAAATTTATGCATTCTATTGAGTATCTATTAGACTTTTACTGACAACAGTGTTTTTCATGACACTATGATTTACAGATTCGAGTCACATGGAGTAAGGGAATTGGTAAAGTAGTTGGGTTCTGTCATGTATATGCTCTGCATCTATGAAGCTGGCAGAGGTAATGCAGTTACTTACAAGGGGAGATGTGTCTTTTATTTGCTGTTAGGATTTGTTGAAATTGATGACCTAGAGGTGAAATACTCTCTTCTCTGCTAGTTTCCTGTAAGACTTCCAAGTTCTAATTCAGGTGTTAAGATGGGCACTTCCTAAAAGCATCTTTTTCTTTAATTTTTCAGAATTTGACTGAAGCTAATGAGAACTTAGACATTCAAAACCAAGAAATGAGGAAAAATCTTGAGGAATCAGTGCAAGAAATGGAGAAGATGACTGATGAATATAACAAAATGAAACTAATTGTGCAACAATCTGATATTATTATGGATCAGTTACGAAAAGAGAAAGATCAGTACAAATTTCAAGTAAGACTCATTATTTGTTTTAGGTTTATACTCTATTTTCATAATTTAGCTTAACAGTCATACCATCCAGTTAAAAACACCCACTCCTCTGAAATAATGCTCTTTAAAAGTAGTGTGATCTTTGAATCTGATGCAGATTTTAAAACACAAAAGATCACAAAATTTTTTTTGTACAAAATATCAGTCATGCACTGTTCTTCAGAGTCATTCCCTTGCTGCTGTAATGCTAATCTGTTAAATTTTATGTGTTTGATGTAGTGTGTTTGTACACATACAGTGGTTAAGTCCAAACATTTTTGTGATAAGATGTTCATCCAAATGTCATGTCTAGGTTCAGGACCTTTCAGACCAGCTGAAAGCAAAGAATGAGGAAGATGATCCACTCATGGCAGCTGTAAATGCAAAAGTTGAAGAATGGAAGGTATTTTTTAATACTTCTCTTTTTGATTTTTAGGAATTAATTCAAGGGTTCTGATGGTATTTTATCTTCTTTTCAGAAAATCTTAGCTTCAAAAGATGATGAAATCCTAGAATATCAGCAAATGTTGTTTAACTTAGAAGAGAAAATGAAAATGGTTCAACTTGATGTTGACAGAAACAGTGTACTGACCCTTCAGCAGGTACAGTTCGTGTGAGAAATTGCACACATAGAAATCACCATTCACTAAACATGCAAATACCAAACATATATTTAGTCTTTCATAGTTTGCAAATACCAAAACATTTATTATTTATGTTTGAGAATTATGAGACAGGTCGATTCATTCCACTGCAGAGTTAGCTTAATAGACAATGTACAAAGGAAACTTCTCTGTATGTATGTATGTATGAACTGAACTCTTGGTAGTTGGTTCTGTTACTTTCATATTTATCTTTTTTAACTATTATGTAATGTTTCTAAAATATAGCTTAGATTCTGTCCTAAATTTACTAGTTAAGGAAGAGTCTTACGTATTGCTTAATTTTCTGTGTTCATTTGTCTCATACCCTGAGATTAAGCTTAGTTGGTTAGAACATGGTGCTAATAACACCAAGGTAGTGGGTTTGATTTGTGTATGTGCCATTTACTTAAGAGTTGGACTCGATGATCCTTGCAGGTCCCTTCCAACTCAGAGTATTTTGTGATATCATGATCTGATGCCATACTATTGAATCTGTGGTTCAGTGTATCACAGAGCTAGCTGAATATGAATATCTCTCATATTCATGCAAAATTACGTAGTTCTTTGTGATTATGGAAGTCCCCACTGGCTTGAAAACCATATAAAACTGCAAAATAACGTGGCCCATTAGGAACCTTGAAATATTCATTATGGATAGCATACCCTATGATTCCAGGATAATTGCCTGCCCTGCTTCAAGTTTTTGAAGTAAATGTCTAATGACATTTGTGTTACATTTTTGGGTTCTTGTATACTAAGCAATGTGGTGAGATATATTTATTCATTCTTCCAAAGGTAGCTTCTCAAGAGAAAGAAACCTAAATTACAAATCAACCTTAGATGATCAGAAGAGAAAGGCAGCTGAAAGTAATCAGGATAAGCAGTTTTAGACTTTGGTTTTAGTTGAGTAGATGGCTGTGGAGGTTGCTTTTTTGGGTAACCATCATTAGCATGACATTCTAAACTGTTTTGTGGAACTAAACATGTTTTATAAGCAGACACTTAAAAACCAACTCAAGGCACTGCTCTGTGTTTTTACTCAAATGGACTGAGCTTGCTATCATTCAGTGTATGTTTATACTCTGAAAGACTCTGTTTAGCTCCTTACAACTTTGCTAAACTCTGTACCTTTAGATTTGAAATGTGGTTATTTGTCCTCTAAGAAAGCTTTAGATTTTCTTTTTCAGAACATTAGTATAAAGAAAGGACTGCAATCTTGAGATTTGTATATTTTCATTATTATTACTGCCTGTAATTTTTTTTCAAGTCTCTTTTTTATCTCTCTCCACTTCTTTTATTCATGACAGAAAAAAATAACATTAAGTTTTCTGTGTTGTTTCTTAAGATCATGTACAAGCACAGAAATAGTGTAATATGAATAGAAGTCACTTTCACAGTCTGTATGTACTTATGAATGTATGCGAAACAATGTGTGATCAGTTTTTAAGTTAGATTACTTGCTGACAGGCAGTCTGCAATTCTGGTGTTGTGTATGACGGATTGTTAGTTCTCACAATCTGGAACTTGTGTCTCTCAGTTCCCAAAGGCAGTTGTTTGCTGAGGAAACTGTAAGGAACCTGTACCATCTGAAACTTTTCATCTAACATTGACAAAATCTGAGAGTATTGTTTCCATTTAAAATTGTTATGCTATGGTGCTTCTTTCCTGTGTGTTTGATTACTTTATTTTTACTTTTTCTTTTATTTTTCCTGCTTTGCATTTATATACCAAACTTCTAGATAATATCTGAACTCTCTATTGTAAGTATAGTATATTTTATGTTCTACAAATTGCTTTGTATTAGCTACATGTAATTTCTTCATTTACTGTGTGGTGTTCTGTATCAGTAGTTTGCCTATCAGAAAAGAAGGATCATTTAATGGGCTTTCTGTTTTTTTTTCATGTGTAGGGTGTGCAAGAGAGAGATGCTCAAATAAGATTGCTTACTGAGCAAGTTGAACAGTATACCAAAGAAATGGAAAAAAATGCATTCGTTATTGAGAAATTAAAACATGATCTCCAAAAAGATAAAGGTAACGTGACTATTTTATATTAATGTCTTTGGAAAGGAGAATAAGAAACCTCGAATTTATTGTGCATTCTTTATTCTCAAGAAATACAAAAAAAATAATTGCAGTATTTGAGTGATTTTAGTCTAATTTTTTCTTAATTTTCTGTTATTAAACTTTCATGAAGAATTTATCCACACTACTATACTTGGTCTGTAAAAGAGCATAACATGTAAGATCTCAGCTCCATCAGGAATTGAAAATACATAATAGCATGCAATTCAGAATAAATTCTGATGTGCCTTACATGCACTTACTTATGACAAATATTGTTGAAGGAACAATGAGGGGAAACAAAACCAACTCCTCATATGTAGTATCTTGTAATTCTCTAATTAAAAAGAGCAGAAAATGAAGATGTCTTTTTTAATGTTTTCTGAAGTGTTTCTGTCTTGCTTAATGGCAGATAGCAAGAATTCCTCGTTGAATTGTAAACATACCAAAATTCTTTCCAGGTCACTCATCTCTTGCTCAGCAGAATCACAGTGAAGATGTGCAAGAAAAGTTAAAAAGACTGGAAGAGAGAACTATGGAGGCTGAGAAATCAGCAGAATTAGCAGAAGCAGATGCTAGAGAAAAGGACAAAGAGCTTGTTGAGACTTTGAAACGAATGAGAGACTATGAACTGGTAAACTCAGAGAGGACAGGGTCTTTAATCATATTTTTAGGAGATGATTTTGTCCTTCCCTTCCCAAACCTTCCCTTCCCTCTTTGTCCACTGAACCACAATTGAGCACTCTGGGGACAGAGTGGCTGGAGAGCAGCCAGGCAGAAAGGGACCTGGGGGTGCTGATTGACAGGAGGCTGAACATGAG
>JAWWES010000041.1:41681626-41700673 GCA_035583135.1 Lophotriccus pileatus | reverse complement strand
ACTTGTTTATTAGATTTGTATGAACAGTTCATAGTCTTTTTTGTTTCCAAATAAATAAATAAAAATGGATAAAGGAGCCAAAGTGAAGCTGTTTTTCACTGAAATAACAAAGCAAGGGTGGGAAGTTATGTCCTCTATGCATTTGAAATAAAATTAATGTAATAGAGGGAAAGATTTGCAGACAAAAAAGAAGGAAAGTAAGGCATCTCTATCTCTGCATTATAATACACATGACAAAGTAAGACACTGAGGAATTATTTTCATCACTAAAACAGCTGCAGCCTAAACAGAGGAGATAGTTTTTCGTAATCCATCTACAATTTATAATGTGTTTTTCAAATTACTTTACTGCTCAAAGTAAGTACTTTGGTTTGCAATATTTCAGGGTTGCTGTTAGAGTTACAGTTTTAAGAATCTTCAAGTTTTTCATCATAATTGAAAATTCATTACTGTTTTAGTCAAAAGGAAAGCTGGCAGAAAGAATCAAAAGATATTAAAGAGGAAATGAAAAAACTAGAAGAGCAAAAAGAACAGGATGCTACAAAAATAAAGGCATATTCTGTAAGTAATTCTGTTGCTTTCATTTTTTCCAAAAGATTTTAGAACATAGAACAGAAGTTTTAATACCAAACTATAATTTTTTAGATGGGGAAAATGGCTCAATTCGACTCAAATCAGGAGGTTTTGTGATTAATTAGTGGAATGTAAATAGCTAGCAATCAGTGAACTCTACATTCAGAATCAGCGTCAACTGTACAAAGGTAAATCAGAATATTAACACACATAAAACCTTACTATAGACGTGAAAATCTCTAAGCACCAGTGAGGAATCAATCCCTAATATTTTTCATCCCACACATCCACCTGGCCTCTTCAGGTTGCCAGGACACACACCATTTCCTGAGAGTGCAAGTTCCCTGTGTATGCACAGCCTGCGTGTGCTCCAGGTTGGTGAGCACCTGAGGGTCTGCTCCGGTGTTACCTGTGCCTGTTGGCCTTTCTGCAGTGCGCTGATCCATGCCCTGGTGAAAAATCACCCCAGGAGGTCACATCACGCACCCGAGGTGTGGGCCCCTGATTGTTGCACTTAGTACTGCCAGACCTTAGTTGGAGTGCTGAGGTGGTGGCCAGCAGGGAGAAAGCACTCACATCTGCACAGGAGGTGCAGGGCATGGGGAAACTTCTGAAGCTGAACTAGGTAATGAGTGCTGCTTTATAACCCTCTCTGCCCCTGCTGCTAAAGGTTTTTGTGCTGCTTTTATACAAATTTTCAAGCTGACTACTTCTTTATTTCAAGTCTCTAATTTTATGGATACTATTCAGTCTGGTTCATGGTGATCTTCTTTAAGATTATTAGTTTTGAACAAATGCCTTCTCAGGCAGTCTCTGTTCACACACACTGTTTATAGTCACACTGCTCTTTTAACAGCAGTTGTTACCCAGGCTGTTTGACTGGGAGGAGGAGCAGTGCAAACACCCATTTGGAAAGCACAATAATCTGTGCTCAGAATTAAGATTAGTACTTTGAATTGCATCTTATTTATATATAATTGTTAATGTATATGAATCAGTGTTCCAGAAGAACAGGAACCAGAATTCATCTTTTTATTTTGATTTACTTCCACCAAGTCCAAATTCAGCCTTGAATTAAGAAAACTGAAAAATATTTGTGGTACTCTAAAGTTCATGGAATTGATGCAGATGTCTAATCACAGACATAGTGCAGTTTCAGATGATTACAGGTGTTTTTTGTGTACCAGACATTGCAATATATAACCAAAGACATCCTGGCCACACATATCCTTCTAGAGAAGCAGACACAGGGCAAGGATTTCACAAGGTGTTGAAAGTAACTGTGAAGGTTTAAACAGCTAAGTTCTAACAATTTTCTTCTGCCTAGGGATAACTTTAGTGATACATGGTCCTGCTTATGATCATGTTCATGACTGTAACTGATTAGCAAAATAATTGCTTCCTGAGGCACTTAATTCTAAATATATTTCCAGGAAATTGAAATTGTTTTGCAGATGTTTCTATGGTATATATAAAAAATGAGAGAAAGAGAGCACACGCCATCTTACTTAACTAGTTCAGTATCTTGTTCTGCATTTCTGGAGTCACAGAAAGAGATTATAGCAGAATTAAGATATTTCTAGCATTTGTTTTTTAATTTATTTTAAAATTAATGGAGTTTTATGATGTTAGCAGTGCTATAAAAGTATTGCTGAAATCTTTTAAGAAATTTCCCAATAGCATTTATTTCCAGAGACATATCTATCCAAACATAAGTAATACATACTACTATTTAGCATTACTTTTTGTTAGTATGTTTTTTGTTTAGAATTAGGTTAACATTTTCAGATTAAACATTTCTCTGAAATTAATTCACTGTAAGTGATCAATGATAGTGTGATGCTTGCTTATGAAAGCTTAGGAAAAACAGGCTTCTCGATCATAAAGGCATTAGACTTCCAAGGCTCTGGATTTTTTTTGCTAGCTACATGCTCATTCTTGTTTATTAAGCTCCAATTTCTACTACCTCTCTCCTTGGCCAGCTGATGTATGTGACAGCAAAGCTAAAGCTCACATGGCATCTGTGACCTAAGCTGTCATGTTTTCCTCTCCCCACCACTGCTCCTCCTCAGATTAATACATGAGTGTGCACACACACATTTCTGTAAGAGGGATCCTGTGGTTACTTCGCAAATTTTATGGGTTAGTGTTTGTTTGGAACCACAGGACTTCTATTTTGTTTAGAAAATTTCCCCAGTACATTTGTTTTGGTCCTAGGAAAAAGGGGAAGACTGATGACAGTAAATGCAGAGAACTATTCTTTTTCTAAGTTTTGAAAATATCAGCGTTAACTAAAATTTCAATTAGTAAGTCAAATGTATTTAGCTTCTATTCCTCAGAAATGAATAGTTTTGGAAATTCAATTTTTTCTTTTGATGGAATATTGTATGCTTATGCGGGTATTGAGTATATGTTTTATTAGCAAAAAGACATTATTTCAGATAGATTAATTAAATGTTTCCACATACATTAAAAAATATACAAGAAAGCTTGTCTATGGAGTTGCGTTTTACCACATTTCTGTTCAATGTTCTTGTTAAAAAATGTGTTACAGAATCTACTCGATGCGCTGCAGCTGGATCCTGATGAAACAAAAAAAGTACTTGCAGAAAATAATAGAAAAATAACTGTTTTAAGAATTAATGAAAAATCACTAACAAGGCAGTGTACCACTTTGCTTGAAATGGAACGGCATCTTAGAAAAGAAAATGAGAAACTAAAGGGTGAAATAACACATATGGAGACTGCAGTTATAGGGAAGATTGGAAACTTGCAACGATTCAAGGTATAGTTAATATTTTTATTTTTACAACTTGTAAATAAATACGTTTTGTTTTTAAATGGAGTTAGCACTAGTTTCTTGAGTGCATTGCCCAGAAGCTTGCTCAATGCTGTTACAAATCTCATCAAAACATTCTTTGTATTTAAAAAGCATTGTGACCCAGACCAACTCGAGAACTGGGCTCGTAAAAATCCATGCAATTTAACAAGATCAAGTGCAAAGTGCTACATCTGGGTTGGGGAAACCACAGGTCTCAATCCAGGCTGGGGGAGGAACAGATCGAGAGCAGCCCTGCCAAGAAGGATTTTGGAGTGCTGACGGGTGAGAGGCTGGACATGACCCAGCAATGTGCACTTGCAGCCCAGAAAGGCAATTGTATTCTGGGCTGCATCAAAAACAGCGTGGCCAGCAGGGTGAGGGAGGGGATTCTGTCCCTCTACTCCACTCTGGTGAGACCCCCACCTTGAGTACTGTGTCCAGCTTAGGGTACCCAGCACAGGACGGACATCAACCTGCTGGAGCGAGTCCAGAGAAGGGCCACTGAGTTGATTAGAAGGGTGGAGCACGTCTCCAATGAGGAAAAGCTGAGAGAATTAGGATTCAGCCGGGAAAAGAAGAAAGCTTCAGGGTGACCTAATTATGGCCTTCCAGTACCTGAAGGTTACCCACAATTCCAGTACCTAAAGGGAGCCCACAAGAGAGATGGAGAGAGACTGTTTTCAAGGGCATTCAATGATGGCACAAGGAGGAATGGCTTCAAACTGAAAGAGGGCAGGTTTAGATTAGATATTAGGAAGAAATTTTTTACTGTGACGGTAGTGAGGCACTGGAACAGGTTGCCTGGAAGAGTTGTGGGTACTCCATCCCTGGAAGTGTTCAAGGCCAGGTTGGATGGGGCTCTGAGCCAGCTGGTCAAATGGAAGGCTTCCCTGCCTATGGCAGGGGGATTGCAATAAAATGATCTTTAAGGTTACTTCCAACCCAAAGCATTCTATGATCATTACATGAAACTTGTTGGTTTTCCCCTTCTGCAGTTGCTTCAACAAGTTGTTGAAAGTGTCATATAAAACCAAACCTTATTCTTTGGCCTTGCAGGTTGCTAGGGCCTGTATTAACTCAGTTTTGTAAAATATTTTTTGACAGTGCGTTATCATAGAGAGTCAACTGCTGATAAAATTACCCAGAGGGTTGGAATACCAGAGAAATTTTTTCAGTGTTTATTGCAGGCAATTTTTAAAGATGAAAGGTAATTTAGGAAAATAAACCCATGTCTAAAGCATTATATTAAGTAATATTCTTACATGGATTAGTTCTATATTTAGAGATGTAGCTGATCCATTTTATTAACCCACTGTGTTGATTATTTTCGTAGGAAATGGCTAGCTTTAAGATTGCTGCTCTGCAAAAAGTGCTGGATGGTAGTGTGCCATTATCTGAGCTAGAAGTGGCTAATAAGCAGTACAATGCATTAACTGCTAAATACAGAGATATGTTACAGAAAGATAATTTGCTCGTCCAACGGACAACAAACATGGAACATATGCAGGTAATGTTTGTGCAATGTTTGAATCCTAAGGGGGAAAAACTTATATGTTCATCTTGCTTAAGCTTTTGTTCTCACTTAAGAGGAAGATAGAAGTCCAGCACTAAAACTGCTGGTTAGAACAGTTTCATAGTGAGAATGAGGTGTTTGAGCCAGTCTGACTGTGCTATTGAATTTTAATTTGATATTTCGGTATTCTTCAGTGCATGGACAAAAATATACAGAGTTCCAGATTTTATTACAATGGGCAGACAAAAAAGCATTTTGTTTAATTGTTTTGGTTTTTTGTGTTTTTGTTTACTTGCTCGTTAAATTAAGCTTTGGATATGTTCCCTCAGAAATTATTTTTATTTCTTTGATTACTAAAACCTGGCTGGCAGAAGGAATATTTGCTATCATCTTGTGATCTCCAGTTTTGGAGGTCATAAGGAAAGTAGAATGTATGTTAGCACTTTCAAAGCTGTCTCTCGAAGTATGTGCTTTTAGTAATTCCCAGCTTTTACAAGAATGAAATGTTCAGTTCCAAGAAAGAGTAAAGCTTTGGAATTTGACTTCCATACAGAAAAAATGTCCCAGGATTGCTCACAATGTGCTTGCAAAATGTTGTAGGGACTTTAAATATTTAACTTTTCCTTTGAACTTTTATTCTGAAGTAGAAGTTTCTTTTTATGAATTGTGAAGTTGGCTTCAAAGATGTATTATTACCTCCCACTTTTAATGGGTGGTAATGAATGAATGATTCCTTGTCTATGTTATGGAACTTTGTGTGTATGAAAACTTGTGTTGCCCATTTCAGCAATTTTGTAGAGCTAGAGAATCATTTATCAACTAAAAGCATATTTAGAAAACTAAAGATTGAAAATAAGAAGTATTTGATTTGTTTTACTGGTTAATATGGAAATCTTCACTTCTCTATTTGGAGAAGTGAAGGAACATTTACAAAACTAATGTTTGGCATCATATTAGATGCCTAAAAGAAGCGTATGATGTGTCTCAAATATGTATTTATGTGCAAGATGAAGTACTGTGTGTGGGATGCCATATCCTCCACAAGTACTTCTTTTTTCCCAACTAATAACTAATAACAAACAAAGATTTCTTCATCTAATTCTAGACACTGTAGAAATCCCACTCACTGGTAATAAATGTTCACAGTATTACTAGTTGGCAGTAAGACAGAACACAGCAAAGGCTTTTTTACACTTCGGAGGAAACATGCTCTTCTGTTGCTATATGTGTGGATTATGGGTTGTACATAGGTAACATCTGTTAATCTGAACCATTTCATAGATACTAAACATGAAATGTGCTACAATTAAATAGTTTGCAGTTATGCTGCAACTTTTCTGTTACACAGCATGAGAATGAATCCTTGAAAGCACAGATAAATTCATTGAATAAAGAACTGGAGATCACGAAAGAGAAACTTCATACTGTGGAACAGGCTTGGGAACAGATGACTAAACTGGGCAAGTATGAAAGTTATACTGCAGCATTAAAAACCAAATTGTGTATCCAGTATAAAAGAAATATTTGAAAATGTTTTAGAATTGATGTATCTTAAAATAACCAAAATAAAAAATCAAAACTATTTTATATCTTTTGGTAACGGTCTGATTTTTTTTGGTGAATTTTTTTTATTTGTATGTTTCATTTTACTTATCTATTTGACTAAAACCAAGTGTGGTATTTTCCTCTGGAAACTCTTGTACTTTGACTTTTCTTGGGTTACTAGGTCAAGGATTTGAAAGCTTTTAAAGCAACATGACTTGAATTTTTTTTCTTAATATGTTCTAACTTGATTGTCAGTTGTAGTATTTCAGAGGTCATCAAGAAAGTGATTTCTTATTCTTGTTTGGATCCTCTGTAACAAAGCATTTTTTCTTGATAGCTGGGGCTTGTTTGTATAGCTTATATTCCCACTATTCAAGAAGAACTCATTCACATCTGTTTCTTTTACATATTTTAGTTCCTGAAGATTTACCATCTGAATTAAGCATAAAGTGAAAGGCTACATTGAAAATAGTTATCAGTTACAATAACCATGGTTGCAGATATATGCATTTATAATTGATAGTAGTATTTCATTCAAATCAGGTACTTCTCAAACATGCAATAAGGCAAGGTAACCATGCCTCCAGTTTAAAAAAATAATACAGGTGTTTTGATGAAGTTTATCTGACACAGATAAGGCAAAGCTCATGTTCAGTTTTGTAGTAGAAATAATTTTTGTAGTTGAATCAGCTTCTGTATTCCCTAATTTAAATATTTTTTCCTGTAGGGGATGATAGTGCCATGGACAAGGCCACAAAAGCAATAACCAACAGTGAGATTTTGTCCATTTCTAAGAAAATCACGATGTTGGAAATGAAGGAACTAAATGAAAGACAGCGAGCAGAACATTCACAACGAATGTATGAACATTTGAGGAGTACTGTAAAGCAAATAGAAGAACGTAATTTTGAATTGGAAACAAAATTTGCTGAGGTAAATCTGTTGAGATTTAGCCACACAATTTGATACATCTTAAGTGCATATTTTTGAGGTTTTCAAAAAGTATTAATCTATTTTCTATAAGGACTAGCAAATAAACTTATGATGAAAAATATAGCTGCAATTTCATATGCATAGGACATTGGTAAAAATATAACTAATTAATTTATCAGAAGTTAATTTTAAACTTTAGTTAATATCCGTAAAATACATGATGATCATTTTAACAGATAGTTTATATTTTTATCAGCAGACTGCTTGAAAAATGTCAGTTCTTTACCTTTTAGTTCTTTTGTCTAATTTGTATGATCTCTTTTCTACTAATTTTTCCTTATAATTTACCAATTATTCAAAAAAAAGTTAGGACTTTGCATCCTCTGTGCAAATAATAGTGTCATGATTCTGTTACAGACTGGCTATGTCCCCTGTACCATGCCAAACATTGTCTATAGTACAGGAATAGAAGTTTTGTGCCATTGAAGCTGATGATCCTTAGTATTCCTGTCCTATCAGTCTTAATCTTGTTAGGTTTTTAGTCCTCGCTATTCATATTTTGATTTCTTTATATAAATTCATTTTTTAATAGCGTGAGACTTTTTTATAATTTCTAATCTAAATGTATTCATAGGAGTTGTACACATTTGTCCTTGTGCTATTATGGATCTATAATTTAAATGCAAGGGAAGAAAAAGAATAAATATGTTGGCAGAGAGATCTGGACAATTAGAGGACTGAGCTATCACCAACAGTAGGAAGTTCAACAAGGGAAAGTGCCAGACTCTGCACTGGGATGAGACAACCCTAGATATTCGTACAAACTGGGGAATGGGATGCTGAAAAGCAGTGCCATGGGAAGGGACCTGGAGGTCCTGGTCGATGGCAAGTTGAATCTGAGTCAGCAGTGCCCTGGCAGCCAGGAGGGCCAACCCGCTCCGGGGGGGCATCAGGCAAAGCGTCACCAGCCAGTCAGGGGAGGGGATTGTACTGCTCTGCTCTGCCCTGCCACTGGTGTGGCCTCACCTTGAATATTGTGTGCAGTTTTGGCCACCACAAGAAAGATATTAAGTTGTCAGAGAGGGTGCAAAGGAGGGCAATGAAGATGATGAAGGGCCTTGAGGGGAAGCCGTATAAGGATTTGATGAGATCACTTGGTCTGTTCATCCTGGAGAAGAAGAGATTGAGGGGAGACCTCATTGCAGTTACAACTTCCTCATGAGGGGAAGAATAGAGGCATACACTGATCTCTTCTCTATGGTGACCAGTGACAGAACCCAAGGTAATGGCCTGAAGTAGTGTCAGGGGAACTTTAGGTTGGATATTAGAATATCACTTAAAGAAAGTTCTTTTTAGAAAGAGTCTTGGCACTTATAACCTATATTTGTGTTACCAATCCCAATATACAAAGTAAGAAATAAATATATAAGTAAGACTCTTCATTTCCTGTAGTGTTTATAGTTTATTTTTTTTTTTTTATTTTAGTTAAGAACAAGTTGTTGCAGTAATGGTTTTAAGAAAATTCTGTAATAAAAATTGTGTTTGCTTTAAAATCCTTTTCTGCACCAACCTGTGTTTCTGTTCCTATGTATATGCAACACTGCAAACAAAAAGATCTTTAAGCAGAGACAAAACGAAACTGAGTTTTGAACATAACCTCAACACAGCTGAACTGTGTATTATAATGAATGGAAAAGAAAAAATACTTTTGGCACTGCTTTTTCTTTGCAGAGTTTAGAGCAGTTGTGTGCTTAGGATGCCATTCTGTTTGTTTCTGATTTTGATTTTTTTTAAGCTCACCAAAATCAATCTTGAGGCACAGAAAGTGGAACAGGAATTAAGAGATGAACTGTCAAAGAGTGTAAGTAAGGCAGTAAGTGATGCAGATCGACGACAAATCATGGACCTAGAGAAGCGTGAGATGGAGCTCAAGATTGAAGTGTCAAAGTAAGTGTTGAAGGAACAAATTTTGAATGCAGTATGTTTGGAAGCATGCAAAAATTTAGACAATATTAATCTTATGGGATACACTACTTACGTATCACTAACATATAATTTTCAGTGCCTGGTTTTTTTTGGCATTTATGTATGCCAAATTTTGTATTGAAAATGAAATATTTAATTCCTGACTATAAAGAAAGCAATTTGTTTCATTTTAATTTGAAAAAGGAATTAAGTGCTGACCTAGACAGACAAGGGTAAGTGTGCAATTAAATACTTATAGTAGGCCATTTAAACTAATTAATTGAGGTTTATTTTGTTTCTGTGCCATAGCCTCCCTTATATGTATGAAAATCTCATAAAACTAATTGGAAAGCAGTTCTTCCAAAGACTAATAGATACATCAAAGATTAAACTGCAGTAGGAGGGAGGTTTGTCATTTACTTAAGAGATTAACCTTGCATAAATTGAAAAACTGAGCTTTTTAGATATGTTGATATGGACATTTGTCTTTAAGTAATTAATATAATCCTGTTGTATTCCTAAACCTACAATGTCTATGGGGATAATTGCAATGATTTTTGACACTGAAAATAAATTATTAAACTTGGGGAATCAGAGAAAGGAATTGAGAATGAGACTTTTTGAACATTTAGAGGATTTTGAGTATATCCTGAAGTGGGAGAGAAATAGAGGACAGATGCTTAGTTCAGGTAAAAAACATGGCATTGTTTTGCTGGAGAATGTTACCACAAGCAGACTTCTGTATAACTTGTAGGAAAATATCCTGTGAAAAAGTTGAGAGACAATACAAAGAAGAATTTTCTTAATTAGAACTCTGAGTAGTAGATAAGAGTATGCTGAAGAGAACGAAGTCCAAATGTTTTGATTTGAGGAAACATGCTAAGTATCTCTTCTTAGCATCACGTAGACAGACTTAAAAGATTACTCAGTGGTTTCAAGTGACACAATACTCCTTTTCCCTGCAAGGTTAAGAGAACTGTCTGATGTAGCGAAAACACAAGTTGAAGCTCTGGAGGCACGCCAGCAATACAGAGATAAAGAAGTGGAATCTCTTAGAATGCAAATTTTAGATTATCAGGTAAAATTCAACCTTTAAATACAATGCCGTTTGGATATTTTTTTCCTGGAGTGAGAATAAATGAAGTAACTTCACAATGAATTAGAAAACTGCAGAAGTATTTCAGAAGGATCTTTGCAAGCTGGTCCTTGTAGTGGCCATACCCCATTTCAAGATTTGTATATTACATTAATTATTCCTTTCTCCATTTATTCCATGTCTAGCTGGGTGGCTATTACAGGTCTTGAGCTTTTTTCCATGTTGTTTCGGCAATATTTATTCCTGTATGATTAATAGCTCATGGTCAGTATTTAAATACAATGTCAGGTCATTTTTTACAAGACAAGAAAGGACTTGAAGATTTGTGGTAGACATATTATAGTGCTTTGTTATTAGCTGAAACAGTTTATTGGGATTTGTTTTCATCTTCTAGAATGGTTTGAGTCCTTAAATCCAACACTCGTGTCAGCTTTTACATTACCATATTTTCTAAGTTTACGTATAGATTTCTTCCTCAATTTCTAGTATTTTGGAAAGTGAGAGTTTTTAAGATCAGTATCTGAAAAGGTGTACTTCTAAAATGTGTCTGTAGAAACAGTGGTGGAAAAGTAAAAAGATGTTGGAAGCTAATTCTTGCTTTTCCTAGTGAAATGAAATACATACAATATCTAAAATAAAAAATAGCTTGTTTATATTTACATGCAAATAGCGTTAGCATATTCAAAGTGAAAAATAAATTTGTTCTATAAATTTTGTTCTTAGGCACAGTCAGATGAAAAAGCAGTTATTGCAAAACTGCATCAAGATATCATAGCCCTTCAAGGTAGTGAATCTGTTGCTTTAGGCAAATTGGAAACACTTAAATTGAAACTGCAGAAGATGGAAATCCATAATCTACGTTTAGAGCAGAAGCTTGATGAGAGAGATCAAGCCTTATATTTTGCCCGACTGGAAGGAAGAAATAGAGCCAAACATCTGCAACAGACAATTCAGTCTTTGCGACGACAGTTTAGTGGTGCTCTGCCTTTAGCACAGCAAGAAAAATTCTCTAAAACAATGATTCAGCTACAGAATGACAAACTGAAGATCCTGGAAGAAGTTCAACATGCCCAGCAGGAGCGTCGAAATGCAGAAAACAGAACATTGGAGCTGGAGTTAAAACTGAAAAGTTTAGAAGAATTAGTAAGTGCATTGAAGGATACAAGAGGAGCTCAAAAGGTTTGTTATTTTACAGCATCGAATAGCTTTGTTCATCTGATCTGCATTTAAATTACATTTCAGTTTAGCTTATTCTCTAAATGTCTGTTTTAATTTAGAACTTAATTATTTCAAAATAGACTTTGTTAGAATGTGAAAGCTATAATTTTTTGTTTTCCACAAAATCAGTGCAGTCAGATTTACTAATTATCTTTTGTGACCAATTAAGTCACATGGCAGCTAGAGGCTAACTAGGAATGCAGTTACATTAATTTGAATGAAATTATGAATTGAATTTAAATAATAAATTAAATGAAATTAAACAGAGAGTAGCATTCTGAAGTTCTGTTCCATGAGCTGGCATTGAAATCTTCCCTACAAAATCCATGTCATTCTAAATAAATCTAGGGGCAATAATTTAGGCAACATGATTAGAAATATTACTATAATCATGTAATTATGCTTACTCATATCTATTGTAAACAATGTTGCCCTGAAATTTGAATAAGGCTTTCTCACTTCTCTTCAAGATCACTGGGTATTATATAATATGATTATATCTGTTATGACTAAAGTCTGCATACAGACAATCAACGATTGTAATGCTCTGGGCATGTTTTAGTCTTAAGTCAGTTTTGAAATATTTTTCTGGAACATTTTGACATAAATATGTCTGTTATTCTTAGTACATGTGCATTTTAGAATAAATACAGTATTTAATGGTTTTGAAAACCTTCAGCTCTTTTAGAAAAAACAAACCAAACTTCTTGCATGCTTTTTTTTTGTTCCATCTGGACAGGTGCATAGGGTAGGGTATAACTCTTGGTCATTTGAAAATTGTTTGCAAAGCACTTTTGTCAGTGATGGAGACACCTGTTGTCTCTCCAATTGTCTGCTGCACTTAATCAGTCATTCCTCTTGCAGCTTCATATGCCTGCCATGCTTGTTCACTCAAGAAAAGTGAAGAAGATGAAAAAAGCAGAATGTTTGTCTTCCTGTTGGTTTGATAAGTGCCATACTGCCTCAAAGTCATAGTGAAGCTGCATCTGGTTGGCCTGTGATAAATTATAATAGCATGTTTTATTTATTGCTAGGTAATTGAATGGCATATGAAGATGGAAGAACTCCATCTGCAGGAACTTAAACTCAATCGAGAATTAGTTAAGCAAAAGGAAGAGGTGAAGTATTTGTGTAATATTATTTCTGAATACGAATGTACAATCAGTAATCTGGAAGAAGAAATTGTGCAGCAAAACAAGGTATGTATTTCTGCATGCTGTTAGAAAAGCAGCATATTCCTTATTTTACGATGTGATTTTCCTAATAACTTTTTAACATAAATGTTTGTATCTTGGTTTCATAATTCTTTTTAATAGCACATTTGAGTATTTTACTTTTTGGTAACTCTTCTCTTAAAATTGGTTATAAAATTTCTATTGCCTTCAATAAATGAACTACCTTCATCAAACATGTTACAGTTTCATGAGGAAAGGCAAATGGCTTGGGACCAGAGGGAAGTAGAACTGCAGCGCCAATTAGACCTGTATGATCATCAACAAAATGAAATATTTAGCACAGCTTTAAAGGTACATGCACTGAATTAACTAAAAATAGACTCATAAGCATGTTTTTCAGAGCTGTCAGATTACATGAATATGAATCTTTCTGTGCAGTTAGAAGATGCTACAGGCTCAGTTCCAGACCCTAGTTTTCCAATTGCACAACAACTTGAGTTGGCTTTAAGAAAGAATCAGGAGCATATTCGAGCAATCCTGGAAACTAGGGCAACCTGCAGGTCACTGGAGGAGGTAATTAAATATATAAATTATCATATAAAGTAACAAAGTTTGTATTTCTATGCCTGTTACTTTTTTTTTCTATAATAAATATCCTTTTTTAAATGTCAGATATATTTAACCCAGAGAAAATGTAAATAATATAATCACACCATGATTAAAATTAAATACTTTTTCTGTTGGAAGAAATTATTGAGAGTTTTCTGGTGGTTTTATTCTTCCATTTAGTAGGGTAAAATGTTCTTGCTGTACAAAATTCCATTGATTATATTTAGTTAAATTTAGCAAGTGTTACATTAAATTTAACAAGTAGCAAAGTAGCATAGCAAAACACTTTTATCTTAGGTTGGGAAATTGCTATTCTATTACAGAAGATACATTGTAATAAATGGTTCCAGAGAAATTTGTAAAACACAGGCTTCTTAGTTTGGTAGCACAAAATACGTTGCTTTAAGTGTCTTGTGCCAAGCAAAAAAATGATAATCTGGGACTTTTTTGTACCTAATAGTAATCCTATACAGACAAAACCCAGTGCAAAGCGTTTTGTGGTTATAAATCCATTTAGACAAATCTTTCTGGTAACATTTCTTAAAAAGTAAGATCTTGCAGTGTTTGAATTATGGAAATGCAACAATTGCCTTTTGTTGTAGAAATTAAAAGAAAAGGAAACTGCTCTGTGGAAAGCTGAACAAAATGTTTTATCAAGAGACAAAGTTATAAATGAACTAAGACTTCGATTGCCTGCGTCATCAGGAGAGAAAATAATGGCTGAATTAGGCAAAGGAGAAGATGATCCAGAGTACCATCATGCCATTAAAATTGCTCATCAAACCATTGCAAATATGCAAGCAAGATTAAATCAAAAAGAGGAAGTGTTAAAAAGATACCAACATATGCTTGCTAAAGCAAGAGAGGTAGTTAAACTTTTTGTATAAAGTTTCTTCCATTTTTAAGTTATTTTAGTTGGTTCTCTGTTTTCACATTGCTAGTGAAATCTAAAACAAGTTTCTGAACTCAGATGTAATAGAACAGAGATAATTAGTTATTTTTTTATGTGGAAAGTTCATGTAGAATTTTTTAGCCTCTTATAATAAAAGAATTGCTTGGTCCAAGAGTTTATGTATGTGATGTCTGTCTAGGAATTAAAGTAGTGTGACGGGAAGAAAACTAAAATTCTGCTGTGAGAAGTGGTATGCTGTATATTTCTATGGGATTTTTCAATACTTGCAACAGTAAGTTGCACTGTGTCTGGACTGTATCTGGTAGTGGATTTGGAAGATAGAAGAGGAAAGACATACATTTATGGAAAATATGCTTCTTAAAGCATATTTTAAATAAAGGCATTTTTAAAAGCGTAAACAATGTATCTAAGCATACTTTATATTACTTAAGCATAATTAATATTGATTTTTTATATATCCATAAAGCATATTTTAAAGCATAAACCTTTTGTCTCAGAGGTCCTTGAACACTAAACATCCATCAGTTTTAGTGTTTTTGGATCAGGAGTGCATTTCCAAAGCAGACTTTTTCATCTTCACTTGGTGTGCTTTGGTTAACATGTGTAGCTATTTCTTCAGTCTGTGGAGCAATGGGTGAATAACAAGTTTGAAGGCACTGTAGTTTCATGACTTTCTGTGATAGTGTATATCCAGTAGAGTTATAGTTTTATTTTGAACTAACAGGAACAAGAGGAAATAGCAAAGAAGCATGAGGAAGACCTAAGAGTTCTACACCAGAAGTTAGATTTGCACACTGACAATTCTCTTAATAAATTCAAAGAGACTGCTCTGGTGAGTTATGTGTATTTGTGGGATTAGTGAAGTTGTTCGTATGTTTTTTAATTTGTTGGTGAAAAGAACAGTTTTGCAGTCAAAAGTAAGTAATAATTGATGACAGGAAAAATAAATGGGTGATTGATACAGTTATAGTATTGTTCTTGAGAGAATTCATATGAGGTGGATTAGAAGTTATGTGTAAGAAACCAAAGCTACCACCTCAGTACCTATTTTTCATATCCTAATTTATGGAGACTTCTAGGAGAGAGAGTTACATTTTGTTTTCTGTTCATCTCATTCCATCTATAGTTATATTAAACTAACCCATTTCAATATGAAATTTCTCTCTACACTTTATGATAAGGTCAAATGTGTTTTAACTGGCTGTTCTGTTGATCACTGGATGCACGAAGTTGTTTTAAAACCAGTTTGACTGGTTTCTCTGTGGACTAAGAATCACATCTTGGTAAATAAACATGTTGGCTATTAATGCTTTGGTGTATTTAGGATTGAGTTAAAAATGCATCACTAATGATTGTCTTTAATTTAAAGCTTACATTGTTTATCATGTTCTATTTTACAGGAATTAGGGAAAAAGACTTCCTTATCACTTTCCAACAGCAAATATTTTCACCGCTTAGAGCAAACTGTAGCTGAAAAGGATAATTCTCTTGCTTCACTTGTTGGAAAATTAAAGAAAACATCTTCTGATTTGGAGAAACAAAAACAAATCACTGTAATGAAAATCAATGAGTTTGAGACTATCAGAGCCCGGTAAGTTTTTAGGCTGTTAGTGTAAGTCACAACCTGGAGTGGATCAAGTTAGTTACGTATTGCTGCTACAGGACTGGTCTATCAAATTGTACATGTTTTTGCTGAATTTAAGATTTAGCTGAAAAAAACTGAAAAGCATTAGTATAGTTGGTAATTATAAGTTAATTTTAATCTGTAGCCCTTCACTGGGTCTAATACTGAAAAACTGTGGCTTGGAAAAGTGCCTTTTAGTTGTTAGCTTTGTGCCATTCAGTGGAAAAGGAAATATTTGAGGAGTCTTGTTAACAAAGTTATCTCTAAGTTACTGTATTATCTGCTGGCTTGTGCTTTGTTGTTGTTTTTCTACTCCCCCCTCCCCCCCCCATCCCTTTGGGTTTGTTGCCTACCAAGTGTAAACTCATGAATGGTGTTTAAAAGGAGAAAAGTATGATGCTTTTTTAACCTCTAAGGGCCAGGAATGAGAATGAACAGTGCTCTAATCTCATTCTGCTGACCTTCTTGAGTAATTTTCTTATTAAATGGAGGCCACCTTTGTTGACTCAGTATTTTTTTGCTGTTTCCGAATCTGTCATTTGTTTTAATAATAAAAAATATAACATCATGTCCTATGTTATTTATTTGGAGTTTGTTAATTATTACAGTGTACCCTATTAATGCTTAATTTTTATTAGGCTTCAGGAAAAGCACGCAGTTGATGTGGAACAAATAAAACATGAAGCAAATGAATTGAGAAATATATTGTCTCAGAAGGAGAAGGAATTAGCAAATGTAAAAGCTGAACTAGAGGTCCAAAAAGAAGCAAATAACAGAGCACCCACAGCAACACTGAAAAACCTGGTGGAACAGCTGAAGAGCCAGTTAGCCATAAAAGAGAACCAGCACAAAGTTAGTTAACAAAAATTAATCTCCATGCCACTTAAATGTTTACTGTTTCTCAATGCTTAAGACTTCTTTGTATAGTTGAGCAGGAGATAGAATATAATTGCATAATATAGCACGGTAAAATATAATAGCCTTTTCCTGTTTTGTAGCAGCACTTTCGCTTAAAAAAATTTGAATTAATTATTTTCAGGCTTTGAGTAAAGCACTTCTGGAACTCCGAGCAGAAATGACTGCTAATGCTGAACAGCAAATTATTTCTGCTGCATCACAAAAAGAGGCATATATGAATGTCCAGGAGATTGTTGAGAAACAAACAAAGGGGCTTACGGTGAGTACTAGATAGCATTGTTGTACTGCTTTGTTGTATTGTTGATGACCCTGATTTGTGGGCTTTGCTGGTTTGTTTATTTTCTTCTAGACACAGATAGAGGAATTGAATAACCAGATTACAAAGCTTACAGACAACCTTAAAATAAGTAAAACCAAGGAAACTTCTTTGTCTGATGAAAAGGATGAGTTGAACCAAGAACTTCAGAGGAAACAAAAAGCATTTGCTAAAATATTGAAGGAAAAAAATGAAATGGAAAAAGAAAATGAAGAACTGAAGAACCGTATTAGGAGACTGAGCAGTAGCATTCAGGTAGGAGTGATTCTTCAAATCGTTTGATGTGCTGGTTTTGGGAGAAAAGATTAAGTATTTTTGGCAAGCATTGAGACTTACACTTGATTTAAAAATCTATTTTTCCCATTTGCTGGGTTACAATTAGCTTTTGTTGTTACAATTGTAGCTTTTTTAAATTAACTTTTGTTGTTGCCTCAGCTAAAGAAATTACTTGCTCCTTGAAATTTGTTTGAAAAAGTCTGAAGAGTTGAATTACCACTTTCAAAGCTTCTTGGAACAATGGAATTTTGTTATCTTCCTAGCTGTCCTTATTTCCCCTTTTAAAAGAAAAGTACAGGAGAATCACGTAATTATTGTTTAAGAGTTATACCTGCTGCTCATTACTCGGTTCAGAGTGCAAAGTTATGTTCCAATACTATAATACTTTAAAGATAATTTTGAAAACATCAGTGGGGTTCTAAACAAAATCTACCAACTTGGAATTAAAATCTTTATTTTTTTACTTAAGAAAAAACAACTTAGGTAGCAATCACTGAACTTGAAGTTTGTAAAAATTTGTAATTTTTCAGAGCAAAGTTGATGAACAAAATCTGATAGATGCGCTTCAGAAAAAAATTAAAAAGTTGGAGAGTGATCTTGAGACGAAGTGTGAAGAAACAGAAAAAAAAGGTGTAAGAGAAGACAAGGTATGTGATATTTATATCGTGGCATTGAAAGACATCATCAGCCTAGATCAAAGTGGTTCGGCTCTCCCTGTTGCTTCTAAAACCAACCAACTAAACTTGACCAGAAGAAAAGCAGTTTCATGGCTGCAACTTCTTGTTACAGCTCTTGTTACCTAGTACTGGTATATTAATGTTTTCCTGTCTTTTTTGTAGAATTAAAGATCCATTAGAAATCTTAGAAAACTAAGATTTTGTAGGTAGCAGTTAAATTTATTAAGTAAGTTCTGTCAGCTATGCCTCTGTGAAATCAATGCAATGGTAAAAACACAAAGTACTTAGGAGCAAAAGAGTGAATCCTAAAAGGGATGATATCTCTGTAAGTGATTATTCTTCACAATAGTGATCTCCCCATACAAGAGGTTCTGAGCAATTGGAGTTGTGTTAATTTACCAGTTGTTTTCTTTTTTCCATGTTACTACTTCAGTAACTAATTAGCAGCTTCTCATACTAATCATAAAATATACTGGAATATTACAGCATTCTTGTATAGTGACATTCAGACTATTTAGGATATTAAGTATTATTCTAGGACTGGACTTATGCATCCAGTAAATTTGAAATGTTTTAAATACCTGTTGCTTTGTGTCTAGAGGTATTTTTCTCACATTTAGCATGTATTTTTCCTGTTTTCCAAGACTTTCTTTCCTTTCCTTAGTAGCAGTAAATGTTTAGAAAACAGATGGACATCAAAGTGCAGGGGATAACTGTAGAAGGGAAAATTCCAATTAAAAAAACCAAAAAAAAAAAACCAAAAAAAAAAAAAACCAAAAAAAAAAAAAAACCAAAAAAAAAAACCAAACAAGCAAAACCCCAAACCAAACCAAAAATTGCTTGCAGGAATATTGACTGTGATTTTTCAGTAGCCG